>JAFMOD010001189.1:226225-356712 GCA_019802435.1 Corydoras maculifer
TATATATATATATATATATATATATATATATATATATATATATATATATATATATATTCATTCATTATCTCCCAGTTTATCCTCTATTAGGGTCGCGGTCCATGCCCATCCAGGGGAGAACGTTTCGGGCGCTGGAGAGATACCCCAGGACCGGGCGCCAATCCATCGCTGGGCACACACTCACTCACTCACACAGACACACTCTATATGGGGCAATTTGGAGAATTCAATTGACTGGATCCATGTTTTTGGACTGTGGGAGGAAACCGGAGAACCCGGAGGAAACCCACGGGGACACGGGGAGAACATGGAAACTCCACCCAGGTGGGGATTCGAACCGGGAATCCCCAGCGCTGAGAGGAGAACATGCTAAACACTAAGCCACCGTGCATAATTCATGATACTTTACTTAAATTAATAACTGAATGTCCTGATATTTTAGACACGGTGCGGTTGATGAAGGTTCGTACCTGGTATGCTGAGGTTGGTTAAAGGAACGTCCCACAGTTCCTCAGGTAACGTCGACATCCACTGCTCGTTGTTTATTTCATTTGGTAAAGTCGGTGCCATGAAGCGAGATTTACTGTTTAAAGAGCAGCTTTAAAAAAAAAACAGAGTGACGGAAAAGAAATAAATAAAAACCTGAACAGCAACCAAACGCGTCTGCTGCGTCACACAATCCATTCACAACTAACCAACCTGCAAACTACGGAAGCCCAGAGAGGACATGTTTTTTTACTATTATTGTTTAAGTCGAGGTGGCTTAGTGGTTAGCATGTTCTCCTCTCCTCCATGTTCGAATCCCCATCTGGGTGGAGTTTCCATGTTCTCCCCGTGTCTGCGTGGGTTTCCTCCGGGTTCCTCCCACAGTCCAAAAACGTCAATTAAATTCTCCAAATTGCCCCATATAAAGTGTGTTTGTGTGTGTGAGTGTGTGACCGATAGATTGGCGTCCTCTCCTGGGTGTATCTGCCCAGCGCCCGAGATGGGCATGGGGAACCCCACCGCGACCCTAATAGAGGATAAAACGGAAGATAATGAATGAATGAATGTATTAACAACAGGCGGCTTAGTGGTTTGCGTGGTTTCCTCTCAGCTCTAGGAATTCCCGGTTCGAATCCCCATCTGGGTGGAGTTTCAATGTTCTCCCCGTGTCCGCGTGGGTTTCCTCCGGGTTCTCCCGTTTTCTCCCACAGTCCAAAAACATGGATCAAGTCAATTGAGTTCTCCAACTTGCCCAATATAGAGTGTGTGCACGTGTCTGTGTGGGTGAGTGTGTGCCCAGCGATGGATTGGTGCCCTGTCCAGAGTGTATCTGCCCAGCGCCTGAGACGTTCTCCCCGGGATGGGCATGAGAACCCCACGACCTATTATAGGGTAAAGCGGAAGATAATGAATGAATGTATTGCCAACACTCAAGTTTTACACTTTCACTTATAAGAGGTTCTACATACATTACATAACAGCCAAAATGACATAAAAAATGAACACTTATAAAGATGATGTTATTATTATTGTTGAAGTCTAAATCTTGTTATGTTGTGATTACGAATTATTTTTAAGCGACCAAAGAAATGACTGGATGGTTCTGTCAATACACCTGACCTTTATAAAGGGGTAGGTTTTTATTAACAGTTGGGGTTATAATTACTTCCATAGTCGCATAATAAATAAAGTGTTTATGACAGTTTTATGCTGTTTCCTAAAGCGGATGAAGCGGTGTTTTTGGGACAGGGTCTCACCTGCCATTAAATCTGATTTAGGTTTTGGATGCTGGAGACACGTAAACTACCATAATTCCATAAACATAAACTACCAAAATGCCATTTAAAAAACGTTCCCTGTGTCAGGTGAATTGTCGATACCGATGCTTTTTACTTTAACACAGCGAATAAAATGCATAGTGAATTGCATTTTTTTATGATAGAAGAGCTTGTAATATGTATACAACAATAAAAAAAAACATGAAAAACATTTATTACAAAATTACTCCTGATTCTGATACTTATCTATTTATATAAACAAGATAAATCATTTAACATAATCCCATCTGCGTGAACATTTTAATGCATATGAAATTATAAAATGAAAAAGGATTTGTGTTTTACAATGTGTTAATAAAAGAATATGGCTCATTGTGGACATTTTATGTGTATTTATAGCATTTATATTAAGAGTAACAGCATCAGAAAACACACAGCTGAAGGTGTCTATAATATCATGTGACGTCATGTAATGTAGGTTCTGTACAGATCAATCGATCAGGTGAGACCCTGTCCAAAAAACACCGGTAACACAGACAGAGCAACAAAAAGATTATTTAAAAAAGCACGTCCTGCTTTTCTGCTTATACAAGGTGTGTCGACCTGATCTAGGAACAGTTTTACTTTAAACCTCCTCATTCTCTGTCCTAATCAAAATTGGTTTTAAAAATGTCATAGTCTGTCTGTTTACTGTGCTGAGAGCAGTACACTTATATGTATTGGTTTGGAGCAATAAACTACAACCATTGGACAGACTTTCTTTAATATCAAGCATTAAGCAATGTACATAATCGTACTTACAGTTCATTTCACAATGCACATGTGGATTAATCATCTGAATGCAGCACCTAATGAGAGCTGCCATGCTTTATGACACTTGCTTCTACAGGTAACCTGGTGGGGAAAGGAATGCTATCTATGCCTTGACTGTTTTAAAGTTTATATTGCAAGCTGGAATGTACCGCATTGTCTATAGTTATGGGGTAGGAGAAGCTTTTAAATAAAAACATGCATGTTGTGCTTAAATCAGTTTGCTGTTGACATATTAGATACAGTCTTATTTTGTGTATTAAATGCTCTGAGATATTTTGGTACAAATACACCTGTGCTGTGCTTCTACTGCATTTAAATACATGATGATTAAAGGAGATTTATTTTATCACAACTGACTGCATTAGGTTTAGATCATTTGCTGCTTTTGTGCGTTAAGGAAGAGCCATTTCAGAACAGTTGGCTACCCTAATCATAACTTATTCACTGACTCTGCGCCGAAAACAGAAACAGAAAACAACCAATGAAACACTCCTGTGAAAGTAAATACTGTTCCACAGAATATTTGTTAAAACAAAATAACTGTCCAATCTACGGTTTTAGACTCTCAACTTGTTCCTGTCATGAGGTAAAGTGGTAGAATAATCAGTGCAATCAATATATTAAATTAATTACAATCAGAGCCTAAAAATCAGTGCATTGTGATATTATACGTTACTAAAAATCAGGACATAATTAAAAAAAAGTCCCAGCAAACATTTAAACATTTTGAAAAATACAGCAAATGTATCATGATCCAAAAGTTCTGCAAATCATCAGCTGCTTCATCATGTGGTTGTGCTGAGCAGATGTCTGTTTAGTGCTATGACAGTCGGTATAAACTGACTCTCAGTCACAAAATCCCCAGCTATGATATTAAGGCAGCCATTGCTAGATCCAGGTTTTTGCTCCTCCACCCAGCTAAGCAACATGGGGTAGGTTGACATCACCATGTCCTTCAGTGACTCAGTGGGATGAGAACAGATGTACTTCAGATCTTCAGTGAGATTGATGCCCGTCACAAAGAATCCGTCTGTGGAACAATTGTTATTTTTAAATATATAAATATTTTTTGGACCTCTTTAAGATGCTCTGTGTGGGATGCATTGAGATGATTGGAGTCTAATTTATGCAGTGTGAATTCATTCAGGGGACACATGCACTCGTCTTGCGCTGGTATAAGGATGTGCATGTTAATGGAGACTATGTAGAGAAAACATTGTGAGGAATAAAACACACACACACACACATACGTACATACATATATGTGTGTGTGTGTGTGTGTGGGCAAACGGTTACAAAAGTCATCACAAGCCTGGTCCGAAAAGGGTGTGGTACGTGTGTGTGTGTATATATATATATATATTCATTCATTCATCTTCCGCTTTATCCTCTATTAGAGTCGCGGGGAGGGTTCCCCATGCCCATCCAGGGGAGAACGTTTCGGGCCCAGGACAGATACACCCAGGACTGAGCGCCAATCTATCTCTGGGCACACACACACTCACTCTAAATGGGGCAATTTGGTGAACTCAATTAGGAGAACCCGGTTTATATATATATATATATATATATATATATATATATATATATATATATATATATATATATATATATATATATATATAAAAAACTTTAAAACAAACATAAAAAACGGTATCTTACCTGGGCGACCTTGTTGTTTTCTTCTTTCAAAATCCTCGATTAATGCTTCCGCTTTACATTTGTTAGCCCACCAATAAGGAATGTGAGACCACAATTCTGTATGGGAATTACTTATTACGTACTCGTATGAGATGATGACCTGGTGATCAACACTCCATAAATTCCTCAGTGTGACAAAATCCTAGTAGAATAAATGCAATGCATTTAAAATAACATTTTTAGTTAAATGTACTGCCAACACTAAGCTCTACACTTTCATTTCTATGGGTTTCTACATACATTACATAACAGCCTAAATGACATAAAAAAACACTTTTATAGATGATGTTAATATGATACAGAGTGGCTGCTTTAAAAGTTATAATCCTAACTGTTATAGCTGCATCCCTCCAAGTTATCTGCACAACCTCATGCTGCCTGCCTCAGTACATTCGAAGGTTAGATAAAAATAGAACACGCTCTTATGTAGAGATAACTAACAGAGAAAAAGATCGAAGGGTTAGAAAAATGGTTAATTCTCTGACAATTATATGATGGAATTCTAAATTTGTGGCAACACCATGGAGAAGGCTTCTCTATAATGTACAGGAGATGATTTACCTGTAAAACATTTGGTAAAGAGGAATTGAAGACCCCTGACCATAAAAACCTCTGCAATGAGCTGGACCATTAAATTCAACCTATACCTTTTTAATAAATCATTGCTTAACCGCTGAACCACTCACCCAACACCAGTGCATGACCTTAGAAAATGCCCTTTCTTCATTAATGTTCATGTGAAAGTAATCTAGTAGAAAACCTTCCCAAATTAGTAAAGTCTGTTATAGATATAAATGGGAACTTACTTAAAATGGAATTTTATAAATGCTCCTGTTGATGTTATACTTTACTATAATACTTTTCTATAGTCTATATAATTATAATTGTATTTATTGGGTTACTAATGAGTTGACCCAGAATGCACCCAGAAAATTTACCAAGAACAGCAGAAAATAATAGAGGATATAAATACGGATATGCTGGGTATAGGATTGTGACATACCGTTTTAGGACACAGCTTGGAGTTGAAGACACTCTTTATGGTGGAGATAAGCTGAGCGTGAAGCTCGTGGCTAAGGCCTTGAAAATGACTGAAGGACAGGATAACGATCTCCCTGGGATGAGCATCCAGCCATACCCTAATTTCTTTTAGCACTGTCTGTAAAAGCATAAAAATGCAGTCTATGAACAACAGAAGCGCTCATACTACAGCCATAATCATTGGTGTTCACCTGACCATCTACAGTCTTATGCAAATATTTGGACAGCCTGTCTTAAATTACATGCTGATTTTCTCTGTCAGTCCATATGCAAAATCTTTTCAAGCTACTTTATATCTTTGAATTTATCTTAATTTCATTGCATCTGCACCCCCCTCCCCCTAGCATTAATAAATGTTCTCTCATACTCTCTCATACTTTTATATAATTTTTAACTGTTATATAATTCATTTAAAATACTATACACTATCTGGCCATATTTTTAAGCAGCAATCCAAATAGTATGTGATGTTGAGCCAACTTTATAGATTAATCTATCTTCAGGAGTCTTACCGCTACAGTAATAGTGGTGTAGACTCCATGGTAGAAGTACAGATCAGTTGATCTGTCGTTGGGCCGATGTGCTATCCTCAGGTCACAGTATCTTACACCACACTCTAACTGCTCCCGCACGCTGGACTCCTATAGTAAATAATGTATAACATATCAATTTGCAAGGCTGCCCCTTGAAAATTCTATAGAAAGTAATGGAATGAAAGTGAGGAGGTTAGAACAGTGAAAAATCAAGACACGGATTGTTGTCCAGAACACATCACCTGTCCTTAAGCTTGCAGAATGGAAAACCTCAAATAGCTATTTAATGCTTGGAAGCTTTTTGCAGAGAGGCAGAGGGTAATTCATTCCCTGCTGGGTTGATCGACTACTGCATATGTAAGCTTGCATGCAAGTTGTCTCTAGTTTAATGTCTTTCCCCTTTAAGTGCAATAGAGATCGTACAATTCATAAAGCATACAAGCACAAATCAAGTTCCACATCGTGTATACACACAGTGACTGGTCCCAGTTTGTCCATTTAAAGCTGAAATCAGGTTCAACAAAGCTGATAAACGGGAGGTCAGTTTACTTACTTGTGTTACTGCCCACTTGTAAACAAACGGTCGTATGATCGGTTTCATGTACTTGTCTAGCTTTTGTAGCATATCGGGCTGTTTGAGGTCAATGGGTGAACGGTTATTGGTATCCAAACAGTAAGTAATGGCATTGTGGCTTCCTGGAAAAAATCAATAATACAAATATACATTCATACTCATATTAATTCTTTATTTTCACACATCATATCAACAAAGTATACCATCAATTCCACCGCATATAATTTTTAGGACAAGGAGTGTTCAGTTAGAATAGTAGATTGCATGCTATTCAAAACATATAGAGATGTTATCTAGATTTAGATTTAGTATGTGGTTGATATACAATACAATGACGAAGTGATGAGCAGGCCATCTAAAAAGTTGGTAATATAGTGAACATCAGTCAGTCCAGCACAGCTATCCTAGTCCATGCATTGGTAAGATCCAGACTAGATTACTGTAATTCTATTCTTTTCACTGTTACCACAGAAACTTTTGCACAAACTCCAGTTGGTTCAAAATTCTGCCGCAAGAATCATCTCCAGGTCTTCATCAATAGAACACATCACCTCAGTTCGCAAAGAGCTCCACTGGCTTCCTGTCAACTACCGATTCCAGTTTAAAATATTATTAGTGACTTTCAGAGCCTTACATGGTCTCGCCCCATCATATATTTCTGATTTAATTACACCATACAGTCCTGCTCGTACCCTCCGATCCTCTTCAGCCAGTCAGGTCACTGTCCCTCCTGTCCGCCTGTCCACAATGGGGGCAAGAGCATTTAGCCACTCTGCTCCATCTCTCTGGAACAACCTCCCTATCCAAATTCACAATATTGACTGTCTATCAACCTTTAAATCCCGGCTCAAAACCCACCTCTTTACAATCGAATATTCCTAATTTTCTTAAAACTAAACTAAAAACGTGATCTGTATTTAAATCTGTTTGTCTAATTTTATCCCCTTTTATATTGTGTCCCTTTTAACTTTTGTGTCCCTTTAAACTTTTGTAAGGTGTCCTTGGGTGCCCTGAAAGGCGCCATTTATAAATAAAATGCATTATTATTATTATTATTATTATTATTATTATTATTTTGAACATGGTGTGTCTGAGATTGCAGGGCTACTGAACCTGGGATGCTTTACAGGTCTTGTATTTATTCATTTATTCATTATCTCCCGCTTAATCCTCTATTAGGGTCGCGGTGGGGTTCCCCTTGCCCATCCAGGGGAGAACGTCTCGGGCGCTGGGCAGATAGACCCAGGACAGTGCGCCAATCCATTGCTGGGCACACACTCACACAGACACACTCTATATGGGGCAATTTTGAGAATTCAATTGACCCATGTTTTTGGACTGTGGAAGGAAACCGGAGAACCGGAGGAAACCCACGCGGACACGGGGAGAACATGGAAACTCCACCCAGATGGGGATTCGAACCGGGAATCCCTAGCGCTGAGAGGAGAGAGGAAAACATGCTAAACACTAAGGCACCGCGCCACTGTCTTGTATTTATTCATTCATTCATTCATTATCTTCCGCTTATCCTCTATTAGGGTCGCGGTGGGGTACCCCATACCCATCCAGGGGAGAACGTCTCGGGCGCTGGGCAGATAGACCCAGGACAGGGCGCCAATCCATCGCTGGGCACACACTCACTCACACATACACACTCTAAATTGGGCAATTTTGAGAATTCAATGAACTTGATCCATGTTTTTGGACTGTGGGAGGAAACCGGAGAACCCGGAGGGAACCCACGCAGACACGGGGAGAACATGGAAACTCCACCCAGATGGGGATTCGAACCGGGAATCCCCAGCGCTGAGAGGCGAATGTGCTAACCACTAAGCCACCGTGCCGCCTGTCTTGTATTTAATATTCTAAAAATATGTCAATTAATAATACATACAGGTTCCTAATCTTTTTTACTAAGAAAAAAGAAGTCTGCATGGCTGCCAAGATGTTACAACGTTTTAATCTTTCAAACATCAGGTAATTTAACAGATGCATTGTGCATTAACAGGAATAAATAAGTAAATTGCTCATTAATGGAGGAAGGGAACAACTGGTTTAAATACTTTTATTTTAAAAAATGAAGCGGAATACCTGGAATAGCCAGATTCCACAGAGGGATGTCCCACAGAGAAGGAGGCAGGTGTCCCATCCAGTTGTCCATCGGCAGGCCGGTCAGCGACATCTCTGAATCAGGTCCCCGGTCTCCTACCTGTCCAAACGGAGGAAATGCCGAAAGAATTTCCGCAGCACTAAAAGGCAACCTTTTGCCAAATGACTATTCAAACTAAGTTATTCAAATAGCCCCATAAGGATGGAGTCCTGGAGGCTTCTCGTTCGTTGTGTCCAGCCATCGTAGCTCTGGGTGAGGACAACAGACCCATCCCACAGTGAACCTGAAGTACAGCTGGGTGCGCCGGCCAAGTTGTCCTCCTCAGTCAGGCTTTATTAGCTTACGGAATAAATACACTTCTCAGCCAGAAAGAAGGCACCGTGTATTCTCTCAATTACCGTCTTTAGGTTTAACGACGACGGACCTAAACACCAGAAGTGTCCAATTAAATGTCCAAACGATCCGGTGGAAACGCGATAGTCCGGAAGACAGATGCCGGTCGCCTCGTCTCGTAAGCGGCTGTCATTGCTCCCGCACACCGCCCGCCGTCACAAAGCGCGGTGCTGGAGCCGCGCACGATTTCATTTTTGTTTTTAAGACTAAGCTTTAAAAAAAAAAAAACCTGAGATAATGTGAGATAATCAGAAAGAGAGGACGACAGACGGCTCGGAATGCCGGCTGGTTGAAGGCGTGGTTTCGTTTCGTTCGTGGCCGATTAAAGTGCCACCGCTGCTTGTTTCTGCACGCCGTCGCTCATTAGCGCGGAATCCGTGATAATTGACTTCTAACTATTAACCAGAATGTTTTCTGCCTTTTTAAAAGCCATTGTTGCGACACAACAAAGACGGGAGAGAAATGCTGAGCTCAGTGGCCGCTGCAGTAAACGCACTGCTGGACTTTTCCCAAATAACATGTTACCTCAGAGCTCAGCAGCAACGATGCTACCCAGTACCAACTCACAACAGAACCTCATTATTCTGCTGAAATATACAATAAAGACACGTTTTAAAACCATTACAACTTATTTACCGAGAACTTTGTCGCTTTAGAGAGAGTACAGAGGAGTTTTTTTGGTCTAATCTTCTAAATGACCCCTGGAAACTTGTAAAGTAGCTTAATTTAATCATTCATTATCTCCCGCTTTATACTATATTAGAGTGGGGGGGGGGGGTTCCCCATGCCCATCCAGGGGAGAACGTTTCGGGCGCCGGGCAGATACACCCAGGACAGGGCGCCAATCCATCGCTAGGCACACACTCACTCAAACAGACACGCACGCATACACACTCTGTACGGGGCAATTTGGAGACCTCTATTGACTTGATCCATGTTCTTGGACTGTGGGAGGAAACCAGAGAACCCAGAGGAAACCCACGCGGACACGGGGAGAACATAGAAACTCCACCCAGATGAGGATTCAAAACGTGAATCCCAAGTGCTGAGAGGCGAATGTGCTAACCACCAAGCCACCTTGCCGCCTGTAAAGTAGCTTAATATACTATTAATATAAGGATGTATTTATTTTCCTTCAGAGACCATTGCATCATGCAACATGATGCTTTTATTCTCAGAGAGAATCTTTTTACGTGCAACAGCAAAAAAAAAAAAAAGAAAAATTTTTTAGCAAAATAATTTGCAGGTGATGGAGAATGCATTTGTTGGTCAGTTATGTGCGAGATCTTATTATAAATACAGAAATGTAAATCTTATACCCTAATTTAAACAATGACTTTGACTGAATTGAATTTCATCACAATAGCCACCATGGAACTGGCTCAGCAGTCATTCTGTTCTGTATGCGTTTACAAAACCTTTTCAGTGAGCATATCTACAACTGAAACCAAACAAAAACCCCCAGTATTTCACTTCACAATAGGCTTTTATATTGTATATCCATATAATGCAGTTGATATAACAAGGCAAATTGGGACTCAAGTCCAAGGAATGTCACGAGAACTTTGAGTAGAAGATTTTGCTGATATAACACACTTTTCATAGTTTAACTGATAGTCCTTACGTTTGTAGGTTTTAAATTTAGGTAAGTGGTATCCCTTATATACCTTGCAAATTAATTCCCATTTAATTCATCTGTCCATGCAGATCACTGCCATCGTGTGAGAAGTTTTCACTCACCCAGTGCAATGGCTCTACAAGAAAAAAATCTGCATTAATTGCCATGCCATACTTTTTTTTTTAAACCAAATCTTTTAATCATCATTTATAATTAAAGACTTAATTAGTTGTGTAATATAACAATCTCTTTATTACACTACAGTAAGTAGTACTGTAGTATCACAGAAGAATTGGGTATCAAATTTCTTAGAGATGAAATTGAATCAGTCTGGCACCAAAAATTATGCCAGGGTCAACATCACAGATCACGTTTTTAGTTTAGTTTTAAGTGTACATGCATAATTTTATAAATCATGCACAATCAACTGATTGAATATTGTAAAATGTATGTTAAATGCGTATTTGGCAAAAAACATTTGGCAAACATCGTCATAAAATAGATTTAAAAATGATATTGCCACATTACTATTCCATTTTAAAACCACAGGTATTAACAGTAATCTAACAATTTCCTTTTTATTTACATGTAACAATAAATGGTCATTTCCTGACACAAAGTAAACTTTTACTCATTTATATCCTCATTTTATTAAATACAGCAAAGTATTACATTCAAATGAATCCATTAGTAAAGTGGGTTATAGATGAAACCCTAAGGATGCTGATAATTCTAAAGCGGTTAGGTTGTTTCCTTCCCAAAGCACTGGTGTATAAAGATTTTGTTGAGTCCTCTCTTTTACTGCCATGATAATGCTGTGGGAATCACTTTTCGATCGTTCTTTATTTACTTGCTCTAGCTGAACTAAGCAAACAGAAGTCTAAAAGCCCATTTTCTAACACATAATCAATTAGCCCCAGGCAACAGCACTATTAGTTTTTTTAAACCACAGCTACATTTCAAAACTGGTCCTAAAGAGAAATGGTCCAAATTGTTTTTACAGCTAGACCAAAAAATTTAAAGTAGCTTAGAACTTGTTGGAAGTCAAACGAGGTAAGATTTTCTACTCTCTAAATGCAGTGATACACATTTAATAAGTTTAATAGTCAAATAAGCCACAAAGAAAAGAGGGGAAAAAAAAACACTTAACATTTGAACCAGAAATAAGACATAACATATGAAGGATTTTTTTTAAATGAGTGAAGATTTTCATATGTAACTCTCTTTGGGATTACAAAGTTTACTAGTTTATAAATTCTTGTCAATCCCATAAAAAAAAGGAAAAAAAATCCCATTTTGTTTGTAAAAGTACTGAACAAACCAGGTGGGTTTTCAAGGTTTATTGCAAATGGCTCAATCCAAAACATGGCCTGTTTTGATAGTGTCAAGTAGGAAGTACTTTAAAAAAAAAAAAAAAAAAAAAAAAAAAAAAAAAAAAAAAAAAAAAAAAAAACCCCCCCCCCCCCCCCCCCCCCCCCCCCCCCCCCCCCCCCCCCCCCCCCCCCCCCCCCCCCCCCCCCCCCCCCCCCCCCCCCCCCCCCCCCCCCCCCCCCGAGAAGCTACAGATTTATGTTTTGTACTAAGAAATGTGACGTGTACCACTTGCTGCCTTCTCAAACCTGAGAATCTGAAAACTTCAACCTCTTGTGATTTATTGATTACCAAAAAAATAATAATAATAATAATTCCCATAATTTTTAGTACAATACACATCCATCATAACTACCATCATGAAACCTGACATGTACAAACATAAAAATATAATAAGAGCACCAACAGTTTCTGTAAGCACTTGTACAAAATTGGCACAGAGAAAGAAGCAGATTAACATTCGCCCAAATGTATATAAACCTACGATTGTTTCTATTCCAAAACAATTTACCATTGTGCTGACATACTGTAAACATTTGATGTTTATATTACTAACACATACAACACAATAAACTGGTAAAAAGCATTTGCAAATGCTTCCTCAAGTAACTTATAGTTCAATTTGAAGCAGTAGTTCATTGAAATAACCTTCAAACAACTTAAAAAAAAAAAAAAAAAGTCCAAAAGTTTTTGAGGTCTGTGAAACGAAGTATTTTTAATGCCAATGTGATCTGCATTTAACAGGTGAACAAATATTTAGGATTTATTTTGGCTGCCTAAGTAAGTGATGAGCCATTTATTACTGAGCAATTGTTTAAACTAGATAGTAATCACCGGAAAGCGCCGGGAATATATAAAAAAAAAAATAATAATCACATGGCCACCTTCATTTATTTAACGCACTTATGATTAAGGCTTTTAAAAAGGAGGCGCTACAAAACCCAAATTCTACAAAATTACCAATGTGGGCCCCTGAGCCAGTCCCCTTAAGCTTGTCCTGTTTGGGCAGAATCATATTTTACCTGACTCCAAGTTAACAATTTGCTAAATGCAATGTAAAAAAAAAAATGCTATGCAACAGTGTTTATGGTTAGTGATAATGAAGACATTGGATTTTACTTTACATGGTTATTTTTACTGACTGAACAGAAACACCAAAAACAATAGTAAGCAGAGTAGAGGGTTAAATAGCTTGGGAAGGTAAAACACGAGAAATGAATTCCAAGAGTTTTGGGATCATATATTGTATAAAAAAGCAAGAGTGGTGCAGTGTGTAGCCACATACCCAAAACATAGATACAACAAAATACCAAAAACCTACAATGCAAAGGAGAAAAGCAGCACAAGTTCATGCTCACTGTGCCAAAGGGTTCGCTCATCTCTGACAAGAATGTTTCGAAATACCTTTAATGCTGAAATGCTATACATTGTTGTACAAAAAATGGGTAAAATGCTTTAATTATATTTATTTAAGCCTTGGTTTCAACAACATGACATTTTATGTGGCTACTTCAACTGCAGTCCTGCTGCTTCAGGCCAATAAGACATAAGACAGACTTTCAGTGTGGCACTTAATATGAATCGTTGTTGGATATGGTCATCAAAAATCCTGCAGATAAAATTTCCAAATTCGTGAAAATGTAATCATGATAAAGACATAAGTGGGATTTCCACTTTCAAATGAAAGTCTATAAATGACCAGGTCTTTTTCCAGCAACACTACACTGCACCCTAGTGGAAAAATCTCTGTAATTGTAGGGGTTCCTATAATCTCAAGGAAAGGTTTGATTTCCCTGGCAGCATCACACACGGGGGCGGCCCTTTTCCTAATATACTGTATTACAAAAATTGTAAAGTAAAAAATATATTTATATATATACTATATTAAAAATTAAACTGACTTATCTGATTTCAGTACTACATCAAAAAGTGATGGAAGACTCCTTTCTCGTGCTCACAGGACACTTTTTCTTTTTAAAACAAGAGAAAAAAGCGACATGAGCCAAGCAACATCAACAAAGACACTATGTAGACGAGTCCAGAGCTCCCTGATGACTTTCACCCAACTGTCGGACTCATCGCTGCCATTCTTACACCTTTATTTATTTATTTATTTGCATAATGATCAATTTTGAAGTCAACATGTGAATGTCAACTTCTACAAGAAATTCTGCAACCCTTGAGACAAGCTACTATTAACATCCAAAATATTGGGAGTTCTGGATCTTGACCTGCAGTATGTCCACAAACACCGCTAGAAGACAGATCCAGCCCATGTGAGATTTTTTGTCTCTTTGCAGTGAACATCTGAAGGACCAGCATGATGGAAAGCCTGTTCACTACACTCAGCCAGGAAGAACATG
This sequence comes from Corydoras maculifer, assembly GCA_019802435.1. Taxonomy (NCBI): domain Eukaryota; kingdom Metazoa; phylum Chordata; class Actinopteri; order Siluriformes; family Callichthyidae; genus Corydoras; species Corydoras maculifer. Next base: position 240,506 of record JAFMOD010001189.1, read on the forward strand.
TAGACACTCATTATTAAGTAAGGGTCTCATTCTTTGTTAGCTTGATCCATGGGCCAGTGCAATCGCAGGCTGTTCCTCAGAAATCCTTGGAGTGTGCACCTCGGAAAAGAACCCTAGCTTTTGGTTGGCACACCTGTGGCAGTGGGTTTCTGATTTGGGCTGTTTCAGGCTTGTCACCTTTGCACTGCAGTCCTGGAACTTAAAGAAACACCTTCTCGCCCAAAACCAACTGCTGAGCTTCTCTCCTTTGTTCCTCGCCCTCCCTTTTGTCTCTTGCCTCTGGCTTCGGGTTCAGAGTCACTCAGCTCCAGGTCAGGGCAGTAGCCATCACTCTCTTGATATCGTCTGGTGTCTTTTGGCGCCCATTCGGCAGCAGCTGCTTTGGTACAAATCGTCCGATCTTTGGCCATGGCTGTGCGGGTGTTCTTTTCATTCCAGAGCTCAGTGTTGGTCCGTACAAGACTGACGGTAGCCTCTTTGAAGGTTCTTCCAAGATGTTCGATGGTAGATTTGTGGAAAGTTCCAGGGTGTGATTTCCTAGAATTCTCAACACATTTTGCCTGAGTTGTGGGACTCTGACAGGATGTGTTTTTCTGAAACACAGGCTTTTCTGCAATCCCATTGGACATTAAGGGCTGCAATTTGTCCTGCTCTAATTTGCTGGACTTTAGGAGGCGGGTTTGAGGCTGTTCAGTCCTGCTGGATTTTAACAAGTATAACTTGTCCTGCTCTATCTTGGGGGACTTTAATAGGTGGGCTCTGTCCTGCTCCAAATTAGTAGACTTTAAAAGGCTGGGTCGATCCTGCTCCAGCTTGGTGGACTTCAAAGAGTAAGATCTGTCCTGTTCCACCACGGTGGACTTTACGAGGGATCTGTCCTGTTCCATTCTGGTGGATTTAACATGGTGGGATCGGTCCTGTTCCACCCTGGGAGACTTTACAAGTTGGGATCTGTCTTGCTCCAGCTTGGTTGATTTTAGACGGTGAAAACGGTCTTGTTCAGGCCGAGGCTTCCCATTTGATGAATGCCCGTGCAGGGCAGCCTGTAGAGCCAGAGGTTTGCCTGTGGATTTGGTAACAGGCACAAAACCATTGGTTCGCTCGTCTCCTTGTGGCCTGGCATGCTGAAGCTGAGGCTTGCCCTGCCCAATACCTGACCTGCTCAAGTCATAAAGGTTACTGCTGTTGTCTGGGCACAGTGGCCCATTGCCATTTTTGCAATTTGCTTTACTGCTGCCCAAAGACATTTTGGGCATTTTGAGTTTGAGCGTTATCCTGGGAGGAGGCCGGAAAAGCAGGTTCTCCAAATTGGAGGAAACTGGAACATCTGCAATTAGGGACAAGAAGAAAAAAAAAAAAAAATTTATTAACAGAAATTGGCTTTAAGTTAAAAGAAGGTAAATGTTTATATAAAGCTCCTTCTGTACGTTACCTGCTGTAGCTTCTTGGTTTAGTAGTTTTACATGAAGGTTAAAGATCTGCTCATGAGCTTTACTCTGAGACAGTTTTAGCTTTTCCCGTCGACTCACCATGTAGCATAGATTCCGCACCTGCAAAAAATGTCCAAAGAACAATTAAATAAAATTGAACATGGCTGATTTATTGATGCCGTAAATGATATGCAGAAACACACCCGTTCCAGGTCCTGCCGCAGGTGCATAAACATGCGCATCCGTGTGTGTATGCTGTCCTCCTGTGGCTGAAGCAGTAGGTTCTCCTCTTCCTCTTTGGGTGGCACCAGTGCTTTGTTGAAGCTACATTTTCTCTTTAGCTTCCAGTACTGGTATATAAAATCAAGTAGATTTTGCGGCAAACCCAACTCCTGAGCTATTTCCTCGGGCTGCACCAACTTGTGAAATTCCTCCTGCAGCTCCTGGAGCTTCTGTGCTCTTAGACCAACTTTTTCTGTCTCGGTGGGAGGTTTGTGTCGAGCAGGACTGAGGCCAGACTCACCAGCTTTGGGTTTACTGTGCTTTAGGCAATAGGATTTGAACTTCACTTCATCACCTTCATCCAGTATAGTCTTCATTTCGAGGCTGTGCTCAAAGGCACATGTAACGTGGAAAGGAACAGTGCAGTTTTTTACAGAACACTAAACAGGAAGGAAGCATACAAATATTTTATTTTAGTAATAAAAAAACAACAACCTCAATTTCAATTCCTCTCAATTTCACACTAAACGCTGATAAAAGTTCTAAACCATTGGCAGTGTGAACAACAAAGACTCTAAGCAAAAGTATCTCTCTAAGTATGCCATGTCTTACCTGTATGCATGCCCCTGTTTTGAGTTTACAGAGGCTACAGATGAGAGACCACCTGCTAGGCGGGATGTGGGATAATTTGGTAATGGGCTCCATCCTTTCTGGACAAGCAATGCTGACCTGCAAATAAACAGGCTTGATTATACACACTTATATGTAAGTACAGAGTGTTAAACAGGACTGGCTTCTGAACATGTGCAAGTTCATTTCTATCAGGATCCTATAGCATTTTGGTAAAACCTGCTCCATTTGTTTTTAAAACATTGATTTTTACTGAATATGATTTATATGGCACCGACCACAAAATTAAGACACAACTTTAGCAATCTACAGCACATACGGCACAAAATGTTGTTTTCATGTATTTCCCTTACCTCTGGTATCCAAAGGGCACAGCTGACATGTGCCCACTTTGTGCCTGCCCGTGTCGCTTTCATAGCTCCTCCTCTTTTAAGACATAGAACACACTGTGGGTTGATGCCGAGCACACAGGTTCGACACAGCCAGTTTCCGTCTGGAACTTTCACTATGCCATAACAAGCCTATAAGCAGACACATAATAAATATGACAAAAAAAGTCTAGCACCAATGAGAACCTAAGCCTAGTGAACCCAAAAATACACTTCTAAGTAAAGGAATAACAAAAACCAATATTCCGTGTCACGACCCTCACCTGGTGTACACATATGTTGCACTTGTCACAGAATACCATGTCATTTCCCTCTTCACTATCAGGCGAGCGGCACACATCACAGATGACGTCCTCGTCATACTCGATGCCCAGACCTTCCTCTGTCTCGATGGCATAGTTCATGTTTTCATGACATTTTCTTTCCAGTGCTTCCAGTGTCCGCTCCATAGTTAATTCATCCACCAGGGCTTCCCCTAACAGTCACACATGAAGATAAGACAAAAAAATAAATACCAAAAAAGATTACAAGAGTTATAACTCCTCAAATATTATATCAAATATAAGACTGGGGAAAATATTAAATGTACAACATGTGATCTGTTTGAGTCTACAACCACTCTGAACAGTCGGAGTTTACTTACCCATCTGAAGCAGCTCTATGTTGAGTTCTTGGAGCCAGTACAGGTCCATGTCATCCAGATCGTATCTACACATGGCCTCAGCTAACTCTTTAATGTTCACATAGCCCGTCTCTGTAGAGTCCTGACTCCAGCACTGGATGTATTTTCTTGGTCGAGAAAACAAAATCTCCTTGGGCTTTAGTGCTATTTTCCTGTAGATAATTCATAGTAATTCAGTAAAGCACTTTGCTGCCAAATCATAACAAAAAATGCATAAATTAATGAATAAAAATGCATCCAAAACTAAATTCTAGGATAATTCCATAAGCAGTTAAGCTTTATCCAAATCAGTGGCTGTCAGGTGCACATTTTTTTCAGCATCTTATTATGCACACCAAACATTAGTTTCTATTTTAAACCATCAAAACCTGAAAATATCTCAGCGTCTAATGCAAAGCCTGTTACTGTAAAACAGGAGATAAAAAGCAAGTTTTGCATACAATGCAAAAAAAAAAAAAAAAAAAAAAAAAAAAAAAAAAGACAGGGTTAGAAACTTGGAGATTCAAACAATGAAAACACAGTGACTCCACCTGACAGAAGGCTTTGGAATGGTATCCGGGCTGGCTAGAACCTGCACACCTTTCTCCCAATCCTGCCGCCATGTGTCAGCCAGCAAGTAGTAATCTTCAGGAGAGATATGATGAGAGTCTGGAAGCTTCATGGCACTAATTAGGTCTTTTCTGAACACCTGTGAAAGTAATTCAGTGTTAAAAAAAAAAAAATTTATAATTCCTACAGTAATGTGGACATTATCAAGAATAATTCTTAATATAAAAAATGTATTTATTTATTACCTCTGCCGGCTTTTTCTGTGCAGAGGCCGGTGTTCCAGGCTTACTTCCATATTTGTTTGAAGAGAAGGAGGTGGAAGGACCTGTGTATAAGAAAAGAACAATGAAATATACACTAATAAAAATCTCTTGCAGAGAACACAATGGAGATATTTTTCTACAAAGAAATTTAGATATTGTAAGATTTTCCAAACATCGTTGCAGAAGACACTTTTAGGCAGCTTTGTGTTGCTCGAAACTCTTTTCAACATTTAAAGCAATGTTTTTAATATATTTGTTTAAAAAAAACATTGTGTGTTCTTTTGGTATATAGCTCTATTCATACAAACTCATTTATTCAAATGACCTCTTTCTGAATTTTATATTTCAAATATTTTTTATGTACTATATTATTTTGCGATCTGACCCTCCAAATCTCAGCTCAAATTACCTGAACAGGTCACTAAAATTCCTTTCATCACCGCTTAGCTTCACTTCTACAGTATATGGCTTGCAGGTCTCCAGTCTTGTACAAGTAAACCTCTACAAATGAGCTGCAGGGTTCTAAATCAGCTGGTTTTTAATCAACCCAAGAAAGTCCATTAAACTCCAGTACTCATTGCTTTCCATTAGCCTCCAATAGCTGCCTGCATCTATAAGACCCTGACACTGGCCTATAAACAAACTGTAGATCTGACCCCTCTTACCTTCACTGTTTTATTAAACATAAACCTCCAGAGACAACTGCTGCCTGGAGCCAAAAATCAACACTAAGTGGTTGAAAATCTGTAATACTTAGACTTAAATCTATATTAAAGAAACAACTGAAGACATGTTTCCCTCTGTAGTTTCAAAGTGGGGTCAGGGTGAAAGAGGCATTGACCAAGATCAGGAAATGGTTATGGTTGATGATTCTGCAGATCAAAATTGTGTTGTTCTCTCACTAGTAAGACACTTAGGATAAAAGTGGCTCACGAAATGTAAATGAAAACCATTACGTACTCTCATTGTCTGAACTGTCACTGCTGCTTGAAGTCCTAAGACGTTTCATCCTGACATATTCTGTGTGAAACAGATGAGGGAAAAGAAATAAACATAAAGCAGACACACAGCTAAACACACCATGTTAAACACAAGTAAAGATTCACAATATCTATTTTAGGGATTGAATAAAGATTTAGTGATCAGTTTTATTTATTTTTCATATTTCATTATTATATTTTACTCTCGCTTGATGTTCTAATCAAGCCTTTGCATTACAATTTCAAAGAAGAAAATGTTAAACAAATTTTTTTTTTTACATTGTTCTTACCATAAAATTCAAGTTGCAGAGCATGCCGGTGTTTCCTTTAAGCCAGCCTACACCTTCAGATCTGCAAAAAACAAAAACAGAGCATTTAACAAAAATACATGCACTTTAAGCAAGACAGGTCTGAGATCAGGAGGGATTAGAAAAGGCAGCTTCATCAATAAAGGAGCCATATATAAATCCCAGGCTGTGTAAAATTATATGATCTTTAACATACTATATAAACACAGATAGCAGCTCTTCATAAATGCTATCTTTATCTTTAAAAAAATACGAAGTTAATTTTGTGGTACTCAGTTAAGTGACCAGAATCACTGAAAACAAGATTTCCTAACTACATATTTTAACTGGTTAACTAATAAACTGGCAAATATATAATGCTTCTGATGATACAAACAAACCTTGTGTATATAAAAAAAAACAGGCTGGGAAACATGTATTGCAGTTTTCCAAATATCATACTGTATACACTAGTATGTCCCAGTGACAGCTACTGAATCAAGAGCTTAAGGCATTGTTGTGGCTTTCTCTTCGGTGTCTGGGGGGCCACCTGCTCATGACACAATCCTAACGACAGCCTGCATCTAAGTGTACTTCCTAATTTAACAGTAAAAGGACTGGAGAGTGCTGGTGAATGAGGGCTGGTCATAAATAAGCATCTGTCTTTGTAGAACAATAGGTAAAATTGGACAACCTCTTATCAGAAAACCAGACTGCATTTCAAAAGAAACTGCTGCAAAAGAAACCAGCCTTTAAAAAATTCTCTTTACAGATAAACTTCTTATGGAACCGAAAGGTCAGCAACTACAACAACCTGTAAATGCACCATAACCTCTATTTTTAAGATGGTTTACAACTGTGTGATCACTGTGGTTAAGGCATCACTCTTTAATCTGCATCACTGAATCAGTGTAGTCAGTGAGATCATATTGCTTTATTCATGCATGGAATGGTTTCAGACTTTCTTTATAAGACGATAAAACTGGTGGCACCTTAACAATAGCACAGTTTACCGCTGTGACTGGATTAAGCGGTCAAAGCCACAAAGAGCAAAAGCCCTGCAACCCCCATCCTAACACAACGCCCTTCCCCAACAGACCAGCTCTCCCACCTAACATGCTAAATTACAAAGTGGACTAGACCACAGAAGCCCAGACTGTGTGTGTGTGTGTGTATATGTATGTATATAACTGGGTTTGCTGATAAAGAGTCTGTAGTACTTTCTCATGGCAGTCCAAACATCAAATAAGGTTATTGTGCCAGATGTCTGGAACAATAAGTCAATATACAAAGCACAGAAGATTTTTTTTAACCTACCAATCCATCCATTTATTTATTATTACATCTGTGTACATGTGCACTCTCACCAGCTGGTAATTTCTGGTTAGTAGATAATTAACAGTACTGCAGTAAAACTGATGTGGTGGTGTGTTAATATGTGTTAAACAGGTGCAAGTGGCTCAGGCACATTTTAAACACACCTATATTACTGCTCCACCTTGAAAATATAAGTATCAACATCTGTGATTTTTCTCATTTTAATTCTAGACTAGCAGAGGTTTAAAATTATGTCTGATTCATCCTTACCAACGCAACACACCACTGTCATGTCACTGAGAATTATCCAGCACCCAAATGATACCTGCTCAGTTCCAGTACAGAACTGAGGAAACGGGACTTTTAAAGTCACGACAGTTTATTAGTGGAATAACACAAAGCATGGCACAACACTGAGGAGGTCATACTTTAACAGGGCTCTTATTTATTCTTGCAAGGCAGACATAAATGCAGGGTGTAGGTAGCCAACAAAGTTTGCATTTAATATACACATTTGGTGAATGTGTATATTATATGCAAACTTTGTTTGTTATGGATATTTAATAAGGTCAATAATAATTATATATTATATATTATATTAAATATTTGTTCTGTAGTAGGCTGGATTGATAATCCAGCCTACTACAGAACAAATATTTATAAGGTCAATATAATTATTATTGACCTTATTAAATATCCATAATATAGTGCTGGCTACAGAGATAAACTCCCATGAGGGATACCTCTAATTAAACACAAACCTTTTGATTGTTACTGTTGTGTAGGGGATTTCTATGGCCGTGGGGGGTGGGGAAGCACGAGAGGGGAAGACGACGCCACGCCCCCATTGTATACATGGGCGGGATTTAGCCTGCGTTTCTGACGAAACCACATTGAAATTACTCAAGCACGATTCTCTTTGGCGATATCTGGCAACCCCCTGCCGTCTGCCATTAAACTCGTACGCCCCAAAATTATTCCTAATTATATTTATATAGTTTCAAATACATACCTTAAACCTTACACTTGAAAAACGCATTGAGAAGACAATTTGTACAACAGCGGGGGTCAATTTACATGACATAACAAGGCCCCCCAGTGATATTAATAAGCACTGTTGCCAGGTCCGTTTAGAGTCCCCGCGGCAGTGTCCAAGTTAAAGATTTTCTACAAGTCTGCGTTGTATTCACACCACTTGTAGTTAAAAAAGCAAACGCGTTTATGGAAATCGCTTACAATGACACGTTCTCGGAAGTCTTTACGGCTGAACCGAGTGCGAGGGATAATAAAATTCCCCGCCCCCCCCGCTGCACAACCGTGCGACTCCAGGCTCGCAGCTCGGAGGCTAATGCTAACTTGGGACCTAAGGCGGCCTTGGCGCCAAACTCGAGCCGCCCATCTGAACGAGGAGAGCGGCTTTAAGGTTTCGGGATATAAACCCACTTTGCCGTAGCTTCCCAGAGTCCAGGCGTTTAAACGCGAAACGAAACATCTTTGTGGCGTTGGCGCGGTTACATTTTCGCCTCGTCTCGCGTTCGTCGCGGATAAAAGACACTTTAAAACTGACAGAAGGCCCGGGTGAAGCCGTGTAGCCCTGGCACCCTGAGCGCTGTGCAGACACGACCGGTATTGTTCCGCTCAGCAGGCTTACCTCACATTAGAAGCGGGGTTGGGAGAATTCGGAACGTGTTCACTGACGCTTCCGACGCCTTCCTCTCACATTCGCGGTTAAAAGGCGCCGCTAGAAGCAGAAACGAGCCGCCTTTTCACTTCAACGCTGTCAGGATCCCTGAGCTGCAAGCTCCTCTCCAGCACAACAGTGCTATTGTACAGCGTGGAGCGCCGGGTCCTAAACTCCGCCCTGCGCAGGGCATGTCGAGAGCAGCCAGCTGGGCTCCAGTTATTCAGCGGTTCGTGCAGATCAGGGGTCTCAAACCCAAAGCACAGCACAACCAAAGGGCCCGGGGCCCACGGGATAAACAGCTACTGAACACACTGAAAGGAAATGTTTTTTGAACATGAAAAGGAATAAAAAATATTCATTTATTCATTATCTCCCGCTTTATCCTCTATTAGGGTGTATTACAGGCCGGATATGGCCCTTGGGCCTTGAGATTGACACATGGTATAGAAAAAATAATGTTGGAAATTTGTAAAATAGGTATTTTTAACCCAAAATCTCACAAGTTAATAACTAGTGTATATATATACACACAAAACAAGTGTGTTGTAAAGTGCAGCAAAATAAAGTTATTTTGATGTTCAGAGTACTGCACCACCACAGAGCAACGCATTGATACTGATGAGATAGTAGTGTGTTGAATTCAAATTAAAAAAAAAAAAATTTATGGTAGAAATTTCAGGATTCAAAGATTGATAGCCCAACACCCTACACACCGAACTACCACACCCTTCAGAGAAGGCTTTACAGAGGCAAGATCTTAACATTAAAATCTCTTAACCACAGTGGGTCACAGCAGGTCTTCTGGATTAATATCAAGATAGAATATGAACAGGGGAGGCATGTTTAAATTCTAATTACTTATTGATTAAATCTTTTTTTATTATAATCTGCACCAAGTAAAACTAGATATAATGCTTAGAATTTTATTAACAAGCCAACTATTAAATAAATGAAGCTGAAAAACTACTAAAACCTGCATATTAAAAAAAAAAAAAAACCATTCAAGCACAACAGAACCTACATTACACACATTTTTTAAATGAATGCTAATGTTTTGTTTAGTCCTATTGCTACAGGTGTGTGAAATCAAGAACCTAGAAAATGTGTTGTAGACAAATGTACACTTTAACGGTGAAAGCCCTTTTCTGTTTCAGCACAGCACCCCAGTGCACACTAATCTACATAGAACCTATTTAACACAACATAGAACAACTAGAAAATGAACTAGAGGATACAAGATTTAACCCCCTCATTCAACATCAGTGTCCTAACATCACAGCTCTATTTCTAAATGAACACCTGCTAGGATGTCCCCGTAGAGGAGTGGAAGATTTTACTGCTGTAAAGGGAAACCAGCTCAAAAAAAGGATGTCATAAAAACTGTAGGTGTAAAGTGTAAGTAAGGTGTAGCCATCTTATTGAGAAGCAAAAACTAAATTAAATACCAACCGCTGCACCTTTAAACCGACTTAAATATAAACATAATATAATGTAATTAAAAAAATAATAATTATATAAAAAGTTATAACGTTGCGAAAAAAGTTCTTTATATAAACATAGTAAACTTCAAATAAAGAACAATAGTGTATCAATACATTTATCAAAGATAAATATAGACAAAAATCACAGTTTACACACATTTCTATAAAACTGCCTTATACAAATAAAAATCAGGAAGGACAATCGTACAAAAACAATATCACTTGTACAAATACACCTGCTGATGCTCACTGTGTCAACAGTGTGCGATTTTAAAGTTTCATACAAAAATAGAAAGAGTATGATGACAATGACCTAAATCTGATTAACAAACTTTAGATTTCTGTGTCAAAATTACTGATTGGGCAAAATAGTCAGTATTAAGTATATATTTAAAATAAATAAATAAAAAAAAGTTTAGGAAAGAAGCATCATCCTCCATGCTGATTTCTCACAAAAACACAAAACATTATTCATCACAGACTGACACACTGCTGAATGTCAATGAGATCGAGAACAAACATTAAAAAGCTGCAGTATAACACGACTGAGAGGAAGCAGTACATTCTATTTTCAGTTCCAGCTCCTTAGAAAAAAAACCCTCTAATATATATCTACATTAAATTACTCATATATGATTGCCAGAAGCTACAGCCATTTAGATTATCACAAAACTATAGCTGCGTCTGAAATGACCAACTGTGGTTCTAGTTTGGATATGGTCAGTATTGTTAAACCAGTAATGCAGCAGGCTGTTGTAGCGACTATGTTGTAGCCATGAAGATTGGAATGTATCGTTTGATAGGTTTTGGACATAATTATACTATATATATATATATATATATATATATATATATATATATATATATATATATATATATATATATATATATATACCCCCCCCCCCCCCCCCCCCCCCCCCCCCCCCCCCCCCCCCCCCCCCCCCCCCCCCCCCCCCCCCCCCCCCCCCCCCCCCCCCCCCCCCCCCCCCCCCCCGATTTCAGACGCAGCCCATATGCACTACTAATTTATTTTATCCTCTTAACTGATTTTCAGTGACATGACAGAACATAGATAACAGTATAAAACACTGTAAAAATAATAAACAGCATAAAACATCCAGCAGCACGAGTTACTCGAATAAAAAGGTAATAGTAGATAAAATCTATAAACTTGAGAGATCACAGCGGCTAAATTTCTCACCACATTACAGATGAATGAGGAAAAGGATCTTATTTTGTTCATTAAAAATATGCATGCTGATTAACACATTTTACAATCCCATCTGCATGTCAGCAAAGTTGAAAAAGTTGTCTACGTCCTGTGAGGCAGAATTTGTACTCTCAGAAACAAACACCTATGAAGAAAAGAAAAGTGTAAAACAGCAAGGCAACACAAGTTAGATTAGTGTTCCATGCTACGCGCTGTGCTTAAAGCTTATTCAGTTGATTTATGCAATGCGTACCTTGGTTCCATTAAAGACTTCATTAGAAATCTGTCTACATGCCTCCACCACACCATCTCCATTCAGCTCAAGGGCTACAACAGGACCTGCAGACACAGCATCGCACCTTCAGTCTAAATTAAAGGAACAACTGGAGACCACACACACCACTGGAGATGGAAATGGACTGACAAATTAAGGGTGTAAAGTACCACCAAACTTCATATAGTCTCTGAACCACCCTGATCACCATGCACAGCATAAAACAAAAACACTGCAGATGAATACAAATATATCAATAACTCCATGGCATGTAGTAGAGGTGCCATATTATATTGTTTCCATAATTTTTTATAAATCGTTCACATTATGGATCTGCTTTTGAAGACATCTAAAGGGAGTACAAGGAGGTGTTGATTAATCAGTGTGATAGAGTGTGTATGTAGATGTAACAAAGACTATGGGTAGCGTAGGGCGAGCGGTTCTGAGACGTCAGAAACAGAGTTTTTTTCTTTCTCCCCTTCACCTTTATTTACAATAATTACAACCACTATGTACTATATATATATATATATATATATATATATATATATATATTCATTCATTCATTCATTATCTCCCGCTTCATCCTCTATTAGGGTCGCGGTGGGGTTCCCCATGCCCATCCAGGGGAGAACGTCTCGGGCGCTGGGCAGATACACCCAGGACAGGGCGCCAATCCATCACTGGGCACACACTCACTCGCACAGACACACTCTATATGGGGCAATTTTGAGAATTCAATTGACTTCATCCATGTTTTTGGACTGTGGGAGGAAACCGGAGAACCCGGAGGAAACCCACGCAGACACGGGGAGTACATGGAAACTCCACCCAGATGGGGATTCGAACCGGGAATCCCTAGCGCTGAGAGGCGAACGTGCTAAACCACTAAGCCACCGTGCATATATATATTACTGTGGCACACCGAATGTCCAACAAAAAGAACTTCTTTCAGCAGAAGTTGTTAGAAAAACCAATGACCGCGAAGTCATACAGGTTTAATTTTCGCTATATATGCGCTCTGTACAGGTATCTACACAGACAGCCAAAACAAAAAGTGTTCCCCATCCTTAGCTGCAACCCGATTATATACAGAAAACTCCAGCCCCGGGGTATACTAACCATCTTATAGGGATCTCTACACTGATCACCCCAACTACACACAATAATTAACCTTTCACATTAGTTTGTTAAAACTATGCTTAAATTACATTTCACTCTGTTAGCTTTACTTGCTTTGATGTGCTACTACCCAGCAAACATAGGTGTTCAGCACCCCCCCGCCCCTATTCCCTAGGGCATGGGTTGATCCAGGTGGATAAAAAGTGTTGCTTTACCCTGCCTATTCCTTTAGGCCCCATCATCAAGGTCAACCACAGATAGGTTTGGTAAGTAAACATGCTTAATGTCTATGGTGAGGTGTAATTTACATCGTCACAATCAGGTCATTACTGAGCTACATGGTAAAATGTGCCAATGATAATGTGGGATTTATGGCCTTATGACACACAAATGCTTACAACAATGATGGGCTATTCTGTAATATGTAGTGTTTAAGACTACATATTACATATAAAGATAGGTAGGAATGTTTTTGGCACAAAAGCATGTGGTGTGAAATGACTTTACTGCTACATTAATGTATTTAACATTATTTTAAAGCTAATCTTTGATACAGTAATTTTTTTAACATTGACTCATTCCTTAGCAACTGTGAAGAAATACAAGGCAACACTTAATCTTAAGGTTTGTTGCATTTCCTGGCCCGAGTATGACTTCATCATCAAAGACGAAGGCTGGGAACCATGGGCGGGTGCAGTTTGTTTCAGTAACAAGAAATGATGCAATTTTTTCGCAAGTAATATCTGTATCTTTCAATGTTACTAAAATGATATCACCTTTCATTCTGAAGTTTAAACTTTAAAGAACTTTTGCTTTGTACAAATGAAGAACTTATTAAAGTGATAAGAACAGTGTGGCCACATTCAACATGGCAAAGCAGTTTGGAAAGTTATAAATAACTCAGCTATTACTATAAGAGACAAATGACACTGTGGTTAGGTTTACGTTTATTTCTTGGCCAGGGCAGACAAAGTTCATCCTGTAAAAGATTACAGGTACTTTCACAATTTACATATATACTAGCAGGTAAATACTAGGTAAGTAAAGAATTGCCCAAAGTCTGAGTGATGCGTCTCTGCCTTGTGACCAGTACAATTTTTCAAAAATGAGAAGCAATACAGGGCGGCACGGTGGCTTAGTGGTTAGCGCATTCGCCTCTCAGCGCTAGGGATTCCCGGTTCGAATCCCCATCTGGGTGGAGTTTCCATGTTCTCCCCGTGTCTGCGTGGGTTTCCTCCGGGTTCTCCGGTTTCCTCCCACAGTCCAAAAACATGGATCAAGTTAACCGAATTCTCCAAATTGCCCCATATAGAGTGTGTCTGTGTGAGTGAGTGTGTGCCCAGCGATGGATTGGCGCCCTGTCCTGGGTCCATCTGCCCAGCGCCCGAGACGTTCTCCCCTGGATGGGCATGGGGAACCCCACCGCGACCCTAATAGAGGATAAGCGGGAGATAATGGATGAATGAATGAGAAGCAATACATAACACTGTTAATAGGACTTTCAATTCTTATTTCGCTATTTTGGGGCAGGGTTCAGACATTAAGGTTTTAGATTAACCACATTTAGATTAAAATTATTTTATTTTATTATGATGTAACTGCAAGCGGCACGGTGGCTTAGTGGTTAGGGATTCCGGGTTCGAATCCCCATCTGGGTGGAGTTTCCATGTTCTCACCGTGTCCGCGTGGGTTTCCTCCGGGTTCTCCGGTTTCCTCCCACAGTCCAAATACATGGTTCAAGTCAATTGAGTTCTCCAAATTGCCCCATATAGAGTGTGTTTGTGTGTGTGAGTGTGTGCCCAGCGATGGATTGGCGCCCTGTCCTTGGTCTATCTGCCCAGCGCGCGAGACGTTCTCCACAGGATGGGCATGGGGACCCCCACCGCGACCCTGATAGAGGTAAAGCGGGAGATAATGAATGAATGAATGATGTAACTGCAGCTCTACCTTTTGTGGTCCACTCCACAAGCTCTTCGGCGTTGTTCTTGAACACGCGGTTCACATCTTCAGGACGCATCGAGACCTCTTTGGTCTGAATAAGAACGAAACCTTTGGCATTTGCCTGAAAGGGAACATTTATGATCAGAAAGTTTTCTGTAACATCTTTGAGGAAAGTATTAATTTATAATTTACAAAAATGTAATGTGGCCTAAAGGGATGGAAACAGATGAGCTTTTGATACCAAGGTCATGGTCAATTCTGTTTATAACTGTATATTTTACTGTATATAAAAAAAAAGCTAAACAGGTTTTTATCAGTGCAACTGTTTATGGACTACATTTTGTAATTGTAAAACTACAAAGTCCATTTATATGGTAAGTGGAGGAAATGGACAATGGAGCAAGAAGGGGGCGTGTTCAAACTTTTGAATGGTACTGTATATAAACTACATGCAGCCTTTTGGACTAGAAAAAGTTTTGCTTGAACTGCTTAAAAATACACACCGTCAACCCTCGACTTCTCTTTTAGAACAGTGCACTGCGTGGGAGGAAGAATTATTTTCATTTCCTGATACAAGTGCTTAAATGTCTTCTGCTATTTTTTAGAAACAAGATGGCACATTATCATTTTTGCTAAAATTTAAAAAACATAAAAAACTACAAATGTGAAATCAACATGTGACAGGAACGCAAATGGTTTAAAGATGTTCGACATTTGAAATGTATAGAAATTTTAAGGTTTAAACATTTTTATTTGAACTGTTACTTTTTCCCTAATAATAAAGTTATAATAAAACAAAAAATATTCTAACATAAAAAAAGGAAAAAAAATGAATGCAAATTATAGGTTCGATTTATAGCTCACACTGTACTTTTGGTCTTAGGCAGGCAAAAAAATTAAATTTAGAATAAATTGTCAAACAATGCTAATTGATTTATTTTAAGGGAGTAAAAAATGATGTACCTCATCAATTAGCTTGCGTGCGTTGGCTGTGGTGTAATCACCAGCAAAGAAGACAAAAAGGCAGGACTCCTCGCTCTCCTTCCGCCTCCCTCCTTTGGTGAAGGGGACAATGCTGCGGTTCTTTTCAGCAGAAATACGGACACTTTTGAATTCTGACTCTGGGTCGGGGAGCGGTACGCAGTCCAACACCCCTGTGTCCTCTGAAAGAAGGCTCCAGTTAGTTTCTTCTGAAACCGGTGTGAAGTCATGTATATTGCTCCAGTTGTTGTTGAAGATGCTCAGACCAGCATCTTTGAAATGGAAAGCCAGGTCTGGGTAATAATACTGAAAGCAGCTGAACTTCATGCCAGAGGAAGACTCAATAATAGGTTGAGTGGCGCAGCACAGAAAGACGTCCATTTTCTTGCAATCCCTCGTGCGAAACTGCTGGCAGGCCACCACGCACTTAATGTCTTTGCAGTCACGGAAGAAGACGCTGCCTTTGACAGGCCCGATCACAATACGACAGTTTACACAGTCGTCGATGTTGACAGTGGCTGAGTGATCGAGTATGTAGATGTTGCAATTTTCACAATTTTGAATAACAAACTGCTGTCCATTCAATGTTCCTGGCAAACGACCCACAGTGGAATCTTTCACATCACTCAGCATGAAGTCTTTGGGATCGACCTGGATAAGAAATAGTCGGGATCAGGGTGGTGATGAGGATTAGTTTCCTTTACAGAAGCTAAAAGTCAAGAACGAGCTAAACAGAAAGACAGAGTGGTCCGGAAAGACATAGCGACAATAAGTAAATTAAATGTTAATGGCTTAGTTTAATGCAAAGTTTGATCTTAAGTCAGGTTTTATATTTAGTAACTTCAGCAGAGAATATTTATTTCTCATTTGAATACATGAGAAGCGGGCGGCACGGTGGCTTAGTGGTTAGCACGTTCGCCTCTCAGCACTAGGGATTCCCGGTTCGAACGTGGGTTTCCTCCGGGTTCTCCAGTTTCCTCCCACAGTCCAAAAACATGGATCAAGGTCTATTGAATTCTCAAAATTGCCCCATACAGATTGTGTTTGTCTGAGTGAGTGTGTGCCCAGCGATAAATTGGCGTCCTGTCCTGGGTGTATCTGCCCAGCGCCCGAAAAATTCTCCCCTGGATGGGCATGGGCATACCCCCCCCCCCCGCGACACTAATAGAGGATAAAGCAGAAGATAAGGGATGGATGGGAAACATGAGAAATAGGATTGATTTTTAACAGTGCTTTTTCTTACAGATTTATTAGGAGGACTCACAAACACTGCTGAGAAACATTCATTCATTCATTTTCTTCCGCTTTATCCTATATTAGGGTCGCGGTGGGGTTTCCCATGCCCATCCAGGGGAGAACGTCTCAGGCGCTGGGCAGATACACCCAGGACAGGACGCCAATCTATCGCTGGGCACACACTCACACAGACACGCACACAGACACACTCTATATAGGGCAATTTGGAGAATTCAATTGACCTTGATCCATGTTATTGGACTGTGGGAGGAAACCGGAGAACCCGGAGGAAATCCACGCAGACATGGGGAGAACATGCAAACTCCACCCAGATGGGGATTCGAACCAGGAATCCCTAGTGCTGAGAGGAGAACATGCTAACCACTAAGCCACCCTGCCGAGAAACAAATAAATAAATATACATACAGTCTGTAAGTGTCCAACTACAACGTGGCAGGGAGGAACTGAGGGAAATATTTGATTAAGTAAGGTGTTAAATAACGTGACATCCAGGAAAGGACATGGCGTAATCACCAAAACCACTATCTGTTAGAGGAGGAAGTCGAACAGACGAGGCTTCTCTTACATGACAGGAGTTTCATTAATCTTCTTCACGATAAAGGGAAGTCGGAATCGAACATGGCTGTCATAGCAGCTCGGTTAATCCCGCAGCATAACAAATAAACGACGAGACCTCGCGTCGCCTTTAAGCCGATAAAGAGATCCAGCCGATTAAAAGCGCTCGAACTGCGAGCAGAAAACACCGCGGTGTCCGTTCTGTACGCGGCGCAATGTTCAATGAGGGCGCGGTAGCTCAGCGCTCAGGGGGTTGGGCTGTCAATCTGAAGGATGGAGGTTCAAATCCCAGGTCCACTGAAGTTACCAGTGTGGGTCCTTGATGCTGTGATTAACCCTGTGCTCACCTTGCAAGTTCATTCATTCATTATCTCCCCCTTTATCCTCTATTAGGGTCGCGGTGGGGTTCCCCATGCCCATCCAGGGGAGAACGTTTCGGGCGCTGGGCAGATAGACCCAGGACAGGGCGCCAACACTCTATATGGGGCAATTTGGAGAATTTAATTGACTTGATCCATGTTTTTGGAGGAAACCGGAGAACCCGGAGGAAACCCACGCGGACACGGGGAGAACATGGAAACTCCATCCAGATGGGAATTCGAACCGGGAGGCGAACGTGCCAACCACTAAGCCACCGTGCCGGCACCTAGTAAGGCGCTTTGGATAAAAGCATCCAATAAATGACCAAATGTAATGTAAATGTAATGTAATGTAAATGTAATGTAAATGTAATGTAATGTAATTTAAATGTTAAATCCGCAGGGGCAAGCTCGGCTTTAATACCCCGCTGGCTGATTCATCAGCTCCGCGCTCATCGGTCATCACCGGTCGGCCTGGTGTTTCTAACCGGGTTTCAGGTGCAGCAGGTCGGATCGGTCCGCCCCTTCAGCCGGCAGGGCTGCGGGTCTTACCTTCTCCCGTTTGTCCCAGCTGTACTGCTTCGGCGCCTCCTGGTTACCGCCGCTGTTGTTGGTTTCGGCGGCGTTATCGCTGCCTGAGGGCTTCACCTCAGTCGCCGCGGCGGCATCCTTATCCGGCGACGATTTTCTCCGCGATTTCTTCGAAAAGAAGCAGCCCATGTTTGTTCCGTCGTCCTCTCGACCTCAGCGGCTTGACTCCCCGAACCGAACCGAACCGAACCGAAGCCCCTGCCTCACGGCGCCTCCGGATCAAACGCTCCGTCGCTCTCACGAACCAGCACTCGCCCCTCACGCGCTTCCCGTTTCCTTCCCCTCTGAGGTAGCCAATTGCTAACCAGCGCCTACGCTCTGAGGTGACCAATCATCACACGGCTCCATCATCCTCAACTAGCCAATCATCACCTGGCGCCCACACGTGCAGGTAACTGGTGATCACCTGTCTCGTAAAGTAAATAGCAGATCATCATCGCTGTCGTGTTTTTTTTTATTTCTGGCAACCAGTGATCATTCATTCATTCATTCATTCATTATCTCCAGTGTGGGTCCTTGATGCTGTGATTAACCCTGTGCTCACGGAATCCTCTATTAGGGTCGCGGTGGGGTTCCCCATGCCCATCCAGGGGAGAACATCTCGGGCGCTGGGCAGATACACCCAGGACAGGGCGCCAATCCATCACTGGGCACACACTCACTCACACAGACACACTCTATATGGGGCAATTTGGAGAATTCAATTGATCTTGATCCACGGTTTTGGACTGATGGAGGAAACCGGAGAACCCGGAGGAAACCCACGGAGACAAGGAGAGAACATGGAAACTCCACCCAGATTCGAACCGGGAATCCCTAGTGCTGAGAGGCGGACATGCTAACCACTAAGCCACCGTGCCGCCGCAACCAGTGATAAATATTAATGATATCTAATCACCTCAGTTCAATAATCTGAAGTACACCCACATCACAACCCACGTTTTCGAAACTCTGTTCCCTTGTTTTCAATATCTGAGGTTAACAATCATCACTTGGCGCCCACACGTTCAGATATCACCTGTCTATCCATTCATTATCTTCCACTTTATCCTATATTAGGGTTGCGGGGGGGGGGAGGGGGGATCCACATGCCCATCCAGGGGAGAACGTTTCGGGTGCTGGGCAGATACACCCAGGACAGGGCGTCAATCTATCGCTGGGCACACACTCACACAGACGCGCACACAGACACACTCTATATGGGGCAATTTGGAAAACTCAGTTGACTTGATCCATGTTTTTGGACTGTGGGAGGAAACTCTGTGCGCGTCTGTGTGAGTGTGTGCCCAGCGATAGATTGGCGCCCTGTCCTGGGTGTATCTGCCCAGCACCCGAAACGTTCTCCCGTGGATGTGCATGGGGAACCCCACCGCGACCCTAATATAGGATAAAGCGGGAGATAATGAATGAATGAATGAATACCCTCTGGGTTATCATCACATGGTGCCCAGTTGTGGTAGCCAATGATCGATCACCTGAGTTCTAGTCTCAGAGGCAACCAGGGATTACCAGAAAGCAAATGTATCAAATGATCAAATGTAGCCAGTGATCACCTGACTCTTAAAGTAAATGGTAGCAAATCCTAACTATTCTCCTGGGTCTGAGAAACACGCACTGCAATGCCAAAAATATAAAGTACCTGAGACGAGGTTGCTAAATCATAGTCCTTTCATGTTTGCATATAGAAAAATGTAGTATAGAAATAAAAAAAAAAACATGTGCAGTACTTCCTCCATTAGGACATCGGAATGCAACAAAAAGAGAAGTCTACCAAAAGAGTAGTCTTCATTTGTAAACTAATGGCTTCTGCAAACATTACATGCGTCCAAAATGTCCAAAATTGCACTAAAAGGTATATAAGTACTGTGATATGTTTTGCCTACTGTACTTACACACAGAGGAATTCATCTTCCACGTTTAACACATCAATACAATGAAACACACACATATACACACACTGAGTAAATCTTTGTGATTGTAAAATTCATTACTAAAGACAGAAACATGAAATTTCAATTCATTATGTTTTTGTGGTTGTGGTTTAGTAGCTAGTACGGTCACCTTACAACTATACAACAGTATAGTTCCCTTCTCTATGTGATTTGCTTGTTCTCCTCATTGCTGCGGGGCTCTGGGCTAAAGGCATGCTAGTCATACCAACAGGAAATACTAGATTCCCCCGTGTCTGTGTGTGTGTGTGTGTGTGTAACTGAGTCTGTATGTCTGCCCTGCAATAGACTTGTGTTCTGTATACATAAATAAATAAAACAAATGTCTTCTTAATATAATGTTTTGAAGTTGTATAGTACACATGAAAGATGTGTCATCTATTTGCATCTGTTCCAAATATGCATATCAATATTCTCCATCTTGGCCTGCCCTGACCATCCTCCTCCATCACCTACCCCAAGCACCTGCACTGCCACGTGGGGTTTCCCATGCCCATCCATGGGAGAATGTTTCAGGCACTGGTCAGATACACCCGGGACAAGGGCGCCAATCCATTGCTAGGCACAAGCTCCCACAGACACACACAAAGACTATTTATAGGGGCAATATAAATAGGGGCGGCACGGTGGCTTAGTGGTTAGCACGTTTTTGCCTCTCAGCATTAGGGATTCCCGGTTCGAATCCCAATCTGGGTGGAGTTTCCATGTTCTCCCCATGTCAACGTAGGTTTCCTCCGGTTTCCTCGCACAGTCCAAAAACATGGATCAAGGTCAATTGAATCCTCTAAATTGCCCCATATAGAGTGTGTGTGTGTGTGTGCCCAGTGATAGATTGCCCCCCTGTCCTGGGTGTATCTGCCCAGCGCGCGAAACGTTCTCCCCTGGATGGGCATAGGTAACCCCCCGCAACCCTAGTAGAGGATAAAACGGAAGATAATGGATGGATGGGGTTTAGATAGGGGCTCCTTTGGAAAACCTTTTTATTCATTATCTTCCGCTTTATCCTCTATTAGGGTCGCGGTGGGGTTCCCCATGCCCATCCAGGGGAGAACGTTTCGGGCACTGGGCAGATACACCCAGGACAGGGCGCCAATCCATCGCTGGGCACACACTCACACACACAGACATGCACACAAACACACTCTATATGGGGCAATTTGGAAAACTCAATTGACTTGATCCATGTTTTTGGACTGTGGGAGGAAAGCGGACAACCCGGAGGAAACCCACGCGGAAATGGGGAGAACATGGAAACTCCACCCAGATGGGAATTCGAACCAGTTTTTGGACCGCTGAGAGGAGAACATGCTAAACCACTAATCCACCGTGCCGCCAAGAAAACCTTTTTGATTTTTTTTAAATATACGTTTAGATTACATTTTTGGTAAATAGGGTAGTTTGGAGCAGCAGTGAGCGTAGGCTCCACTGGACGGCGCCCTGCAACTTTAAACGCTTCAGTTTAAGGACCGGCGTCCTCACTCAGCCTGGAGCTCTCAGTTCCTACAGCAGCAGCAGCTTCTGAGGCGACGCGGACAAGTCGCAGCATGGAGACCACCGTTAACCCGCGGCCGCCGAGGCGCCTGTGCAGCGGCAGTACGGCTTTAGCGGCCGTGCTGGTGGTGCTCTGCCAGGCGGTTCGGATCAGCGGGGAGGACGGAGCGATGGAGGAGCTGGCTACGGAGAAGGAGGCTGAGGAAAGTCACCGTCAGGACAGCGTTAATTTACTCACGTTTATCTTACTGCTGACTCTCACCATTTTAACCATATGGCTCTTCAAGCACAGGCGAGTGCGTTTCCTGCACGAAACCGGCCTGGCCATGATTTACGGTAAGAAAACGAGAGAAACACAATGCACCATCACCGAGCGGGCGGGCGGGCGGGCGAAGCCCCGGTTAGCGGGTTTGAGGAGGGAGTCGGACTAGCTGCTAGCTGCTGCCGCTGCTGCTAACGCAACATCACTTCAGACGATGGCAGCCTTCAAACATCAACTTAAAAAACCAGAACGTGTCAGTAGATGAATTTTGTTTAGTGGAAAGTCTTGTTTAAATCCTACGAACAGTTTTGACTTGAAGGTTTGTTTGAAGGATGAGGTGCAAATTTCTAGAAATTTCTACCGTAGCGCCTTAAACCTAAATGGCAATTCATTTGCTTTTATAACCCATAAAAACTCTCTATATAATATATTGTTAAGCTATCTATAGACACGCACGTAATAAAACCCTCAGTATGTACTTTTTGTAATTTTAGTAATGCAGTACAATCTGGACTGTCCATCAGTGAAGGGGCCACCAGGACAATCCATCACAGAGCATTCAAGCTTTACATCAGGGGTGCCCACACTTTTCTGACCCGAGGTCTACTTTTCCATTGGACAGGTCATCAAGATCTACTGGGGTCAATCTCTATTTTTTAGGCTTTTATATTGAAACCTGTTTACACACATCATGTTAGTATTGTCGAATCTGTTAGAATTGCTCTTTTATTAAACACATTCCAGCAAATAGCACAGAGAAAACCTGATTTTAGTTAAACACACAGTATACAGGACAAATGTACAACAATCACTGTAACCTGCATTTCCCCAAACAGAACATCCATCCATCCATTATTTCCCGCTTTATCCTCTAGTAGGGTCGTGGTGGGGTTCCCCATGTCCATCCAGGGGAGAACATCTCGGGCGCTGGGCAGATACACCCAGGACAGGGTGCCAATCCATCTCTGGGCACACACTCACTCACACAAACATACCCTATATGGGGCAATTTGGAGAACTCAATTGACTTGATCCATGTTTTTGGACTGTGGGAGGAAACCGGAAAACCCAGAGGAAACCCACGCGGACACGGGGAGGACATGGAAACTCCACCCAGATTGGGATTCGAACAGGGAATCCCTAGCGCTGAGAGGTGAATGTGCTAAACCACTAAGCCACCATGCCACCTATTTCTACAATTAATTATGAAAATCCATTTGATTTATTAAGATATTTGGAATCCGTTTATTATATTCTGCCTTAATATTCACCTAAAGGCAGAGAACTTTGGACAGGTGTATACACTAGTTTTCCTAATTTTTGAAAATGTGTGTTCTGTACTGATGATGCTGCCCAGCTGCTCAAGGAGGATGAGTCCCTCACTGATCCTCGAGCCTCCCAAGGCCTCTTCCTTAAAAAGCAACTTTACAGTGTTACACCATGAAGATTTTCTCTCTGTATGATCCCAAATCTTTGAAAACATGGTGACTGTCTTTAAAATTAGCTTTGAAGTTGCTTGATTTTCGTGCAGATTTATAATACTGACAAAATACCAGCACAGCGGCTACTGCCCCATAGCAAAGAAGTCCGGGTTTGATCCCTGAAGAATTGACCTGTACCTGCATGGGTTGTTTCTCAGGTCTTTGATTTTCTCATAGAAAATCAAAGACATGTCAATTGGTAAATTGTAGACACTAAATTGTCAATTAGGGATTTATGAATCATTTACGCTGCTGATCCCGAACCTGGATGAATAGAAGTGTTGCATTCTGTGGTAAACTCTGCTAAATTAAATGGATCTTTCCGCTGTGGTGATTTCTAATAAAAAACAAAAACAGAAGACATGTAAAAATAAGATTGGCATTAAAGTTTAGAATAGACTGATGGGTCATGTTACTATCGGTGTTCAGATATCACTGGTGTAACAGATACAGACATGAGTCCACTTGCTCAGTAAACTCAAACCATCCAAAAGCCATTGAAAAAGGATTCATCAAAGCACCAGACAAATCACACTGATTGGTTTTTTGCTTCTTAAACTGCTTCTTGAAGTTTGTAAAGAGTAGAGACACCTCCCCAGGGTCCCAAAGAGTATGTGAAATGTAATGGAAATCGAAACAATAGTGTGAATCTGTTGGAATATAGAGAACGCACACAGATTTTATACTTATAATTTAATTGTGTAAATCATATTTACTACATAAATGCTTTTATACAATTATCTACACTGACAGCTGTTTTTTTTTATTTTTTAAAATCATTTTATATTATTTTAAATACAAGAAACAAAATGTAAATGGGCGGCACGGTGGCTTAGTGGTTAGCACGTTCGCCTCTCAGCACTAGGGATTCCCGGTTCGAATCCCCATCTGGGTGGAGTTTCCATGTTCTCTCCGTGTCTGCGTGGGTTTCCTTTTGGTTCTCTGGTTTCCTCCCACAGTCCAAAAACATGGATCAAGTCAATCAAGTTCTCCAAATTGCCCCATGTAGAGTGTGTTTGTGTGCATGTCTGTGTGTGTGAGTGTGTGCCCAGCGATAGATTGGCGTCCTGTCCTGGGTGTATCTGCCCATCGCCCGAAACGTCTCCCCTGGATGGGCATGGGGAACCCCACCGCGACCCTAATAGAGGATAAAGTGGCAATAATGAATGAATGAAAAATGTAAATGAGGTTCAGGTTTTAATTGCTGACACAGCCATAAGATCTGTAGTAGTTTATATGTCTGAATGTCTCATTCCATCTGCATTTGTGTAACAGCAGTGTTTTTATTCAGCTTTGTGTTTTTATATTTCATGCCGTATTGTTCCTCCTATATAACAGCTGTGAGGAGCAGTACAGTTTTGTTCTAAGCTGAATGATCTGGCTTCGATCAAGCCCTTATTCAGCGTTTCTTTTTCGTCATGCTCCTTTGCAGCGTTGTCTCACTTTCAAGGATTCTAGGGACTTTCTGATTTATATCACACTATTACGTGTTCTCAGCTTCACAGGCAGCCAAATCAGGCAGCAGAGATGTGGATCGGCTAGATTTAAAAAAAAAATTTTGCCATTCAAGTGTTTTCCTCACGTGCTTACTGGGTCAGAGCTCTAAGCTGTATTAGCTGGATTCAGGCACACCATGTGTGTCCAAGTACACTGCTGTGTGGATGAGGGCGCTGCTGGGGCTAACCCAATTACTGATACTGCCTCATGCTGGTTTGAACCAAGGACCTCACAATACACTGTATGCACTGTCAACTCATGCTCCGTGCACTGTGTGAGCCAGGACTTGCAATGTTTAATCTACAAATTACTTTGGTTTACTCACATCCATGACAGTACTGTATGTACTCCTACAGTACTGAATAATTAGAACCAGTATACATATTGCATTCCAGTCTTTATGTCGGCGCTGGTCCTGTTGGAACGACCACTGAAGTCCTTTTGTAGTTGGTGCCATGTTTGGATTTTTAATTGCAGGAATGAATGGGATTTTCTAAAATAATAACCTTGTGGCAGATAGAGGAAGGATGACGCCTGTGGGTGGTGGTGGTAGTGACCTTCATTTAATGTTGTTACTTGCTGTGCTTTATCATGAGTCTACATTTATTTCTATGCAAGTGAGGAATTGGGTTAAATTGGCTTTACAATCAGTCACAGCTTGTGGCTGTTTATACAGTCAGTCTGTTAATCTTTTTTAATCTCCTAAATATGTAGAATCAGAAGGACTGCAGTCTGCAATGATACAATGAGATGTAATGAGTTCAATAGTAAAAACGTAAAAATAATGTTTGTGTTCACACTGGATGTATTTTTAACCCGTTTAATTGTGTTGTGTGTGGGATCTGATCTTCTGTAAGTGAAGAGTTTGTAATAAAGTGCTCTTTCAGGGGGTATTGCTGTGTGTTTACCCACAAGCCATCAGGCTACTAAACAAAATGAACAGTTAAAAGCTCCCACACTCCTGCTTTTTACTAAGACACTTTATACTAAGTCACCTTAAATTTATTCATTCATTATCTTCCGCTTTATCCTCTATTAGGGTCGCGGGGGGGTTCCCCATGCCCATCCAGGGGAGAACGTCTCGGGCGCCGGGCAGATACACCCAGGACAGGGCGCCAATCTATCGCTGGGCACACACACACACTCACACAAACACACTCTATATGGGGCAATTTGGAGAACTCAATTGACTTGATCCAAGTTTTTGGACTGTGGGAGGAAACCGGAGAACCCGGAGGAAACCCATGCAGACATGGGGAGAAAATAGAAACTCCACCCAGATGGGGATTCCAACCGGGAATCCCTAGTGCTGAGAGGCGAACGTACCAACCACTAAGCAACCATGCCGCCTCACTTTAAATTATATATATTTTTGGCGCATACATATGTAAATATTGTGTATTTCATTTATCTTCTATGTAGAGTTTATATCCTGATGCCTCACCTTAAGAATTTCTATGTGCACATGTCCCAACATGGAGCATAAATGACAAATAAACTTAAAACTTGTGTTTCTGTAATATGATCCTCATCAGGACCTGTCCTGTTAAACCCACCTTTTTCAGTGTAGTCATTTTCTGCTAACCCAGATGATGCTGAAGGTCAGTAGTTTCACGATTTATTTTTTTTGCTGGATATCTTTCTGCTGTATTCAGAATTGGAGCACAGCTGTGCGGGTTTGACACCACATGACTGCTGTGTAGTTCTCAGGAAATGCTCTCTCTCTGGTTTGCAATGCATTTAAAGTGCACTTTAACTGAGAGAGGTTCAGGACGAAGGGAGAAAACTAATTGCAATATTAAGTGTTTGTGAAAGGTTCCTATTTTTTGATGTTGCTTATATTAGAAAAGCTTTAATGATCTTTAAGGAGCTCACTTTGATGGGGTTACCATAGTTCATTGTTGGCTCATTTGGAAATATTTGTTGGTTTTGATTATACATTTACATTTGGTCATTTATCAGACGCTTTTTATCCAAAGCGACTTACAAGGTGAGCACAGGGTTAATCACAACATCCCTGGTGCAATGAGGGTTAAGGGTCTTGCTCAGGGACCCACACTGGTAACTGCAGTGGACCTGGGATTTGAACCCCCAACCTTCAGATTGATAGCTCAAAGCCCTAACCACTGAGCTACCACTCCCCCCTCAATTTATTCCTCAATTTAACATCTGGACAGCATCAGTACCTGTTTCTCAACAGGAACACTTACAGGCAGTGCAGACTAAGGGGTGATGTAGGTGATTTGATCTTTTTTACTATTTTACAATTTACTAATGGTCCTGTCTTTAGAATTTGGGTGGGGAAATGAATTTTCAAAAATAAAATGTATGCAGGTAAGTGGAGGATATGCAGATTCCATATAGAAAGGACCATTGTTTCGGCCCAACCCGGAAGTGTTTTGCTGAGAGGTGGAAGTGCTAACCACTGTAACACTGGACCGCTGCTTTTATAGAATTTCCTTTTTTGAAGTGAATTTTAATAAAGTGCTTTACATGGCAGTTGCTTTCTCATAACGTTGTCCCGGTATTTTTTAAAGAGCAGCGTGACTGACTGAATGTTTCTGTTAGAAGTTTCAAAATGTGGGTTTTCCAAAAATCTGTATATTCATTCATTATATTCCGCTTTATCCTCTATTAGGGTCGCGGAGGGGGGGTCCTCATGCCCATCCAGGGGAGAACGTTTCGGGCGCTGGGCAGATACACCCAGGACAGGATGCCAATCTATCGCTGGGCACACACCCACACACACAAACACACTCTATATGGGGAAATTTGGATTCAGTTGACTTGCTCCATGTTTTTGGACTGTGGGAGGAAACCGGAGAACCCGGAGGAAACCCACGCGGAAATGGGGAGAACATGGAAACTCCACCCAGATGGGAATTCGAACCAGTTTTTGGACCGCTGAGAGGAGAACATGCTAAACCACTAATCCACCGTGCCGCCCAAAATCTGTATAAATATATAAAAGAATTTTGTAATCTTCTATTCAAAAGCTTTCGTAAATTGCAGTTGTCGTTTATGACGGATGATGGTAGTTGTGGCAATCCTTGTTTATAAAGGATGGAATTGTCATGGCAACCATTGTTTAGGGAGGATGGAGTCGATGTGGCTGCCGTTGTTTATGAATGATGGCATAGTCATGGCAACTGTTGTTTATGAGGTATATTGCATGGATGGACACAAATATCTGTTTCTTTAGATTTTTTTTGTGTCTTTTTCTTATTGTCTTACTAGGACCTCCATTAGACCACTTTAGAACAGATACTATTTGAGTTAGGGAGCGCAGGTAGCACTCTGTAACTGTAGAACATAAAAGTGTATGTGTCTGGTAACTGGAATTGTATGGATTGTACATGATTAAACAAGAAAGTGTGAAAATAATTTCTCTTTAACACCAGGTTTACTGGTGGGTGTAATCCTGCGATACGGCATCCCATCGGCCAGTTACCATCATCAGACCCCGCCTAGCTGCTCTCTGAAGCAAGGGCCAGTCAGCACACTGCTGTTGAACATCAGTGGCAAGTTCTTCGAATACACACTGAAGGGTGAAATCAACTCTCGCGAGATCCATAATGTGGAGCAGAACGACATGCTGCGCAAGGTACAGCTGACGAATGTTCACACACACACACACACACACACACACACACACACACACACACACACACACAAAGGCTGGATTAGTGAGTTATATAATTCCTGCATTGGGAAAGTTTATTCTGGAGACATAAGGTTAACAGAAATCCCAGATTTACTACACAAACTCATTCATTCATTATCTTCTGCTTTATCCTATATTAGAGTCGCGGGGGGTTCTCCATGCCCATTCAGGGGACGTTTCACACACTAGGCAGATACACCCAGGACAGGACGCCAGTCCATCTCTGGGCACACACTCACTCACACAGACACACTCTATATGGGGCAATTTGGAGAACTAAATTGACCTTGATCCATGTTTTTGGACTGTGGGAGGAAACCGGAGAACCCGGAGGAAACCCACGCGGACACGGGGAGAACATGGAAACTCCACCCAGATGGGGATTCGAACCGGGAATCCCTAGCGCTGAGAGGCGAACATGCTAAACACAAAGCCACCGTGCCTGCTACACTAGATCTAATATTGGTTTAATTTCTCTTTCAGGTGACGTTTGACCCAGAGGTGTTTTTTAACATCTTGCTACCTCCCATCATCTTCCATGCTGGATACAGTTTAAAAAAGGTATGTTCCACCGTGTGATAATATCACAGTGTGCCCTCCAGAGTACACAGCAGGTTCTTATTATTATTCGGTGATGCGATCATCTGAAAATGGGGTTCCCTGTAGGTGCTACTGTCACTGCTGCCTTTTGTATTTTAAAATTAACACCTGATTGAGGAAGTCATGAATAATTACTAAAGCAAGAGCTTTGACTAAACATAAACCCGGTTATCGTTTGCCTCCAATTAGCACTTGCTTGAATGAAACTGTCCCGTAGGGTTTCACTTCCCTTCCGTGGGTTTTGAATGCCATGCAAACATCTGTGTACAGACAGAGAGAGAGCGAGAGACAAATATACTATAAACAGATATCCCCATGCCCATCCAGGGGAGACCGTTTTGTGCAGTCATCACACCCCTATGTGTAATTTAGTGGCAAGTTTGCAACAAACTAAATAAAACATCCCCTGACCAATATGGCAGACCTGCTGATGGATTGCAACTCTTAATTGGTTAAATTGTTGCATCTTCCATCCATCCATTATCTTCAGCTTTATCCTATATTAGGGTTTCCTCATGCCCATCCAGGAGAGAACGTTTCGGGTGCTGGGCAGATGCACCCAGGACAGGATGCCAATCCATCGCTGGGCACAGGCACGGACACGCACACATACACACTGTATATGGGACAAAATGGAGAACTCAATTGAGTTGATCCATGTTTTTGGACTGTGGGAGGAAACCGGAGAACCCGGAGGAAACCCACGCGGACACGGGGAGAACATGGAAACTCCACCCGGATTGGGATTCGAACCGGGAATCCGTAGTGATGAGAGGAGAACATGCCAACCACTAAGCCACCGTGCCCCCCTTGTTGCATCTTCATTCATTCATTCATTATCTTCCACTTTATCCTATATTAGTGTTGCAGGGGGGTTCCCCATGCCCAACCAGGGGAGAATGTTTCGGGCACTGGGCAGATACATCCAGCACAGGGCGCCAATCGATCGCTGGGCACACACTCACTCACACGGACACACTCTGTATGGGGCAATTTGGAGAACTCAATTGACCTTGATCCAAGTTTTTGGACTGTGAGAGGAAACCGGAGAACCCGGAGGAAACCCACGCGGGCATGGGGATAACATGGAAACTCCACCCAGATGGGGATTCGAACCGGGAATCCCTAGTGCTGAGAGGAGAACTTGCCAACCACTAAGCCACCGTGCCGCCCCGGCTGCATCTTCATAGATAATTAAAAATAATTTTCTGTATATTTTGTGTGAACGTACACATTGCTTACTGATGTCTGTGTAGTTGTTTCAGCTGTATTAAAACCATACCTGCTAATCGCTTTTAGTGACAAATGAATTCACGTTTTGTTCTTATCGCATTGGTTTGTGAACATATCCCGTAACCCAGGCAACTGTAACTGGATTATAGACTATTAAGACTTGGAGAAGGATCAGTCCACCTTTTTCTTAGTAATTGACAATGCAGAGATCTTCTAATGATCGGGTTTCAAGCCTGTTTCATAGCAGAAGGCATTGTTGAATTAAAGGGAATTTCCAGGTCAGTGGGCTTTAGATTAGACAGAGAGGGATACGGTTTGTAATCAGATCCCACTTGGGTTTGTGTGGTTTTAAAAAAAATCATACTGTATGACTGAAAAAGGAAGTGATGGTTTGTAAGGGAAACTTCAGAATTTAGAATTAAGAGGTTAAATAAAAGCTTTTCTCATTAGACGTTCAGCACTTTGGGGGCAAATGAAGCTGTTTTGTGCTCATGTGTTCTACCAGTTGCTGAAATAAGCTTTTACTTGTGAATTGAATACACGCTATAAGGTTGCTGATTAAGCATGGAGGAAGGGGGGACTATTTCCTTGCCAGGCACAATGAGCTGAGTGCACAAAAACACAGAGATAATTTAGTCTCCCTCCCTGATTCACGCTGGACAAGTTTTTTTTTTTCCAACAGGATGCTGGTGGCTGGGCATTTTTGGTTAGAGAAATTCATTCATTCATTCATCTTCCGCTTTATCTTATATTAGGGTCGCGGTGGGGTTCCCCATGCCCATACAGGGGAGAACGTTTCGGGCGCTGTGCAGATACACCCAGGACAGGGCGCCAATCCATCGCTGGGCACACTCTCACTCACACAGACACACTCTATATGGGGCAATTTGGCGAACTCAATTGACTTGCTCCATGTTTTTGGACTGTGGGAGGAAACCGGAGGAGAACCCGGAGGGAACCCATGCAGACACGGGGAGAACATGGAAACTCCACCCAGATGGGGATTCGAACCGGGAATCCCTAGTGCTGAGAGGAGAACATGCCAACCACTAAGCCACCGTGCCGCCGGTTAGAGAAATAAATCATATATTATCAGCAGTCTAATATGGTTTGTTTTTTTCCCAGACACAATCCAAAAGCCTTTTCATATAGAGTACCAGTCAAAAGTTTGGACACACCCCCTTCTTGCTCCATTCTCCATTTCCTCCACTTACCATAGAGATGAACTTTGTACTCTTACAATTACAGACTGTTTTATGTTTGATTTTGTTAGTCCCCTATTGGTTCTCTGTTCTCTATTGGTCAGGACCATCACAGAACAGGTATTATTTGGGTGGTGGATTGTTTGTCAGTTATGCAGATATCACAACAGTTTAATGGAATGGAATGCATTTGTATTAATTAATGCTGAATTTATATGTACATTTATTTTTATAGATTACTAACCACATGAGCAACAATGATTTAAAGTTTTAAAATGAGCAAGCTAAAGTTCTCTCTCTTATTGCTCTTTCTCTCTTTTACTCTCTAGAGACATTTTTTCAGAAACTTGGGCTCCATTATAACCTATGCCTTCCTTGGAACAGCCATTTCCTGCTTTGTTATTGGGTAAGACTGCAGAGTGTGTAACGGATGTAAAAATTTGGAAAATATTTTTCATTCATTCATAATCTTCCACTTTATCCTCTATTAGGGTTGCGGCGTGGTTCCCCATGCCCATCCAGGGGAGAACGTTTGGGGCGCTGGGCAATCTATCGCTGGGCACTCACTCACTCACACAGACACACTCTATATGGGGCAATTTGGAGAACTCAATTGGTTTGTTCTATGTTTTTGGACTGTGAGAGGAAACCGGAGAACCCGGAGGAAACCCACGCGGACACTGGGAGAACATGGAAACTCCACCCAGATTTTGAACTGGGAATCCCTAGTGCTGAGAGGAGAACATGCCACTCACTAAGCCACCGTGCCTCCAGGATAATAGTATAATAACATTTTATTCTGCGTATAACTTGGTAGCTTCTGTCGCATTATTTAATAACTAGATATACAGTATAGAAGTGATGTGGGCAATAAGAGGTAATCACCCCTAAGACCCCCCCCCCCTACATCCAATATCAAAGCTTAATAACTAATACAGAAAGGTGGTGGTGGTCTGTATCTTACAGCAGAAAGGAGATGTGAGATTACTTATGCTTGGATAAATAATGCTAATGAGAAGCTATGGAGTATCTGTATTGATACCGCTCAGCTCTCCTGTCTTCTCAACAAGTGATACAGAAGTGCAAATTTAATAAACATAGAGTTAGGAACTTTGCCCAAGGGCCTGACAACAGAGCATGACTCAACCATCACTCCATCAACCATCATTATCATCACTCCACCAAAATACCTCATCATCTCCTCATCTCACATGTACCATTATACACTTTTATATGCTGCTATATTTATATTTTATTTTCTATATTTTTTATATCTATTCTATTCTATACTACTTTATATATATATATATATATATATATATATATATATATATATATATATATATATATATATATATATATATATATATATATATACCCCCCCCCCCCCCCCCCCCCCCCCCCCCCCCCCCCCCCCCCCCCCCCCCCCCCCCCCCCCCCCCCCCCCCCCCCCCCCCCCCCCCCCCCCCCCCCCCCCATCAAGTCAATTGAATTGAATGGAAACCCACCGCGACCCTAATAGAGGATAAAGCGGGAGATAATGAATGAATGAATATATATATATTTTTTTTCAAATTTATTTTTATATACTGTATATACATACAGTATATTTATATATTATATTTATAGTTAAATATTCTATATTTGTGGTGAAATATCATATATTCATAGTGGTATACCATATTATATTTCACATAGCGATGTGTAATTCTCATTTCTTCTCAAAATTAAAATTTAAATAACAGGGTAATCGGGGTCCGTGAGCCATAATTTCGTTACTATCTCATGTAACAATGTGATATTAATGATAATAAAAATTTTCTTGAATCTTGAAATCTACAGCCGCACGGTTACTTCTCCTGTACTATTAACAATTATGCATATTGATAAATCTGTAATCCAAATCACCAAACCAACTACAGGATTTGATTAATGACATCTGGTTCTAACGAATGCTGTCGCGCTTGACTCAGGAACCTCATGTATGGAGTGGTGAAGCTGATGCAGGTTGTTGGGCAGCTCACTGACAAATTCTACTACACTGACTGCCTTTTCTTTGGTGCCATCATCTCAGCCACAGACCCAGGTAATCCTCATACTTGGATTGAAGTGAGTGTACTGTTCATAGTGTTGTGATTGTGTACTGAGTACAGACATGCTGTTTGTGTTTAGTTACTGTGCTGGCTATTTTCAATGAGCTGCACGCAGATGTGGATCTTTACGCCCTGCTGTTTGGCGAGAGTGTTATGAATGACGCCGTGGCCATCGTTCTCTCATCGTAAGTTCGATTACTCATACAAACATACTTCCAAATGATGGTTTACTTTGTAGAATGAGAATTTCAGCAAATTTTCTATTTACAAATATTCTTGTAAATCTGCCTGTTTAAAGTTTTGTTGGTTGCTAACTTGCAGTCCAGAACTTCCTCTAAATTTTACCAAGGGGCTGTGCTTTTAAACGATATAAACCACTCATACTAGCAAAATATGAAAACAGAACACCACAACAGAGTCAGAGCAGTGCTAAGTATAATCCACCACACATATAATAAATCCTCTATGACGATCCTGTCTATTAGAGAGGCCAAGTTCAGAAAGAAGCAGAAAATTTCATAAGGTTGTAACGCCATCTGCTGCCCAAAGTATCAAGTGGCCATTAACATTCATCCTGTTTTGATGTTTTAGGTCAATTGTAGCCTATCAGCCCAGTGGGGTGAACACGCACACTTTCGATGCCTCTGCATTTTTTAAATCCGTTGGAATCTTCTTGGGGATATTCAGTGGATCTTTTGCGATGGGTGCGGTCACTGGGGTTGTCACGGCCCTCATATCCTTTCAGCCGAGGCTTTATCAGTGTTCTGACATGTTATGAATATTGGAACGGAATTCTGTAGTAAAACAAGAAGACATTTTCAACCCTCATTAAAATATATTATATTCATTCATCCATTATCTTCCGCTTTATCCTCTATCAGGGTTGCGGTGGGGTTCCCCATGCCCATCCAGGGGAGAACGTCTTGGGCGCTGGGCAGATAGACCCAGGACAGGGCGCCAATCCATCGCCGGACACAAACTCACTCACACACACACTCTATATGGGGCAATTTTTGAGAATTCAATTGACTTGATCCATGTTTTTGGACTGTGGGAGGAAACCGGAGAACCCGGAGGAAACCCACGCAGACATGGGGAGAACATGGAAACTCCACCCAGATAGGGATTCGAACCGGGAATCCCTAGTGCTGAGAGGCGAACGTGTTAACCACTAAGCCACCGTGCCGCCCAAAGTATATTATATATTTTTATAATTGTATATTATTAATATGGACAGTTGCATAGTGATTAGCACGTCTGCATCTCAGCACTGGCTATAAGGTTTGAAACCTGGTCTGGGTGGAGTTTCCCAGTCTTCTCCCTGTTCTCCGCGTGGGTTTCCTCTGGGTTTTCTGCTTTCCTTCCATAGTCCAAAAAACAAGGATTCAAGGTAATCTGCTTTAAATTGCTTCTGTATTATTTGCCCCTATGTAGTGATGGATTGGCACCTTTTGCTTTACTTATTAATCTCAGAATCGATCATGAGACCTTAGGCCTGAGATTTTTGAAAATATATTACAAGTATTTTAAATTCAGGTTGCTTTTAGGATTTTAAAAATGCCGTCTGATGTCTTTGTGAGTTAATTATCAATTTCATAATCGACAGCCTTCATGGATTTTTATACTCCCTACTGTCTATAAAAACTTCTCCATACTTTGAAGTGTCCACATTTTTGTGTATATAGTGTATTCAGTTCTGTGCAGTGTAAATTCTTTTAACTCAAACCCACGTGACGAAGTTCACCAAGCTGCACTGTTTTCCTCTGCTGGAGACGGCACTCTTCTTCCTCATGTCCTGGAGCACCTTCCTCCTCGCAGAGGCGTGTGGCTTCACAGGTGGGTATTTCATTATGTGATCCTTATTACTGCATCTGCGGCACGGTGGCTTAGTGGTTAGCATGTTCTCCTCTCAGCGCTAGGGATTCCTGGTTCGAATCCCCATTTAGGTGGAGTTTCCATGTTCTCCCCGTGTCTGCGTGGGTTTCCTCCGGGTTCTACGGTTTCCACCCACAGTCCAAAAACATGGATCAAGTCAATTGAGTTCTCCAAATTGCCCTATATAGAGTGTGTCTGTGTGAGTGAGTGAGTGTGTGGCCAGCGATAGATGGGCGTCCTGTCCTGGTTGTATCTGCCCAGCGCCGAAAACGTTCTCCCCTGGATGGGCATGGGGAACCCCACCGCGATCCTGATGGAGGATAAAGCAGAAGATAATGAATGAATGAATGATTGCTGCATCTGTTAAACTGGTTCTGCATGCATGTGCGTTGTGTTTCTGTGTGTAAATAATATATATTTTCATTTTTGTCTAAATCCAATCGGCATTTTTGTGAGTCAGCAGTTTCATTTGAACTTCCCGAGTTGGGAGAGCTTCATTGCGCTTATCTGGACAGTCAGTTAGAATTGATTTGTCATGGAAAATAACTGCTGTATGAGCGAAAGTCTTTAATTCTCACTTCTTCATTCTCCCATAAATATCTTCTTTTTTTTCCTCATGAATAAATTGTTCTAACACACCACAGGTCATTAACACATGCTGTCCTGTCCTTGTCCTAGGTGTGGTAGCCGTGCTTTTTTGTGGAATCACACAGGCGCACTACACCTACAACAATCTGTCAGAGGAATCCACAAAACGCACCAAACAGGTACCGCCATGCGTTTTCTATTCTGACCTTTCATCCTTTGGGCAGGTTTCACCTATGTGGCTAAGGTTGTCATGGCCTATAATTGTAGCCAGGGGGCAACATTGGGTTGAATTTTCTTGCTTGTCCTCTGGTCCATGGTTTGAAAAGAGGAAATGAGATCATCTTTCTTCTGCTCTTTAAATGAAGTAAAGTTACATAACACTGAGATCTACACTGCACTGTACGTGAACCAGGTTGAGTGAGGACATTTATGTTGACTTTATTTAAAACTCATTTCCTGAGCAACGTGGGAAGGACACACAGTCCAAGTAGTTAAACTGCCTGACTTGGCTGGGCCTGCTTAGTAGTTTAATATGACACTATCATATTCAGATGTCTGTAAATAGAAACGTCTCGGTGCTTTCATAAAAATAAATTCTGCCTTGATCCGATGCTCACATTTATTGTATTTCATATTTGTTCATTTTTTAAAACTTATTTATATAGTGCTTTTTCAATATTATATTATACTCTCTGATCAGTTGTTTTTTTAGGGAGGACCCTGGCTTTGTGGGAGACACCCATATAGAGATTATGCAGTGATCAGATATCCAATTTGAAAAACTATTTGAGTTCAATGAGGCCATCCTAGCAGGGTTACAATGGCACTATTCCAACAGAGCTCCAGGTTCTGTCCAGTAATTGTCATTATATACTTTTTAGTTTTTTATTTCTTTTTATAGGGATTGTTAAAACAGCTGTGTAATGCATATTTAATGGTGCGATGAATTAGTGCTACAATTAATGTTTTAAAAATCAACCATGCATGAATATATGCAATCATGCCTACAGTTTGATTACTCATACAAACATACTTCCAAATGATGGTTTACTTTGTTGAATGAGAATTTCAGCAAATTTTCTATTTGCAAATATTCTCGTAAATCCGCCTGTTTAAAGTTTTGTTGGTCGCTAACTTGCAGTCCAGAACTTCCTCTAAGGTTTTCCAGGAGCAGTGCTTTTAAACTACCGTATTTTCCAGACTATAAGACGCACCTAAAAGCCTAAAATTTTCCCAGAAATCGGACATGCTCCTTATATTCTGGTGCGCCTTATACGTGTACTGAGTTCCAAAATCTATAAAAGTATTGTTGTGTGACCGGGTGTTTTTTTTTCCACACATCACCATCCCTGCTGATCTGTGACTCCATGCGCGCTCATCTCACAGAAAAGCAGAGTGAAGAAAATTAATTCGGAGCTCGCCGTCATTCCGGCAGGATTAAATAAAGAACTCCGACCACTGGACATTGGCGTAAACGGGGCGTTTATAGTAAAGTTACGGGCAGTGTGGGAGCGAGGGATGATAGACGGTGAACACACGTTTACTAAAACTCGGGAGGCGGCGGCGGGCGAGTTACGCCACCGTCTGTGAATGGATTGTGGAGGCCTGGGCTGAGGTTTCTGCTGTAACCATTGTCCGAGCTTACAGTAAAAACGCCGGCGTCATTGCTGAACAGCCGCCTCGAGACGAGACTCAGACATTGATGAGGGGGGACACCGGAGTGCTCGATAGTAAAACGGCTTTTTAATTCAGAGACAGAAGACGAGGACTTTGATGGATTTGTGGGAGAAGAGGATTAAAATAATGTGTGTTTTGTCAAGTATTAGAATAAACTTCAATTATAAATCAGCGTTTTGCATCCTTTACTTTTCTTGTAGATCGTATGTTTTAGCAAGTGCCTTATAATACGGTGCCGTACAGAATAAGTAACGTACAGAAGTAGAGTCCGTAATTGAGAGTGCGCCTTATAGTACGGTAGGTCAAATACAGAAATAGACCCCGTAATTCAGACTGCGCCTTATGGTCTGGAAAATACGGTAAATATAAACCACTCATAATAGCAAAATATGAAAACAGAACACCACAACAGAGTCAGAGCAGTGCTAAGTATAACCCACCACACATATAATAAATCCTCTATGACGATGCTGTCTATTAGAGAGGCCACGATAAGCAGTTCAGAAAAGTATGCATACAGTACAAAATTTTTGTTAAATTTATAAGGACTGAAGGATCAGTATCAGTAGAACAAAACCCGAACTCTGCAGCAGCTCGTCTGTTTTGTTGCAAGTGTAGTACAATCTGCTGATTTATTTCGTTTCAGTCTCGTGTTTTTTGTTCTGTTGATTATTAATACTTTTTTTTCCCAGCTGTTTGAAGTGCTGCACTTCCTGGCAGAGAACTTTATCTTCTCCTATATGGGTCTGGCTCTCTTCACCTTCCAGAACCATGTCTTCAGCCCCATCTTCATTTTGGGAGCATTTGTATCCTTTAACACAACTGTCAGTTTGTTGGTATGTTTTTGATATGAAACTCATTTTCAGGTGACCTCTCATCGTTTCTGCTGTGTTGTAAACCACAGTAATCAGGCTGATTGTATTCAGTAGTAGTGTTCAGTACGTAGTAAGCGATTTCCAGCAGTGCAGAGCAGAAATGGTACTGCCCCAGCCAAGTTTCTTCAGCACACAATGAGCTCAGACTAAGTGGCAGCGCCACAAGATGGACCAATCACAAATTTGTGGTTGGCGTCATTGCAACATTTAGTTTTGAAGATCCGGGTACCGCCCTCTTCCCGACTCCAATTAGGATAAGTGCCCCAGAAAATCATAATTTGGAGCAGACGTGCTGAGCTTATGTTTTTTACATAAACAAGCTACTAGTGTTTTAAAGGTTAATTTAAAAACTTTAAAACTTTGTGGCAGTTCAGTTTCAGTGTAATAGTCTGGGGTGGCTTAGTGGTTAGCACATTCGCCTCTCAGCGCTAGGGATTCCCGGTTTGAATCCCCATCTGGGTGGAGTTTCCATGTTCTCCCCGTGTCTGCATGGGTTTCCTTCGGGTTCTCCGGTTTCCTCCCACAGTCCAAAAACATGGATCAAGTCAATTGAGTTCTCCAAATTTCCCCATATAGAGTGTGTCTGTGTGAGTAAGTGTGTGCCCAGCGATGGATTGGCGCCCTGTCCTGGGTGTATCTCTCCAGCGCCCGAGACGTTCTCCACTGGATGGGCATGGGGAACCCCACCGCAACCCTAATAGAGGATAAAGAGGGAGATAATGAATGAATGAATATTAAGCTGCAAGTAATAAAACCAAACCTCTTGATATGCATATTTTTCCCCTTAACTATATTTTTTTGCTAGATTGCAATTTTTATTGGTCGAGCCTCCAACATCTATCCTCTTTCCTTCCTGCTGAACCTGGGTCGGAGACATAAGATTGGTGGAAACTTCCAGCATATGATGATGTTCGCAGGTAATGTCATTGCACAGTGAGCGAAAGTCTTCAAAAACTAACTACAAATGATGAAACCTAATCCATATCTGATCTGTTATTATTCGCAAAGCAGATGCAAACGGAAGGGCTATAAACAGGAAGTAAAGTGCAAAGTAAATTGAAGTGAAAGTGTTTTAGTTGTGTACGTGAGAGATCAATTGTTCAGAAGAAAGCTGTTCATGTGCCCTTGCAGATGTTTTTACAAACGCAGGTGATGGACAGGTTCCAAATGGGTTTTAACCCAAACTGTCCCTATTATTTCCAATATAAAGAGATTTATCTACTTTTGTAACCTTGGTGAGAGTTTTAAAATGTTCCAGACATCGGTATTTAAGGTCAGTCTGTAATGTGTGAGTGTGTTTAGGTGTCCTGATTTGTCTACTACTTGTAAAAACACACACAGACAGCTGAACATGGCTGTCTTCTATGTTCTCCGTTGTCCTACTCAAGCTAAGTAGTTTGAATTTATTTCAAAATTTTAAAAATCCCCTCCAAGCTATTTATTCATGGTTCTTGTAGGGTTTCTTAACCAAAAGGTTAGATAAACTAATCAAAAGTGAATAGCATTTATCTAAAATTGAAAAACACTGGGGTGGCACGGTGGCTTAGTGTTTAGCATGTTCTCCTCTCAGCACTAGGGATTCCCGGTTTGAATCCCCATCTGGGTGGAGTTTCCATGTTCTCTCTGTGTCCGCGTGGGTTTCCTCCGGGTTCTCCGGTTTCCTCCCAAAGTCCAAAAACATGGATCAAGTCAATTAATTTCTCCAAATTGCCCCATATAGTGTGTGTATGTGTGAGTGTGTGCCCAGTGATAGATTGGCGCCCTGTCCTTGTTGTGTCTGCCCAGCGCCTGAGACGTTCTCCCCTGGATGGGCATGGGGTACCCTCCCCCATGACCCTAATAGGATAAAGTGGAAGATAATGAATGAATGAATGAATGAAAAACACTGGGGCGGCATGGTGGCTTAGTTGTTAGCACGTTCTCCTCTCAGCACTAGGGATTACCATTTCGAATCCCCATCTGGGTGGAGTTTCCATGTTCTCCCCGTGTCTGTGTGGGTTTCCTCTGGGTTCTCCGGTTTCCTCCCACAGTCCAAAAACATGGATCAAGTCAATTGAGTTCTCCAAATTGCCCCATAAAAAGTGTGTCTGTGTGAGTGAGTGTGTACCCAGTGATACATTGGCGTCCTGTCCTGGGTGTATCTGCCCAGCGCCCGAAACGTT
This sequence comes from Corydoras maculifer, assembly GCA_019802435.1. Taxonomy (NCBI): domain Eukaryota; kingdom Metazoa; phylum Chordata; class Actinopteri; order Siluriformes; family Callichthyidae; genus Corydoras; species Corydoras maculifer. Next base: position 281,359 of record JAFMOD010001189.1, read on the forward strand.
CTCCCCTGGATGGGCATGGGGAACCCCCCCCTCCGCGACACTAATATAGGAGAAAGCGAAAGATGATGAATGAATGAATGAATGAAAAACACTGAATTTCTGTATCTGCTAACACTTTGCGGTGTGTGTGTGTGATTTTGTGTGTGTGATGTGATTGCAGGACTTCGAGGGGCAATGGCATTTGCATTAGCAATCCGTGATACAGCGACCTACGCACGGCAGATGATGTTTACCACCACACTGCTTATCGTGTTCTTCACCGTCTGGGTGTTTGGTGGAGGAACGACCCCCATGCTGTCTTGGCTGCACATCCGGTCAGTGAAGTTCCTTTTCACTTTAACCCAGTAGTGCTGTTTATCTTAATAACGTGGCTCAGATTTTAACCCTGGCTTGAAGGTTGACACTTCTGGCCTAATATTTGTGATCAGCTTTAGTTCTGAAGTTAATTTTCTGAAATATTGAGAAAATATCAAGATGAAGACATAGCATTAATAAATGTATTATAAAATGTATTTTAATATACATTATTTGACAGATGCACTGTTTAAACAGTGACAAACACACCTACATTATGCTGTATAAGCCTTTCATGCTTAGAGTGTGATGTAGGGCTGGGGTAATGACAAAAAAATCACAATATTTAGTATTTTAATAATTTCAATCAGTATTTTTATTGCATGACTGTTGGTCTGTGGCTTAAATTATGTGTAGGATTACTCAGAACATATTTTATATATATATATATATATATATATATATATATATATATATATATATATATATATATATATATTAATTCTGTATATTATAAATTACTATAAATTGTTATCAAAGATAAAAATATTTTTTATACAATACCTATACCTTTACACAGATGCTTTAAATGTATCGAAAAAAACTTTTATTAACATTAACAATGTTTTTATTATACAATTTATAGATGGTCCCTTGCTGTTATCAGCACCAGCCTTATGATTGTATTTACTTTGATTAAAGTTTATAGCAAAATTAAAACACACAAAAATATGGTTTAGAAAATGTTGTCTTAGCGTTTAAGGATGTTGATTTAGAGAAATAGGAAAATAAAAATGGGAACATAACAGCTCATCTTTTTCATCTCTGGTCTCTGTTCCTTTATCGTTAATCTTTTTTTTTTTTTGTATATCCACCATATTTCTAAAGCTGAGTTTTATGCTAATACCACCTGGCCAGTCGGTGAGCTGTACCCAATCTGCACTGTGCCTCATGTTGGTTCTTGCAGTGCGCAATAGTGTAATGTGAAGTGATATTGAATGAATCTGTTCAGATTAACATTGGGATATTAATTCTTGAATGTTTGTTTTCTTGCGCTTTTTGTCTGTTTAGTCAGAGTACATACATGATTAATTACATTTGTTTGTGCCATTATATCTGGTGGCAGTTTCTTCTCATGACCTACAGGGGGTATAGATTTCCACTGTGCAATGGATAACCTGATTGTCACCCTGCCTTCATTAATATAATGTCTTTAGTTAGGATTAGGTTGTGGTGTGTCTTAAATCCAGCATGTTTTTAAAGTCATGTTCACTTGAATATCCATTGAAACTCCAAATGCCCCCTCGAGCATTTTAAAGGAACACTTGTGCTGTGTGAATAGTCTTCTTTTCTAATACATACATTAATTAGTTTCTAAAGGACCATGTTTGAATAATTTAGATCATGTGTGGCTAACAAGCTTAACCGCAGTACATGGCTTGGGTGTGATGGAAAGACCGTACAGGTTTGTTTATTTTGGCTCCTGTATTCTCCGCTGAGGCTGAGGTTCGAGCTACTGCACGTTTTACTTGCACTTGAGCTGATGGGGATTATAGTGTGAGGTGATGACCTGCTTTATTTAACTGAAGAGCTGAATTTGTCTGGCTGCTTTAAAGGTTATTCAAGCCTTGAACAGGACAGTTGAATTAGGAGACATGTTAACATTAAGATAATGTAATGTGAGGTAAGACTGATCATTAAAGGGCCAAAGCTGGACCCTAGACCTTTGGGTAAGGGCTGGGGAATTTATTTTCATATTCATTCATTCATTATCTCCTGCTTTATCCTCTATTAGGGTCGCGGTGGGGTTCCCCATGACCATCCAGGGGAGACCGTTTCGGGCGCTGGGCAGATAGACCCAGGACAGGGTGCCAATCCATCGCTGGGCACACATTCACACACACTAACACACTCTATATGGGGCAATTTTGAGAATTCAATTGACTTGATCCATGTTTTTGGACTGTGGGAGGAAACCGGAGAACCCAGAGGAAACCCACGCGGACACGGGGAGAACATGGAAACTCCACCCAGATGGGGATTCGAACCAGGAATCCCTAGTGCTGAGAGAAGAACATGCTAACCACTAAACCACTGTGCCGCCCATTTTCATATTAATTCTTTAAAATGAATATCACCCAAAATCCACTGTCATAGTTTTTTGTTTTATATTTAATTAATATCTTTAATATTAATATATTTTTATATTTATTATATTTATATTCTTTAGTGGAAAATAGAGATCCAGTTTTTTTTTTTTTTTTTAAATCTCAGATTTTTTTAAACCCAAACTCGATTAGATTTGTAAATTAAGAGATATGATGCCCCAATGTGATCCAAGCAGAAACCTCAACATTTAAACTTTACTAAAGAACATCTAGTTTACCGTAGTTTTAAAATTGAAAGCTCTCAGAGCTCTATGTAATCCAGTTGAGTTTTTTTTTCCGAATCCAACTCACCATCACCGTCATTACTGCCATTACTGCGTGCATTGGAAAAAATTAAAAGAAAAAACTGGTGTCATCAGATATGAATTTTAAAATCATTTATTCATTCATTCATTCATTCATTCATTATCTTCCGCTTTATCCTCTATTAGGGTCGCGATGGGGTTCCCCATGCCCATCCAGGAGAGAGCGTCTCGGGCGCTAGGCATTTGCACCCAGGACAGGGCGCCAATCCATCGCAGGGCACACACTCACTCACACACACACACTCTATATGGGGCAATATGGAAAATTCAATTGACTTGTTCCATGTTTTTGGACTGTGGGAGGAAACCGGAGAACCCGGAGGAGACCCACGCAGACACGGGGAGAACATGGAAACTCCACTCAAATGGGGATTTGAACCGGGAATCCCTAGCAATGAGAGGCGAACGTGCTAAACCACTAAGCCACCGTGCCGCCCAATTTTAAAATCGTTATAATCTAATTATCAGTCTCAACTTTGCACTTGAGCTGAGTCAGCTCGAACCAGCTTTGTTCCATCAACAGCTTAGCATCTGCAGACTGTCAGACTGAAAGGCACACTTTGGAATGAGTTGTTTAATGCAACATGACTGAGAACCTGGAGGCTGTGGAGTATCATCAGCTTCTGTCCTTGCACTTGTCAGGAGACAGCTTGTTAATCTACGGATGTACACGCACCACAGTGGGATGCCATCTCCCGTGCCAGTACCAACTGCTCTACTTAACCTGAATCAGCTTTGCTATTTTTACTCTTGTTCCGCTGTGATTTGGCTTCAGGACACACAATGATATGGATAAGTTGGCCCTGATAAACTGTCTGTAGTATGTTTGGATATTTTCTCTCACCTCTGCCGTCACTGGTCTCCTGTGTTTATAGCAGGCTGACAGCAGGATGGATGGTGACTCTCAGTAAATCTCAGTGTCACTCAAAACTCTGTACACACCTTCATCTTGTTCCATTATCAATTTTGTCCACTTACCATATAGATGGATTGTATGACAGACTGTAGTTTTTGTTACTCCCCTGTTGGTTCTCTGTTCCCTATTGGTCTCTATTGGACCATCACAGAACCGGTATCATTTGGGTGGTGGATTGTTTATTGTTAGTTCTGCAGTGACACTGATGTGGTGAGGGGGGTTTTAGTGCAGCAGTGCTGCTGTAGTTTCATTTAAACACCTCAGTGACACTGCTGGGATAGGAATAATGCAGCACTAATGCTAATGCTCTGTGGTGGTACTATTGGGGTCCTGACCATTAGAGAACAGAGTACACAGTATGTACTGTAGTGAAATTTGTTATTAGAGCATCATAAGGGGATACAGCACGGGTGGCACGGTGGCTTCGTGGTTAGCATGTTCTCCTCTCAGCACTTGGGATTCCCGGTTCGAATCCCCATCTGGGTGGAGTTTCCATGTTCTCCCCATTTCCGCGTGGGTTTCCTCCGGGTTCTCCGGTTTCCTCCCACAGTCCAAAAACATGGATCAAGTCAATTGAGTTTTCCAAATTGCCCCATATAGAGTGTGTTTGTGTGAGTGAGTGTGTGCCCAGTGATAGATTGGCGTCCTGTCCTGGGTGTATCTGCCCAGCGCCCCAAACGTTCTCCCCTGGATGGGCATGGGAACCCCCCCCCCACCCCTGCGACCCTAATAGAGGATAAAGCGGTAGATAATGAATGAATGAATGAAAGGGGATATAGCTTAAAATATTGGACCTTAAAATAACCTAAACATGCTGATTTGGATGGAAGTAAAGAAATAAGTTGGTTTTTGTTAAAACCAGCAATGACTTTATTCTGAACAGTACAATGACTTATGTAATGCACATCATATAATGAGGGGACGATGTCTATTCAAGCTCTCGGCTTTGTCTCAAAGTAGCACGGCTCAGTTAATCCTATTGCCTAAACCCAAGCTGGTTGTCTGAATGAAGTCGACACTTTCTTCTTTTATGTGTTCGGTGTTTTCTTGTTCTGTGAGTCATACCAATAATAGAACACTTCTTGGCTTGCATGTTATGTTGCTGAGAGAACATGCATATTATACTGCGTCAGTAGTTCTTTATGGCACCGCCTACAGTGAAAAGGCTGGATAGATTGATGATGCAGCGTATCAGGCTGAGACTGCTCTGTTTGCTAAAAACTCATGCGTGTTTAAAAAAGATTTCTAGATCTAGAATTCTGATGGTGTGAAATTAGTTACAGGACTTTATTAAACATCATACCAGTTCAGAAAGCTGAGGACTGAGGCTTTTTCATACGTTAAGATGCATTCAAGCGGCACGGTGGCTTAGTGGTTGGCATATTCTCCTCTCAGCGCTGGGGATTCCCGGTTCAAATCCCCATCTGGGTAAAGTTTCTATGTTCTCCCCGTGTCCGCGTGGGTTTCCTCCGGGTTCTCCGGTTTCCTCCCACAGTCCAAAAACATGGATCAAGTCAATTGAGTTCTCCAAATTGCCCCATATAGAGTGTGTGTAAGTGTGTGTCGAGCGATAGATTGGCATCCTGTCCTGGGTGTGTCTGCCCAGCACCCGAGACGTTTTCTCCTGGATGGGCATGGGGAACCCCACCGCAACCCTGATAGAGGATAAAGTGGATGATAATGAATGAATGAAAGATGCATTCATGATATTTTACATGTGAATACAGTAAGGTGTATTTCATCCCAATCTTATTTTTTTTTTTATTGTTAGCTTTGAGTTGATCTTGTACTAACTCCTTCTCTGCCTGGGCTTGTTGTAATTGTGGCTCATTATGTTTTCGTATCCAGGAATAGATTGGATTTGTCTAATCTTTGAATAGTAACCTTGATTTTGCATAAGGTTTATTTAAAACATTGGGATTTTGGATAAAGTTTAATACTCTGTCACAAATCTTTAGGGAAATGTCACCGCAGGTACAAGAAGTTCTGATGTCATGAATAACAGTTCTTCTGAATGCACTAATGACCCACATCCATATTTATGAGCATCGACATTAAAAAAAAAAAAATCTTCATTTATAATATTGATGGATTAACTTGAAATTGCATGAAAAGTTTTTTCTTTTTATCTTTATTCGTCATTATCGTCGTTATTCTGTCACACAAACTGTTTGTGTGTGTATGTAAAATACATAATAAATCCAGAACCATCTCAGTTTGGGTTCATTATATGAATTGGATTAAAAAAAATTTCTATTATGTAACTTTTTCCCCAAACTGTTCAATTTATTAAATATTTAACACATAATGGTGAGACAAATGCCATGGGGATTGTGCGACTAGTCATTCTAGGGCTGCCTTACTGATTAATGCTTTGTTGTTAAGTCATTAAAAGCGTCACATCGCATCTCTGGGATTGGCCCATTAATTTTGCATGAGAGTGTACTTTAGGACCTGAGCCATTGGAAAAAGTCAGCAGTAAGTATTTAGGTCAGTATCCATGACTACAGCGAAGTCCCTCTGTGGGTTTTGCATTAGGATTGTGAGTCATGTGGAGCTTCGGCGGGACAGAAAGTACTAAAATTATGGTTTTAACAAAAGCATAACACATCAGCACATCAGAAAATATAAAACATTTAAGTTTAGGGTCGACTTGTATTGTGATGTAACATTTAGCTTCATAAACCAGTTCATAGAAGTCCCTAAAATCAACAGCCTTGAGATATCAGTTCAGCTCTGACCGAAGTTCCAATTTTGGGACTAATGAAGTGATATGTTCTCTTAATGGCTTCTCTTTTTATCAGAATCATTCAGATGGTACAAAATACTTGCTCACTTTCAGGGGAATTCAATGCACCAGCTGTTTGGTCATGTTAGTTGTTTCCATCAGGAAATTAAATAAATCAGGAATTTGTGCTTATTTTTAATATTAAAGCAGAGTTTTGGCAACTAATTCAAAGCTTTTTGTCTGCATTACTTCATAACAAAGACTCCAATAATGCAGATATATTATTCTACCTTCAGCTGTGCCTCTATTTTGCACACTCTGATGAATCATCTGAATGTAAATCATTTATTTAGACCTGGGTGCAGCACTCCCTTAATGGGTCGAACACTTTAGTATCTCTGAAATTACCCATCAGCATGTTTTTGGGAGGTGGAAACCCAAACAGATGAAGAAACGACCCGTGTTTTGCTCTACCCCCGAATCGACTCACCGTGAGGCAGAATCACTAACACCTCCTCCAGTGCCACTGTTGTAAACAATACAGAATATGCAGATCTATATACAGACCACGTACAGAATAAACACTCATTCCTGAATTACTTTAGTTTTACACCAATTAGCATCTGCATATTCCATATTCCATAGTTGTGTAAGTGTGTGATATACAGTATATACATTTACATTTAGTCATTTAGCAGATGCTTTTATCCAAAGCGATTTACAAATGAAAACACCACAAGTCAGAAGCTATGGAGAAAACCGACTATACTGTAAATTCATCAAACCTGATTGTTATTTGATGCTGCGGCCCCTCCCCCCTCTTTTTTTTTTATTTTATTTAATTTTTTTTATTCTCTCCCTACAACAGGTATTTGTTAAAGAGATGCGTCTTCAGTAGTTTCTTAAAACTGTTTAGTGATTCTGTCTTATGGACAGAGTTGGGAAGATGGTTCCACCATTTTGCAGTGGTGAACGCCACGGAGTGAGAATTAGCTCCTCGGTGAGGTGGAATCGCCAGGTGCCAATCATCACTGGAGCAAAGTGAATGAGACGGAGTGTATTTTAAAAAGATAAAGTGATGGTAGGAGGGAGAAGATCCAAAATGGTTCTGTAGGCCAGAGTCAGTGACTTGTACTAAATGCAGCAGCTACAGGGAGCCAATGGAGGGAAGTGAGTAATGGAGTGACATGAGTTTGCTTGAGCTGGTTAAACACAAGTTGGGCTGCAGAGTTTTGAAGTAGTTGAAGAGGTCTGATTGTGGAAATTGGGATACCGGCAAGTAGCCCATTACAATAATAGGACCAGGGCTTGAACAAGCAGTTGGGTAGCATGTTGGAATATGGCATATATAAAGTAGAATGATGTCACCATTTCCTGTCCTTTATTTATTTTATTATAATCATTTTATTTTTAAAAATCACTGTTGAATTTGGAAGGCTTTTTGCATTTTTTTTCTGATGTTAATTCTTATCACTTTTGACAATCGGCATTTCCTGTGCCTCTGTGACTATAAGCGAAAAGGTTTCGCTGCTGTTGAGATGAAAAACCTCAAACTGACTAAAGCTCAGCCTGCAGGAAGTGTCTCATTCCAAATGCAGGTAGATACAAATCAATTGCATTAAAGTTATAACATGTTGGTACAAGTTCTAGTTCTCGGCGCCATGCTGACAGGTTAGTTTGTACAATAAAGGCCTGTGATGACTTAATCAGAACAATCTGCTTTTTAAAGCGGAAAGAAATGTATCCTTAAAGGGAGATAAAAATATCAGGGTTGTGAATCTTTACTATTTATGAAGTTTTTTTTCCCACTTCTCTTTCATGTGTAGAACAAAACAAACCTGGTTCCTCATCCGGGTCGGTTTGGTACAGTTCCTTCTAATCTTTCGCTTGATCCTATACTAGAGCCAGGGTTAAGAGGGCTTTTTCCATGCCCATCCAGAGTAGAACGTTTCGGGCGCTGGGCAGATACACCCAGGAAAAGATGCCAATCCATCACTGGGCACACACTCAATCACATGCACTCACAATTAATGGGGCATTTTAGAGCAGCCAGTTCACCTTGAATATATGTTTTTGAGCCTTAGGTGGTAACAAGACAACCTGGGTTCCCAGCGCTGAGAGATAAATGTGCTAACCACTGTGTCACGCCAGAAACGTTTTAGTTTTCACCCTAAATAAAACATTCATTCATTCATTCATTATCTTCCGCTTATCCTCTACTAGGGTCGCGGTGGGGTTCCCCATGCCCATCCAGGGGAGAACGTCTCGGGCGCTGGGCAGATAGACTCAGGACAGGGCACCAATCCATCGCTGGGCACACACTCACTCACACATACACACTCTAAATTGGGCAATTTTGAGAATTCAATTAACTTGATCCATGTTTTTGGACTGTGGGAGGAAACCGGAGAACCCGGAGGAAACCCACGCAGACACGGGGAGAACATGGAAACTCCACCCAGATGGGGATTCGAACCGGGAATCCCTAGCGCTGAGAGGCGAATGTGCTAACCACTAAGCCACCGTGCCGCCTAAATAAAACATAAACATTTAAATACAGTTGAAAGCTTTTTGGAAGGTCCGCACGAACAACATCCTGATTTAAAATTTGTGTTCTGTTGACTTTCCTATTTTCATGCGTAGTAATGTCTGTGACCTCATACACACACATCCACTTCTTAAATCAAAAAATGATTCAAAATCAATAGTTTTCTTCTTTAGTTATTGTGTTTATTCATTCATTTATTAATTCATTATATTCCGCTTTATCCTCTATTAGGGTCGCGGTGGGGTTCCCCATGCCCATCCAGGGGAGAACGGTTCGGGCGCTGGGCAGATACACCAAGAACAGGGCGCCAATATATCGCTGGGCACACACTTACACACAGACACACGAACAGACACACTCTACATGGGGCAATTTGGAAAACTCAATTGACTGAGGGAGCGGTAGCTCAGTGGTCAGGGTGTTGTGTTATCAATCTGAAGGTTGGCGGTTCAAATCCCAGGTCCACTGATGTCACCAGTGTGGGTCCTTGAGCAAGACCCTTAACCCTCATTGCTCCAGGGATGCTGTGATTAACCCTGTGCTCACCTTGTAAGTCACTTTGGATAAAAGCGTCCAATAAATGACCAAATGTAATGTAATTGTAAATGACTTGATCCATGTTTTTGGCCTGTGGGAGGAAACCGGAGAACCCGGAGGAAACCTACGCGGACACCGGTAGAACATGGAAACTCCACCCAGATGGGGATTCGAACCGGGAATCCCTAGTGCTGAGAGGAGAACATGCTAAACACTAAGCCACCGTGCCACCCTCATCCAATTTTAAATAAAAAAAATAAATATAACATTAAAGTTTTCTTATTTAGTTATTGTGTTTAATTCAATAAAGCAAAATTAATTGCTTTCCATAGTGTGATGCTGTGCCACACACACACACACACACACACAAAAATGAGCATGGATACACTATGCCCTCAACCTCACCCCAATGAACTGCTCAGGAACCTACAGACTAATCAATCTGTAATTACTAGTCTGCTGGGCCACATTAAAGAAGCCAAAGTACATTTATCTTTGAAATATTCATTCATTCATTCATTATCTTCCGCTTGACCCTATATTAGGGTCGCGGGGGGTTCCCCATGCCCATCACGGGGAGAACGTTTCGGGCGCTGGGCAAATACACCCAGGACAGGGCGCCAATCTATCGCTGGGCACTTTTAGATATTGATACATGGATTGTTTTTGATGATGCGTCTGATTAGGTTTAATTTCTGCTTCTCTTTATGACATGGGAGCCACAGCTTTTCGCTTGCTGTGATTGTCATGTTTAGGTATCATGTGAGTTTACCTGTTACACCTGGAACACAGTTGAATGATTATATGACGAATGGAGGCGTCACACTTTCAACTGTACAGTTTTGGGATCACTGTGACTCTCTTTGTATGAATTGTACTGATTTTTATAAGCTTGATATCGCTGTAGTGCCTTCAAACAAATGTTAACTGATCTACTGAAGAACTGCTTAGACTTTAATTATCCAAACATGAAGGTTGTTTTGACCTCACTGTCCTCACACATCCATCAGATTCTCATGAACGTTACATCTAATGAAAGTCTTCAGGGTCTCTCTCAGTCTCTCTCACATTCACACTCAACTTAGAAACAAACTGATATGATTTTGTTGTTAAAGATTAAGGTCATTGTTAACTCACATCCTTCCCTTTCTGGGACAAGAGATAGCATCCTAACATCCAGAGACATTTTTATTACCTTGACCGCAATCCTTAACTTGTGCTCATAAACAATGCTTGGACTTTGATAGTCAGTTGTCTCTGTGTCGTCATGCCCTCCTACTGTTAAACATGTAAATACGATTACTTATAAACACCATGGCGGCACGGTGGCTTAGTGTTTAGCACGTCCGCCTCTCGGCACTAGGGATTCTCGGTTGGAATCCCCATCTGGGTGGAGTTTCCATGTGCTCCCCGTGTCTGCGTGGGTCTCCTCCGGGTTCTCCGGTTTCCTCCCACAATCCAAAAACATGGATCAAGTCAATTCATTCATTATCTCCCACTTATCCTCTATTAGGGTCGCGGTGGGGTTCCCCATGCCCATCCAGGGGAGAACGTCTCGGGTGCTGGGCAAATACACCCAGGACAGGGCGCCAATCCATCGCTGGGTACACACTCACTCACACAGACACACTCTACATGGGGCAATTTTAGGAATTCAATTAACTTGATTCATGTTTTTGTACTGTGGGAGGAAACCGGAGAACCCGGAGGAAACCCACGCAGACACGGGGAGAACATGGAAACTCCACCCAGATGGGGATTCGAACCGGGAATCCCTAGCGCTGAGAGGCGAATGTGCTAACCACTAAGCCACCGTGCCGCCCGGATCAAGTGAATTGAATTCTCAAAATTGCCCCATATAGAGTGTGTCTGTGTGAGTGAGTGTGTGCCCAGCGATGGATTGGCGCCCTGTCCTGGGTGTATTAGCCCAGTGCCTTAGACGTTCTCCCCTGGATGGGCATGGGGAACCCCACCGCGACCCTAATAGAGGATAAAGCGGAAGATAATGAATGAATGAATGAATGAATAAATAAACACCATGGGGCTTGTCTTCACTGGGTGATGGAGATGAACATGTGGCAGTCATTTTTGGATGAGGGAACAGGACATGCGTACATCAGAGTGAGGCAGGGCTATGGAACTCGTATTACGTTCTTCATTCCCTCTATTAAAATACTGTTTTTTTTTATTGTACTGTTACTGCTACTGGCTGCCAAATTTCCTTCGGGATGAATAAAGTATTCTATCTATCTATTACATGTAACACAAGGTTGAACACACATGGTAAAAGGCTAATATAACTAGACAACAACAGAGCTTGCATGTAACAGTATAAGTGTTATATCCGGTTCAAGCCAAATTTCTTTTTTAAGAACACGATGATAAATTAAAATTGTATAAAATAAACTTTCTTGCTGTGAAAGATCTTGTTTGAACCTGGAGGGCAAAATACAGACATAACTAATATAGCACTGATTAGAAAATTATGACATGAACACTCGCTAGACGAGGTCTATTTAAAGTAGACTGTGCTTTTTAAAAGTTTTGTTGCCGTTGATCAGGTTTCCATGCTATATAAAGTGACCCAGATCAACTCATTTCATGCAGTGTGTTCTGCTGTTCACAGCCAAAATATGCTGCTCAGTGGACACAGATCTCATTTAATTTACTCTACAGAGATGTTTCTGACCTATAAAACCCTTGACTGACATGTTTTTTTGATCGTATGTTCAAATAAGATGTAACATAATTAAAAAGAAATCTGCTGCACCGCCCGTATAAGATTTTAAGCTGCAGCTGTATGTTACCGTAGAGATTCATCATCAATGGATTAACAAAATAAATTGGGGGGGGCATGCCCATCCAGGGGAGAACGTTTCAGGCGCTGGGAAGATAGACCCAGGACAGGATACCAATCCATTGCTGGGCACACACTCACTCACACAGACACACTCTATATGGGGCAATTTGGAGACTTCAATTGACCTTGATCCATGTTTTTGGACTGTGGGAGGAAACCCACGTGGACACGGGGAGAAAATGGAAACTCCACCCAGATGGGGATTCGAACCGGGAATCCCTAGTGCTGAGAGGAGAACATGCTAAACACTAAGCCAACGTGCCGCCCAAATAAATTAACTATTAGTTTAAAATCATACTCATGATGTGGATTCAGATAAAAGGTGGAGCTGCATAACAATTTATTAATAAAAATACATACCAGTCAAAAGTTTAGACATTCCATTTTTCAATCTCTGTTATCTATGTCCTCCACTTACTATATAGATAAAAATCTATGCCTTACTTGTATTTTCAAAATAACTTCTTATACATGATTTTTAAAGATACATGAAGTTAGATTTTTTTTTAGCAAGATTTTATTATCAAGCTTACAATTAGAACATTGTGGGTTTTATAATATGTTATGTAAATAAGTCTAGTCCATATCAAGCATCTACACAGAATGTGCTCATTTCAGCTGCTAAGTGAAAATTAAAAATAGCTGCTGTGCAAGCTTGCAACTCTTATCTACCACAAATAACTCGAGGCATGAGACTATGACTTTAAGGGTTAAAAGGAAGCTAACTGTGACTAAAATACAAATAAGGAAGGTGTCTAAGAAGTAAATTCCTGTAATGTAAATGGTTTCCAGATGGTGTTCTGTGAGTCAGTGGTCTGCTATTTGTTGTTATTCATTGATTTATAAATTTTACATAATGCTTTCTATAGTAGTGTCTTATCTTAAAGCAGCCTAATAGTGTTTTAAACCTGAAGATTTTAAAGAAATTTGGTGGTCTCTGTGACCAATCACTGCTCAGGTAATTATCATATACCAAGAAAATATGTTCCTGAGACATGTACCATTTGTGCCACTCCTCATTGCTTTAGTGAATTGTTTGTTGTTGAAATTGTTGAAATATGGAAATGAACCTACATAGTCTCCTTGTGAGGTCGGCACAGTGGCTTAGTGGTTAGCACGTTCGCCTCTCAGCACTAGGGATTCCCTGTTCGAGTCCCCATCTGGGTGGAGTTTCCATGTTCTCCCCATGTCTGAGTGGATTTCCTCCGGGTTCTCCGGTTTCCTCCCACAGTCCAAAAACATGGATCAAGTCAATTGAGTTCTCCAAATTGACCCATATATAGTGTGTGTGTCTGTGTGAGTGTGTGTGTGCCCAGCGATAGATTGGCACCCTGTCCTGGGTGTCTCTGCCCAGCGCCCAAAACGTTCACCTGGATGGGAATGGGCAACCCCACCGCGACCCTAATAGAGGATAAAGCGGAAGATAATGAATGAATGAATAGTCTCCTTGTACACAAAGCTAAATAATGGTAGGTTTCTATATACAATATCAAAATATGTAAAGTTAAAATTGTGTGTGTGTTCCCTATACAAAGCCACACAATTGCTTTGATTACCAAATTTGACATGCTTACTCTTGACCCTGCGAAGGTTTATATACTCTTTACAAACCACTGAAAAGTGGCTCAGGGGCTTTATTTAATTGATCATTTGCAGGCGGTCCACCATGCACCCTGTGGCTTAGTTTAGGGCGTGTCTGTGTCTTTGCTATTGTGACGATTTTTGGCGTCACGTACAATAAACCAATCAGCATGTCACATGCCATTTCTTACAGCCAGGTACTCTGACTTTGGTGGATTGCTATTTTAATGATGCAGTGTGACCAAAAATTTACATTTGCACTGTTTGCTGGAAATATCATTAAAAACCCAGGCCAAGTGGCTAGTGTTCTAAATTTAATAAATAGGGTCTCTGTGTCTTGCACTCTGGCAACAACACACCAGCTTCCAACGCCATTATTTTTACAGCAGTCTGTGTAGAAGTTCAGACATAATGATCTATTTAATTTCTCTGTGGAATATTTATTAAGCTGTACGTTCTGGAAGACTATACTACAACTTATTTTCCACAAATGGTTTTTAGACCAAAGAAGCAGAAGCACATGAATATATTCGATAAGCATTTATTATTAGTCAATGCAATTCATTTGAACCAAGGACAGATTTTAAAAAACCGGTGTCCCCAAACTGACAGCCACAATAAATGAAGATTGGTTTCTACGAAGGCTGGTTACAGTGCTTTTCATGCTCAGCCAGCTTTCCTGAGTTAATTACATTTTCAGTGTTTATGAATTGCCAAGTCATTGGTTGGCAGTGGAAGATGGTTCCCCATGAGGAATGAGTCACAGTTTAATTGCAGTGCTTCAATAAGCTAATTATTTTTTAACAAAAGGGTCTCAAAGCTGTAACCATAAAACATTTTGCAACAGTGTTTCAAAATTGTTTTATGTTTAAATATTAAATAAATCGGCTGAGTTTATATCTTCTGAGATGTCATGTAGAATTCCATGTGGCCTGAATGTTTGGTGCTTTGTTTCCTTGTAAACTGACCCGTTCATCTTGTCACTTTTCTTAGTTATGATAAACTAGTCCAGTTTTTAATGAAGAAGACAACACCTGTGCATGAACAACATTAGAGTATAGTGTTCCTGTGCTGTGCTGTGCTCAGGGTCGGTCAGGCTGCAGTCACAGAGACTGAGGGGCTGCTGAAGCTGTGGGACTACTGCAGGTAACATTGCTGTGGCTCTTCAGGCACTTGGTGGTGGTTCACTCTTGGGTTCAGGTGGATCCACATTTTGGGAAGCCACATTATCATTTCATGCCTTCATGAAAGGACATTTATTTAAATCACATTCATAATCTGCAACATTGTCTGTGGGCACCAATCAAATAAATATGTTTTTTATTTCATTTCCTATATATATATATATATATATATATATATATATAGGGTGGCACGGTGGCTTAGTGGTTAGCATGTTCACCTCTCGCCACTAGGGATTTTCGGTTCGAATCCCCATCTGGGTTGAGTTTCCATGTTCTCCCTGTGTCCGGCTGGGTTTCCTCCGGGTTCTCCGGTTTCCTCTCACAGAATCAAGTCAATTGAGTTCTCCAAATTGCCCCATATAGAGTGTGTTTGTCTGTGTGAGTGTGTGCCCAGCGATAGATTGGCGCCCTGTCCTGGGTGTATCTGCCCAGCACCCGAAAAGTTCTCCCCTGGATGGGCATGGGGAACCCCCCTGCGACCCTAATATAGGATAAAGCGGAAGATAATGAATGAATATATATATATATAAGGTTTCAAAGCTACTTAACATGTTATTTGTTCATGTAGACCTGCTGTGATCATGGAAACATTTAAGTACATCTACTAACAATGCATTATTTTTATGGAACTGAAAACCTTTCCTTCTAAGGTACTGATTTTCTCTCAGTCTTGTGTTTCTGTCTCAGAGAAAAGCCTCAGAGTTGATTTGTACAGAACATTCCGTGACTTTCAAAATAGGTTTTACAGGAGAAGTAGTTGTTTAAACCCTCAGGTTTGACTTGGTTTGATTGGTTCCTACTGTGCTTGGGGCCTGTTGAAATATCAGCTCTTTTATTTGTAGTGACCCAACAGCACCAGCTTTCATATAAATGCTAATTATTTTTCTAATAACTACTTTATGGCCCCCTCACAGAAAATGAGACATGGTTGCATTGTTTTATGGTTAATATCTTGATAGATTCTGATTAAAAGCAATTAGATTAAATGAAAATACGGGGGTTTCAGAAGCTCCTTTCCAAGTCTGTATGTCTCTCCCACATCACTGTGAATTCGCGGTTCTCTGGTTCTCTCCCTAATCTGTCGTTAGGTAAATTAAACTTATTAAATTGCCCGTGTCACCATTTCAGTCGTTTGTCATTAATGCAGTTCAAAAAGTTAAACTCTTGAATAATCAAACTATCCAGCAGCTGACAAATAGGCTTGTTATGTAAAACAGGTCAGTGGCAGCACTTTCATTTCTTCTTTTTGTTAACTCGCTCTCCATCAGTCTGTTGACGTACCACTGAGTATTCAAGTATTTTATTTGTCATTCCACAATATAAAGTACAGTACGAGACAGCGTTCCCCAGGAACAAGGTGCTACATATAATAGCTACTACACAACCAACATAAAGTGCACTTGTGCAAACACAATAAGTCACAATAAATACAGGACGATACACAGTACATTTATTCATTCATTCATTATTAATTAATTCATTCATTATCTCACGCTTTATCCTCTATTAGGGTCTTGGTGGGGTTCCACATGCCCATTCAGAGGAGAACGTTTCGGGCGCTGGGCAGATACACCCAGGACAGGGCGCCAATCCATCGCTGGGCAAACACTCACACTAACCCAGACACACTGTATATGGGGCAATTTGGAGAATTCCTTTGACTTGATCCATGTTTTTGGACTGTGGGAGGTAACCAGAGAACCCGGAGGACAACCACGCGGACACGGGGAGAACATGGAATCTCCACCCAGATGGGGATTCCAACCGGGAATCCCTAGTGCTGAGAGGAGAACATGCTAAACACTAAGCCCCCATGCCGCCCATACACAGTACAGTAAAAAGTATGGTATTGAAAGTAAACCCTGAGTTTGGTTATTGTAAACAGTTAACATTAAGTGGAGAGGTAACAGTGCTGGTGGCCTTCTAGTGATGTGAGCCACATGTTCCAGGAAGAAAAATGTCCTTGATTTAAAAAAAAATTGTTAAGAGTTCATAATTGTGGCAGGTCTTTATAATGTGCAAAGAGTGTGATAAAGGTGCAAGACCACTAAGATCTAAGCAGCACGCCCGTGGCCCATTCTAACATCACAACGTCCTCTGAGTTGTTTGAGTGTGAATTAGAGACGGTCCCTTTGAATTTCACACAATGGTGACGTCAGGAACTGTGGAATAGTATTGTCCTGGGTAAATGGGGACGGAGGACTGAACCGAGCTGCTGACTCATCACAACTGTACAGATTTCTGAGAAGCTTTTGATGTCTGATTTTAATCAGTGTCTTAGTTTTGGAGACATAATGGCTGCTATAGAGACACATTGACTGTAAAGGTAAGTGTTGCGGAATGACCTTTTAAAGTCAGGTGAATCCTGATCCTATGGTTCTCCATGAACCATGTTCTCTCCCACATTCTTTCAGTCACAATATGGGGGTGTGGCTTGGCATTATACTTTCTCTGATTTCGTGTGTGTAGTTGTCTCATTTTCAGCTCCCCCGGGCTTTGTCCTTCCCCTGCTGCTTTTATCATTTAGACCTACGTATTCCTCACACACCCTGCCTGCAGGCCACTTCCAGTTGGAATGTCACACTTTTCCCTCTTAAATAAACCCAATACACAACCAACCGTCAGCCCAAGCTGGTTTCCTTCCCCCGTCTTCTATTCCTGTTCATCAACTGCACTTCCTTTACAGAGTTCAGTGTTATAATCAACAATTTCCTCTCTCCTTTTTATGAATGGACCTTTATCCTCATCCACTTTCTCATCTTATTATTTGCTGTTATAATCTCCCATTGTAAGCTGATCCATTTTATGTTTAGTCCTGACTAGGGATGAGGCAATTAATTATAAATGCAATTAAAAATGTTACAATTAATTAATTTTTAGAGCGCCATTTGACATTTATAAGAAAGATGCATATTTTGCTGGTACCCCGAACTGTATACCAAGTGGTTCAATTCGCAATGAAACAAAAACAACGTTGTGTACACTTGGATATTATTTCAATATAATCTTAATTATTGTATAATCGTTATTATTTCCCAGACAATGATCGTAGCTTATATATATATATATGTGTGTGTGTGTATATATATATATATATATATATATATATATATATATATATATATAAACGCTACAACAAAAAAGCATTGTCCTCAAAAAACAGTAGAGAGGAAGACTCTAACTCTAACTAAGAGAACTCTAACGTTCAGGGTTCTAACATCTCTTCGTTTCTTGATTCTTGTTGTGCCAAGATGAAAATAAGCTGTTTGGGGCCCCATGAGCATTAATCAGTGGCTTCTGAGAATATCAGTAGTGCTTGCTTTCTGCGATAAGACTTTCAGCTCTATTCGTATGCCATGTGCAAACTGGCAGATAAATGGTGTGATCTTGCTTCACTCTAACCTGTGACCATAAATTTAGAAGTAGCCAATGAAGAACACAATGCCCAGTAAAGTAATAAAAGACACACGACAATTTCCCCAGCATACGACTGCAGCCACCACAGGAAAGGAGCCTCCAGTCACTTTGTCTCTTATCGTCACTGACTGCCACAATACTCTTACTTTACTTTACCATCGAACAGTTGTATGTTTCATGTCCTCTGCTTATAAACTTAGTAAAGCAATACACTGGGAATGTTTTACTTCCTGCACTGATGAAAGGTATGCAGGGAGGAGGACAAAATGCAGGCTAATCCTCCTCTTGGCAGTCTGCGGGATAGCCTGCAGCTTTAAGCACAGTGTTTGGTTTGGCCTGTCGCTGTGCTGCACTCATGCCGCTTTCCTGTGGTCTTTTATATATATGCGGCCGCCACTGGTACTCCTCCAGACGTGGCAAAAATAACAGCGGCTTGTTGAATGCGCAACCCACCACAGGAGTGAGTCACTTGGGAGATGTTGTGCCTTATTTCCTTGATGTACTGTTCTGTACAGAGGGGAATGAAATGGCCGTCATTAGCAATGCAAAATGCTGACCGCAGTAATAAATACTAACATGTTTTTGAAGGTACATTTTGCATTTCATGGATGACTTCTCGATTTTTCACACGATTTCTCCAACGTCGTAGTGGAACAATGAATCATCTGTGATCCACAGAGCTGCAGGCCGTCACCTTCATTTACAGTCTCAGTTTTCCAGAGCTGCTGGAGGATAAACCAAGCAATAATGGAATGTCGGGGGGAAAAAACCATGACTGTTTGGATAGTAATATAAAAGTTCCATCGTTGCTCGTTCCCTCTTGATGAGTACAGTTAAGTGGGAGGGTTTAGCTGAGGATTTTAAGGTCGGTGAGCTTTGGGTCGTATTTCACCGCTGTATGCCACCAACCCAGAGAAGGAGCTAGTGTAATGTCCATCTGAAAAGTTCTTTTTTTTTTCTCCAATTGGAGACAAAAATACTAAACTTCTGGGAATTTTTGGACTGTATTCATAACGGTGAGATCAGC
Source organism: Corydoras maculifer (assembly GCA_019802435.1). Taxonomy (NCBI): domain Eukaryota; kingdom Metazoa; phylum Chordata; class Actinopteri; order Siluriformes; family Callichthyidae; genus Corydoras; species Corydoras maculifer. The sequence continues at coordinate 300,924 of JAFMOD010001189.1, forward strand.
TATATGCAGACAGTTTAACTTCATGTTCATTTATATAACATCTTTATCACTATTATGACATGAGCAGCAGGATTTAAGTTATTGGCAGTCTTCCTCCTCACTGAGGATTGGAAATTGCACCATTGAAATAGCAATCTGCCAAAGTGAGATTGTACCTGGCTCTTGAAGGGAATGGCAAGTGACACACCGATTGGTTTATTGCACTTAATGCTGTGCAAAGCGTACTTTTCCCGTCGTTATAATCGCAAAGACACTGACACGCCCTAAATCAAGTTGTGCGGATGATGACTTAGTAAAACAAAAAAATTAAATAGGGTCCAAGAAGTTAGAGGCATGTTGATTTGTGTCATATAGAAGTTAAGGAAGAAATACATCCAAATGTGAGGTAGACTGCGACCCAGGCAGACCCATTCCAGCCATTAATATTCTCCTGATGGACCAAGCTCATAATTACATTAACAGAGCGTGGGCACCGATGAGCATCAGCAAATGGCATGTAAATATGTTCTGTCTATATTAAATTAACCTCTAACTTGGCTGAATGTTAAAGATGCTAATGTCGTACCAGCATTAAGTCATTGTCCTTGTTGGAACAGTTATTGGAATTATTGGTTGTTTGTATGTAAGTATATTTTATTCTGACATGCTGTGTGCTTTTGTTTCAGAGTCGGTGTAGATCCTGATCAAGATCTTCATCCGTGTGGAGACAGCTTTCAGGTTCTTCAAGGAGTAAGTTCAGATACATACATTTTAAAATGCATATAGTTTCGTAAAAATAGCTTTTAAAAGGTTTGGCAACTGAAACCAAGCAGCACATTTTTTATTAATATATATATCTCTCATCTCATTGTCTTTTGTATAAGTCTATACCAGGGACCAGGGTCACTGGGGGGGAGGGGGGTGTCCCTAAGACCATCCAGGGAAGAACATTTCACACGCCGGGTGATCCATTGTTGGGCACACACACATTACCTTGAATCCATGTTTTTTGACTGTGGGAGGAAACACCAACACGGACACGGAGAGAAAATGAAGAGACAATTTGTTGTTGTCTTCTCTTTATTAAATCCTGTGTGCAGCCTCCCTCTGTAAAAATAAAAGCTCGGCACATTTTCCTCAAAGAAATAACATTTTTCACATTAGCTCGCAGATTTTTCTCTTCTAAACTCACAGATTCATTCAGATTCAGATCAGGAGATGTGGATGGTACTGTTAATGGAAACATAGTTTCAGTTTTAGATGATTTTATTTATTAATGTGTTACAGGATGATCAGTAGGTTGACATTTTTCATCAAACAAAAACGCGCAGAATTTCAGTCTGACCAAAAAAATTACTCAAAAACAATAAATAAGTTGTTTTTTTATGTAGCATAATGTTGCAGATCATTTCTGTGTCTGAAGTCCACTCATAAATATTAAATTCAGTCTCATGCAGCGGCTTCTACATTAAGTTTTTCCTGTTTGTCTCAGCTGCCTCGCAGTCGTAATATGGTTTTGTTTTCATTTGTCGTTTGTCTTGTGTTCTGTTCCATTCCTGTTAAACATCTAGATCAGCTGATTGTGTTTGTGTTTATTTCCTTACCTCCTTTATTACTTACCTTCTGTCTGCTTTCCATTTTAGGTCTTGAGTTCTGGTTTGACTTTAATTTAGTCAGTGGTTTCTGCTCCTGTCACGGTTTGTTTTATTAGCACCTCTATGCAGTCCGGCCAAACCGCCCATCAGGACAATCAGCTTTATTCAAAACAGCAGAAACCAAAGTAGTGATTTGTCTGCAGGTGCCATTGAAGCAGCGAAGCTACAAATTAATGAAATGTGCACTCAGCTGAACTTTATGCAGAAAAGCTGGACCAATAATCAACCCTAACCCTAGTTTAAGGTTTAAAAAATGTCAGTTCGGTAACAGTTTAAGGGTTTTTCAAACTCCTTTTTTTTTACATTTTATTGCAATTTTCAAAAAGTGTTTCATGATTTTGTTTGTTTAAAATCGATGTCTTTTTTTTTTTTAATGATAATTTGTGTAGCTTTGCTTTATCTGTTTTGTACATTGATAATAATTTAGTGATCCATTTTGCCTTCTGTGTTTAAATACAGGGGGGATTTCTCCTCTAAATTTAACCCATCTGTGCGGAATGGTTTCAGTTTAAAACAGAACACACAAAGCTTCTTCTAAATATTTCTTAATTTGAATTGCAGCAACAGGGATTCATACGTCTAATGACGCTTTCAGTCCAAACGTTATGCATCAGCGAGCGGCATAAAGCTATAATTCTCCTAAATGAGAGTAAATTTGATGAAGAATATAATGAGCATAATTGTAACGAGATCGTTTCTGGGCCGGGTGATGAAGACTAATTAAAGTGCACAGAGCTGCACGTGCTCTGCAATGATGAAATCTCATTTCGAATTGTATCTGCTGTGAAGACTTGTTAGAGGATCTCCGTATTTAGCTCTAAAATTGAGACTCTGATTAGCCTTTATTTAAGGTGGAGAAACTATGGGTTCTGTGTCTGATAATTGTTGTGGATGAGAGTTGAATCAAAATGATACAAACACTAAAAAATCAGGGAAAGTACAGAACAAACATTCTTGGTATCTGTGTTCTGTGGACTATAATATAAATTTAGCTTTTAATGGCTTTAATGTTCCTTTGCTTTTTCTTTATTTCAGGATGGAAGTCAGCAGGATGGGCAGAGCAAAACCAAGCAGGAGAGCGCCTGGCTCTTTAGACTCTGGTACACTTTTGACCACAAGTATCCTTTTCTGCCTGCTTCAGTATATATATATATATATATATATATATATATATATATATATATATATATATATATATATATATATATATATATATATATCCCCCCCCCCCCCCCCCCCCCCCCCCCCCCCCCCCCCCCCCCCCCCCCCCCCCCCCCCCCCCCCCCCCCCCCCCCCCCCCCCCCCCCCCCCCCCCCCCCCTTTTTACAATAGTACATTTATCTTAAAGCGGTTTTACAGTGTTTTAAGCCCAAACCACTAAACAACAAGCCAAGCAAATGTGGTGTTGGTTGATAATTTTTTTTTAAAAAACCTTGTGATGATAAGGCTCGGTGGGGAAGTCATCCTTCTTGTGCAGCCAGGCCTCATCAACTCTGCAGGACATCAGTGTACAGATTGTGAAATGATCAAGTGTTCATCTGATCGAAAAAGTTTACAAAAATCTGATTCAGTTTAGTGAAAAACACTTTATTTAATTCTATTAAATTAGAGATTTAGGACACAGAACAGGGTGTAGAAAAGATTTTTTTTTGGCGAGACACTCAACTCATGTTCACTAGACGGCATACCTGTAATGACACTGATCCACGACATTCACAATCGGCGACATCACGTTTTACTGAAAACTCAGTCTTTTTTTTTTTTACTTGATTGTTTTTGATTCGATCGTAATTAAGGCTCCAAAGCTTTTATTTGTTATGCCACTCTCTCTATTCATGATCTTCCACAATTATACATGGTTATTTACTGATATTTACTTTTGTTATTTTGTGCCTCAGTGCATCAAAAGAAAAGAACAAAACTGATTGAAGTTAATTTATTTTAGATAGGGTGTGGAGGGGATGCGTTTGTAGAACCGCAACTTTCACAAACACACACATGCACGTTAAAAACACACTTTTTTATTTTTTTTTTGACTTCCTGCACCATCTCTAAGAGATCCCTAGCTGACTCACTGCTCATCATTATATACCAGATGTGGGTGTCTGTGCTTGTGGTCGCTGGGGCCTTTGCTATAGTAACGCAAGTTGGAGCTTGTGTGTTTAAGGGCATGACCTTTTGTGGGCTTGCTTATTTTCCCTTGTTGTGCGACAGTGTTTGTGTGCTCAGGTATATTAAATTGGTAAGCAAAGTATAACTTTGGAAGACGTTGATAACGACTAGAATTGCAACTTGATCCTCCTAACAGGCATTTTAAAGCCATGCATTGCATCTCAAACGTGGGCAGCGGAGCGGGTCATACGGAACATCCCAACACAGTGGGTTTCCAAAAAGTCACATTTTTGCCATAACTTGGTTTTTATCAAATTAAATCCACAGGGAGCGAAATACACAGGAGATCACAGCGAAGTCATACTGCTGGGGCGTGTTCACACATTTGACTGGTACTATATTATATATCTGTATAGTTCTAGTGTGTGAGTGCACACATAAAAGCTTTATTGAAACTCATTTGACTGTGGACTAGTAAATGAAAAAAAAATTATAGAACATGGCAAACATACCTCAGGTTGTGATGCGATATTCTGAAGTACTGTTTGTTTTTCATGAGTGCTAAATACAACCAGACAATCCTGCTTTAAACAAATGTTGCCTGATTTGACTACACAAAACTGAATGCAACATTGAACCTTTAATTTTGGTTTGCTTTTAAATATAAAGTTCAATAACAAAAGAGACTGCTTTTAATGGATTTCATCTCATAATGTTTAATTATCGGTTTTATCTTGGCTCCCCAGGCCTCAAATTGTCTCCCAGCATTCATTTGAAAGAGTGGCCTTGTTTGTAAAGCAAAAGACAAGCCAGTGCCTGAATGAAGGTCCCGAGCTCCTCTGTACAACTTATGACTGTAAGCTTGATTTTATGCCTATGGCCAAAATAAACCTCACTCGTTAAAAGTTAGGTTTATTCACATAGAACCATTCATACACCATGGTCATCAGGGAGCAAGAGAGAGAGGATGGAAGCAAATACAGGGTTTATTTAAGGACAAATGTGACAAAATATAATATTGTAAAAGATTTGACTCCTTGCATTAAGCACAGGGGCGTAAATGTTTTAAAAATAAAGCTGCAGTAAATAAAAAACCTGAATTTAATGCTTTAGAGATGCATCCCAATACATGCAGTGTATGAAAGCTGTGTTGCCAGAGGATGAGGGAATCCCCCTCACTTTCAGCAAAGCTTCAGCACAGTAATCTGTTTATTACAAAATCTAAAGGCAGTGTAGAATATTATATGCTTTGATTAAAGCCCCTAATTATAAAATTACATTTTTTTAGGGATCTTTTTTATTGTTTTTAAACATTGAACTCCAACACAAAAGACATATATACATAAACAAATTTAAAAGATTAAAGGTACTGTAATAATTACATAAAAAATAAACACACAAGCTTATAATAACCAATCATATAAAATAATAAACAAAAAAATTAAAATAAAAAATAATAATAATCAAGAAATAAATAGAAAATAGACCGGTCATTTTTATAGAACAATATGAAGACTAGAGAGAAGTCACAGGGAAAGGTAAACAATAAAATCTCCGCTGATTAAGGGCAGTCCAGAGTGGAAATTTTGGTAACATAGTCCAGGAAAGGGTCCCAAACTTTGTGGAATTTCTTTAATGAGCCAGTCCTAATATACCTAACCTTCTCAAGTTTTAAGACATGAATAATGTCTCTAATCCAATGTGTATAAAATTACATTTATCTGAAATAATTTGAGTTGTTGTTGTTGAGTTGAATAAGCATGCTCAAAAATAGTCTGCTAGTTCTGTAGTCAGCATTTTTATTAATCTCTCAGCATGAAAGTAGCTTAACATTCAGCTCCTACATACAGTAAATCCTTAAGAGGATTAATTAAAAAAGAGAGAGATAAATCTATAGGTTCATCCAAAAGCATATGGTGAAGGATCTTCTTTAATTCTTTAGAGCTCCTTAAATTCCCGACAGTCAGAATCTACTACTGATGCACAACACAACAATGACCAAGACCATCCTTAAAGTTAAATCCATTAAGCAAAATGTGCATTAGCACACTAATATCAGAAATCTACATTGTGCTGAGATGAGCAAAAGCCAGCAGATGAGCCATTGCTCCTTTAATCAAGATGTCTGAGTAATCATCTGTTACATTAGGAGGCTTTAAGGTTTTGCTGACTTGGGTTTATGTTGAAGGACAGTAGGTCTCGGGCCTTGGTTTCACAATAGACTTCCACCTTAAACTCTCTGATCATGTTATCAAAACCGCTCGTTCCTGCAGATTCCTTCTTTACAACATAAGGAGGATCAGACCCTTCTTGACTGAACATGCTACCCAACTGCTTGTTCAAGCCCTAGTCCTATCCCGGCTTGATTATTGTAATGCGCTACTTGCCAGCTTCCACAATCAGACCTCTTCAACTACTTCAAAACCTTCAGCCCGACTTGTGTTTAACCAGCCCAAGCGAACTCATGTCACTCCATTAGTCACTTCCCTCCATTGGCTCCCTGTAGCTGCTACATTCAGTACAAGTCACTGACTCTGGCCTACAGAACCATTTCTGGATCTTCTCCCTCCTACCTTCACTCTATCTGTTCAAAATACACTCCGTCTCCTTCACTTTGCTCCAGTGATGATTGCCGCCTGGCGATTCCACCTCACCAAGGAGCTGATTCTCACTCCGTGACGTTCACCACTGCAAAATGGTGGATTTTCCCAACTCTGTCCGCAAGGCAGAATCACTAAACAGTTTTAAGAAACTACTGAAGACGCATCTCTTTAACAAATACCTGTTGTAGCATGTGGCATCAAATAACAATTAGGTTTGATGAATTTACAGTATAGTTGGTTTTCTCCATAACTTCTGACTTGTAATGTTCTCATTTGTAAGTCACTTTGGATAAAAGTGTCTGCTAAATGCCTGAATGTAATGTAAATGTAAATAAGAGACTTTTAGGATGTTTATCAAGCCAATGGTTGTTTAGTAACTTTATGGATGGTCCAAACTAACTTTATGGATGGCTTATTTAGCATCGAGCTAGCCTCTTATAACTCAAGAATTGCTATTGAATTGTATTTATGACGTGTCCAGTTTTGTCGGTCATGTAAATATAGATTAATACACCACTTCATTGAAATTGACTTACAAGTATACTTACTTTTGGGCTGCATTAGGTCAGCCCTGGAGCAATAGGGGATAAGGGCTTTGCTTAAGGGCCCTAAATTCTCAACCTGCTGCTTGACGGCCTAACCACCTAACCTCTGACTTAGTTTGTATGCATGCATGCATGTATGAACTGTGTATGTGTGCATGCAGACAGATGTATGGCTTTTAGAACATTATAGGTACTTATTTAAGCACCAAACTGAGTGATATGATATCATGTGTCTTTCAGTGTTTTTCAAAATGGCTTTAAAATATTTTTTCCAAAAGCTTCATTTGTTTTCATCTTAACACTAAATTTAGCTATCTGAAACCCATCCTGACCCACAGTGGCCCTCCTCTAACCACCACCTTACCAGCCTGTTGTGGGCCTCTGGCACGCTGCCTCACCAGTCCACAGGCCTATGAGGTAAGAAGTTTATACCCACTCACGGGACTGAAGTTTAAATGTGTACACAGCTGTGTTTCAGTAATGTGAGGTTAAACTGGGGGAAATCATAAATCAGTTATTATGCAATATCAGTCTGTTTTAAATTCTGTGGATGTCGGTACAAATTGGGACTTTTGTTTAAAGACATGTTGTCATTGCTTTTATTATTATTTTTGTTATGAAATCTTTTGGCTCGGCTTTGTGTAGTTGCCACATGTAGAAACTGTCATGGCTTCTATCACATTCCTTTATGATCGACAGTAAACTAAAAATCTCTTTGTAAATCTGAGCTCCTGATGTGGGTAAGCCGGTTTTACTGTTATATCAACCTCAAATAGTTCCACATATGAAAATACAGGAACATGAGGGAGTGTAATATAGTAAACAATGTGAAATTAACTTCATTGTGTGTAGTTGAAGGTGACTTTAAGGGATGGGTGGTTGGAGGGATCTGGTCAATTGTATAAAACCTGTGTTTGGTGTTCTGCTTGTTAAGGATTTGGGAATATGTAAAGGTACTTCAGGTGGACGCTTATCTCATTATTCTTCACTTAATCCTAGGTTCTTGAGTAATGTTCTGGGGGGCGGGGGGGGTGGTGTTCACCATGCCTATCTAGGGTAGAGCGTTTTGGGTTCTACTCAAATACATACAGAACACGGTGCCAATCCATTATTGGGTGCACACTCACTCACACAGACACTATATCGATGCAATTTAGAGCAACCTTATAACCTTGAATTCATGTTTTTGGACAGTGGGAGAAAAGCGAAGAATTTTAAGAAAACACGGACACAGGAAGAACATGTAAACTCCACCCAGATCAGGACTTGAACCACCGTTCAGTCATGGTTTAATGAACCATCACTAAACCACCGTTCAGTCCAATAGGATGCTTTATTCCATCCATCCATTATCTTCCGCTTTATCCTATCTTAGGGTCGCGGGGGGTGATGGGGGTTCCCCATGCCCATTCAGGGGAGAACGTTTCGGGCGCTGGGCAGATACACCCAGGACAGGGCGCCAATCTATCGCTGGGCACACACTCACACACACAGACACACACACAAACACACTCTATATGGGACAATTTGGAGAAATCAATTAACTTGATCCATGTTTTTGGACTGTGGGAGGTAACAGGAGAACCTGGAGGAAACCCACGCGGACACAGGTAGAACATGGAAACTCCACCCAGATGGGGATTTGAACCGGGAATCCCTAGTGCTGAGAGGAGAACGTGCTAAACGCTAAGCCACGGTGCCGCCAGACGCTTTATTATAAAAATAAATTTAAACTGCCTAATTGCTATCAATATTAGAATTCCAACTTCATCAAGTCCTTTAAATTTCATTTGTACTTTAGAAATTCAGCAATGATGAATATTGTGCCCAATTTTTTTTGGTCTAAGCCCTTAATTAGCATCATGACTCTTTGAGTCTCTGTTTCAGCACCGTCAGTCCAACTACAACCAGCATTAACCACTAAATGTGGAATCAGGGTTGCATAACTGTCCTTTTTATTTTATCCTCCGTCTGAATTCAGCTCTTAAGTGAAAGTGGCTCTCGGTGAGTTTTCAACCCTTTGTTGTTGCAGCTTCATTGATGTTTCTGTGGTTCTATGAGAGGTGTTTGAAAAGGGCTAGAAAAATAAAGGCATAAATAGCTGAGCTTTAATCCTCTGCTCTGACTGAAGGAAGATGCACTCTGGGTACAATAAAGGCTTTCAGCAATGGTAATCAGAATGTCTTTTCACCCTGCTACCCAGTCCATTCCAATATCTGGAACCCGGCGCTTGTCACTATTCAGAGCTCAGTCACGGTCTGATCCGCTCTGGTGAATTTCTCAGTTTATCTTGGTGCTGATACTGTAGCTGGAATGCTTGGCTGATTTTACAAATGCTTCACGATCCTCAGTTACCGAAAAACAATGAGATGAATGTTTTGCTGTTATGCCCTCTCTTATTGTGGGAGCGGGCAGAGCTCACAGTAAACACATGCAAAGCTAAATGTTCTCATTTCTTTGCAGTAGGAGCAGGAGTAGGAGTAGTCATAGAGTGCAGCTGCAGCGATTCCATCCTTCTATGATATCTCATGAATAAGGTCCATTATGTGATGGAAGCCTGCTGAATTCCAACAAACAAGGATTAGTTGAAGTGAAATCATATCTGAATATCCCACCAAGTCTGTAGTTGACGATCATCTCAGGTTCTGATATCATAACATTTAAATACTTTTCATTTACATCAAGAGACAAATAACAATCAGATTAACTCACCATTATCCTTATTGTTTTGATCCTTAGACAGACAGACAGAAGCTTGTACAGACTGACTGACAGGCCCAGTGAAAGGCACACACCGACGCAACAGACACACATTAAAAGATACGGACACAACGACACACATACTCACATTCTTTATTGATTCTGATGGAAATTAAGATTTAGGGGCCGTATGGTTCATCCTCTGGTTCTTCATCATTGATCACAGATTTCTGGTGGACTATTCTCAGTTCAGCATTGCTATTAAGGTGGTACAAAAACTCAAGATGCAGTGCCATGTTTAATTCACTTAAACAAACACAACACCTAAACATGCTGCCACAACTTTAGAAATACCACAGTACTGTGAATGATCCACCACCCAGATACAGTCTGCTATTGTAAAACTACACTATGGCAAGTGGATCTGATACAACAGAATAGAGGTGGTTTTAATATTATTTATGTTTTGACTTTTTGTTCGCTCAATGCTTCTTCAAAAATGAAGTCAAAGGCAATAAACCTATAATATATTTAACTAATTTAATGAGGGCGGCACGGTGACTTAGTTGTCAGCACGTTTGCCTCTCAGCGCTAGGGATTCTTGGTTCGAATCCCCATCTGGGTGGAGTTTCCATGTTCTCTCTGTGTCCATCTGGGTTTCCTCCGGGTTCTCCGGTTTCCTCCCACAGTCCAAAAACATGGATTAAGTCAATTGAGTTCTTCAAATTGCCCCATATAGAGTGTGTCTGTGTGAGTGAGTGTGTGCCCAGCGATAGATTGGCACCCTGTCCTGGGTGTATCTGCCCAGTGTCCGAAATGTGGGGAACCCCACCGCGACCCTAATAGAGGATAAAGCGGAAGATAATGGATGGATGAATAATTTAATGTGTTTAAAGAAACATGACTTTATACTGCTTTATTTGTTTTGTAAAGCGTCTTTAAATGCGCTATATAAATAAAATTGTATTATTATAAGACAGGGTTGAGTAGAACACTCTGTTGTGTATATATATATATTAATAAATGAAATGTTTAAAAAAAATAAAGGTTTATTAAAAAATCTCTGCTAGTTCCTTCTGAAAGCAACATACAGATAAGTTCTGCGATAAATAATGAGTGCAATAAATAGAATTAATAATCAATAACTAATCATCAGTTGGTGGTTGTTTGGCTGAACTGAGTACAAACACGCAGCATGAAGTCTGACTGTCGGCCTCATTGATTGGCTCGTCGAGGTCAGTGGAAATTCCAGGGTTGTAGGCAGTTCTCACTGGTAAATCCACCCAGTGCTACAGCTTCAGACGCTAAATAACTGAACCTTCGTGTGTGAAAAACAGAACCTTACATATTCGATCTCGCATCTCAATATAAAGTAGTAAAACTTTGAGGTACAAAAATCAAATCACATATTTATAATCAAGTGAATTTACTGATCTTTAACATGCATCGTTGACTCTTATAGCATCATCCCAATGATTGATCTTTACATCAGGTTTTTGATTATATAAGGCCTTCAGTAACACACTGTACTTTTCTCTCTCAGCTCATCTGCTCGCTCATCGTAAATCATCAGTGTTTTATTTTCTTTTCGTCAGAGCTGATAATTAAAACTAGAAGAATTCTTTATTCAGCACATCAACTATCTCTGTAGATATGTCAGGAAACAGCTGTCTGAGAAGACTGCCTGGATTTGGGGCCAGTCACTTGTAGATCGGTTCTCATCTCCCGTGAGAAAGACGATTCTGTTTACTGCCTTCAAAATGATGTGAAACATGTGCACAGAATTTTGGCAGCATGATTGTTTATATTGGTTTTATTTTATGATTTATCCTCTGAGTAATGAAATGTGTGTATGTATGCATATAACTGTGTGTATATATGTGTAAGTGTGTGTGTATCTAATTAATTTGTCCCACTGGCTACATGTTAACATGAGTAAGTCTCATAAATGTGAATTTTTTTTCATCATGTTTTTAGAGTTGTGTCATTTACAGACCGGACCTCTCAGTGCTTGTGAGCATAAAATAACATCATTAATAACAGAAGTGCACATTTGTGCTAAAAGGACTTTGAGTGCAGTTCAGCCTTTCACTCTGCTTTTGTGTCTCCACAGTGTCCCTCATGATCCTTTGTTCTGTTCTTGCAAGTGTCTGATTTAACCCAGTGTGTGTGTGTGTGTGTGTGTGTGTGTGTGTGTGTTGATGCTTTAAGGTTTGTGTAGCCTTCTAAATTATTTATATCTCTGCATCAGATTTTCTCACAAGTCTTAAAAGCAGATTAAGAGAATATATATATATATATATATAAATAAATAAATATATATATATATATATATAAATAGATTTAAAGATGTGTAAAAATAGATTACATAGATGTAAAACAGTCTAGCACATTGTCATGCATTTTAAACGTTTCCGCTTTGTGGGCACAGTTTAAAGAAGGGCTTTATTCGTTCCGGCATTGTGCCCTTGTGCCCGAGTCATGTCCGTATGGTTAGGTGACTAACCCACACAGAGCCCTAAACCCATTAGTGTCAGACCTCATAAAGTGGGTAAAGCCCACAGACACTTCAGAAACCCTTTATAGAAGAATAGAAGATATTGCAGTTGTAAAGGGAAGACCCATTTAAACTGTCAGCTTTTATTAGAAGGTATCTAAATACTTTTGTACCTCAGCAAAAGCACCATTTTAATTCAGTATCCGACATTGAACACCGCACCCCACCCCCACACACTGCAGCAATAACTGTAAATCATTCCTGAATGTTGGTTGGTGACTGTTTAACCCCGCTCTCTGTACAGAACCACTTTAGCTCTGTAATGTTGTTTGGTTTCCTTAAAAGCACCATTTGCTTGAGGTTCTTAGGGCAGGACTTTAGCTTGAGTCCTCTAGTCTTTTTGAATAACTGGTATGTTGTCTTGAGCCATTTTTCTGTGAGATAATGTTGGCAGTCAGTCAGCTTTAAAACTCTTCTTTACTTATTGATGGCAAGTCAGTCTGCTCTTTGTACCTGGTGACCGTGATGCCCACACATTTATTGTAAAGCTCAGACCTTCGTAGATCCCAGTTTTTTCAGCTTGTAGGATTTGTATATTCATTCATTCATTATCTTTCGCTTTGTCCTAAATTAGGGTCATGTGGGGGTTCCCCATGCCCATCCAGGGAAGAACGTTTCGGGCGCTGGGCAGATACACCCAGGACAGGGCGCCAATCTATCGCTGGGCACACGCTCACTCACACAAACACATTCGATATGGGGCAATTTGGAGAACTCTAATGACTTGATCCATGTTTTTGGACTGTGGGAGGAAACCGGAGAACCCGGAGGAAACCCACGTGGATACGGGGAGAACATGGAAACTCCACCCAGATGGGGGTTCGAACCGGGAATCCCTAGAGGCGAACGTGCTAACCACCAAACCACTGTGCCGCCAGCATTTGTATAAAAATCTAAATATAACAAGAATATAAAACATTTAAAACTTTTAAGCCCCACTGTATGCATGAACCCCATCCTACTCCCCTCACCTCCCACTTGTCCCTATGCTCTACAGAACAGCGAGCAGTTACGAGACACAGACTCGGATCTCATCCTGAACGACGGAGACATGTCTTTGACCTACGGTGACACAGCCATCACAGTGAACAGTGCCTCGTCATTGACGGGCCCCAAAACCAGCAAACGCAATGGCAGCACGTCCGAGGAGGCCCTGGAGCGAGAGTTGGACTCGCGGGAGCAGGTGTTCCTGAGCCGAGGAACTCGACTGGTTTTTCCAATGGAGGACCACGCCTGAGATCACACCCTGCACTTTCATCCTCCGCCAGACACTTGAGCCGCCTCATCCCTGCACATCCTCTCCATTACTAGGACGCATCGTTCCATCCAGTCATTTGAGGAATCTGAGCCAGAGAAGAGAGAGATGGAGAGTCGGACGGCTGAGAGTTCAACCTAAAATGGGGCTTTTCATTTTGTTGTGTACCGAACTGCAGGAATTGCAGGACATCGGGGCTGAAGAGCCATCCAGGTTATAAATACTGTGATTTATCTGTTTCACTTTGTCTCTGTTCACAAGTTGAAGATGTAGTTGTGGACAGGTGGGACAGTCTTTCTTTCTGCTGGTTATGATGTTCGTGGTCAACATGCTGGTCAAACATTTCATTACATTAAAACAGTTCATTTCACATGACCGGCCTCACCCACACTGCACTGTGTGTAGGTTGCAGCTCATTTCATTTCCTCACATTCCTCTTTCCTAAAACTAAAACTTCTTTAAAAAGCTGTAATGCCTGGATCATGCTGCCTGGACACAGATCCACAGATCAAATGAGCAAGGTCAGGCAGTTTATGATATTAAAATAGCTCCTCAGCCATTGGCCTGGAAAAGTTAAAAACACTGAATAACTGAAGGCGCAGGTATGAGGTCAATTAAATAAAATTTGGTCATTTATTGGACGCTTTTATCCAAAGCGACTTACAAGGTGAGCACAGGGTTCGTTACAACATCCCTGGAGCAATGAGGGTTAAGGGTCTTGCTCAAGGACTCACATTGGTAACTTCAGTAAACCTGGGATTTGAACCCACAATCTTCAGATTTAAATAAAATTTAAATAATTTTATATAATTTAAATATATATAAATATATATTTATATATATTTATATATATATTTATATTTATATATATATTTATATATATATATATATATATATATTTATATATATATATATATAAATATATATAAATATATATTTATATAATTTAAATAATTAAATAATTAAAAAATTTAAATAGAAACCAACGCCCTGACCACTGAGCTACCGCGCCCATTACATCTAGTAGCCTCTGTAGTTAACAGAAGGCCAATTTAGTTACACAAATAATGCTGTTGGCACGACCTACTATTTTTAATTGAGTGGGTTTAGAACAAGGACTTCTGGGATGCCGTGTGCATTTTGCGCAATTTTTTTCCCCCCAGTTTAGAGTTTTTTTTTTCCAGTAGAGAAAAAATTAAATTTACCAATCAGGGCTGAAACTTTGTAATAAGACTAGACGTACGATGACTATACCGCGTCATCCTTCTCATACATGTTTAATCTTGAAAGCGCTTCTGCCAACATCCACATGACCCACTTTATTATTTGATTTATAATGCAAATACATTTTTCTAAGACATGGAGCATTCACGAGCTGTCAATCTTTTTTTATTTATTTTTTTATTTTTAGATCCAGTCTGCAGGGTTTGTGATACAGAATGCCCAGTTATTCGCGAATGAAATTCTCACACTGACACATGACGTCAAGGCCCTGTTAATTATCATCACGCTCGTCTACGCTATGTTGTTGTAAGCAGTCAGGCGATGGTAATGTTCCACGAGTATTGCATCTTTTGCGAAATACAAAGGAGAAAACAGTAGACCCTGGTTCCAGGCTCCTTTCACTGAGACGTGACTGAGGTTGGCAGTTGTGTCATATGTAGCACGCTGTGACTTCCGCCATTTCACAGTGAATCACTAGTTGCCTCATTACAGTGACTGCCAGCTGCCTTGTCCCTGCAGTTTTATGATGCAAGTTTGCAGTGTGATGCTGTATAATTAGTGTTAGGCAATAGGAATGAAATTTCACAATCCCCCCAGGAATCTCGTCAGTTCACTATTATCAAAATCCTGTTTTTCTATTGGAACCATGGAAAAAGTCGAATTGGAGCACTTTAATGATAATTTAATGTTAGTTTGTAATTAATGACCTGGAGGTGTATGAAATAACTCGCAGCTTGTTGTAGCTTGTATAAAAAAGCCCTCATAAAATTGTGAAATGAAACTAATTTCTATTACCAGAACTGAGGGCTGCCTTTTATAGTCACCTGCTGGTTATCACCCACTCACCAGCTTTGAGAGGCATAATGAAGATCACAATGCAAATGATTCAGATGTTTCTCTGTGCTCTTTCTAGTATGATAATGAGATATGATGAGAAGGATGTAAAGATTCATGTTACACTTCTGGTTCATTCAAGGCTAGTTTGATTTATTAAGGAGTTTAATACTCACACGATGCAGTCAAGGGGCATTTTCTTTATAATGTGGGAGGAAACCGGAGGAAACCCATTCACATTAAGAGTCCAAACCAATAGAGTCCAGTGATGTTTTTGACATTAAACTCCTACATAAACCAAACCAAAGCAACTAGGTGTAAATGTGTCTGCTCTGTGACGGACTGGAAACCTGTCCGAAGTGTGTCTCCATCGTTCCATAGTGATGGAATGGATCCCAGTGTTCCCCACAACCCTAATCAGGCACAGTGGTTCAGAGGATACATGAATGTTTAGTGTTTTCATTGCCTGACTTCATGCCAGATGGGACAACTGTCCCATGATCTTTGATTAATGAGATGCCTCTCAGTGCAGCTACAGTTTAAACACAGCATTAAATCAACACTGCAGCAAGCAACGTTCTGAATAATATGATACACCTGCAGGTGAAATTCTGTGGTTTAAAAGCCACCATGACTGCCTGAACTGAACTGTGAGCCTTGTGCATGCCACTTGGGCTTTATTGTGGTTATACATCTTTGTGCACGATCACACTCAGGTGCAGAATGTGGAAATGCTAAAGCTGTTATATTTTCATAGCTGACAGGTGTTTTTTTGTGACCGTAGTTAAAAAAGGGTCCTGTGTTAAATTCCCAAACAGACAGACAGACAGACAGTGTGCATGTTCTCCCTTCCTCAATGCGGGTTTCCTCTAAGAACTCTGGTTTCCTCCCACAAGCCGGGTGGGGGTTATTCTGCTCAAGTGTTTTTGGTCTTTGTTTTTATTTGTGGTATCCACATTCTTGTTCCTATAAACAGACTGCTTACAATATTTTCATGTAATGATTAATTAATTAACAAAAAAACCACACCGACACTCGCATTCTCTGTGCTGCTGTTTTAAAGCTGACTTTTACTAAAGCGACTTATTCAGGAGGTAGAGAGTCAAAAAGTAATTTAAATCTACATTAATCATGATCAAGAATCTAGATACAAATATGGAATCAACTCTTAATTATACTGTATATAACTTTACTTGAATTGTTGCTATTTAAAAAAAGCCAGAAGCAAGCATTTAAACAACTTTGCGTTAAAGTGTAGAATCCTGGGTCTCAGTGTGATTCAGGATACACTATCTCCCTCACCTGTGAATGTTGTGTGAACAGTATTAGATACTTAATGTATTCTGAATGTAGTTTTAAGATATGTGTTCACTTTAAAAACTAGGCTTATTTTAATGTTTCAGCCATTTATAGCTTCAAACCAAGTCCTGAATTTAATATTATTCATTAATCTAGCCAGCGGTTCGGTGGCTTAGTGTTTAGCACGTTTGCCTCTTAGCGCTAGGGATTTCCGGTTCGAATCCCTATCTGGGTGGAGTTTCCATGTTCTCCCTGTGCCTGCGTGGGTTTCGTCCGGGTTCTCCGGTTTCCTCCCACAGTCCAAAAACATGGATCAAGTCAACTGAGTTCTACAAATTGCCCCATATAGAGTGTGTATGCGTGCGTGTCTTTGTGAGTGAGTGTGTGTGCCCAGCGATAGATTGGCGCCCTTGCCTGGGTGTATCTGCCCAGCGCCCAAAACGTTCTCCCCTGGATGGGCATAGGGAACCCCCCCCGCGACCCTAATAGAGGATAAAGAGGAAGATAATCGATGAATGAATGAATTAATCTAGCCCAGATTATTTGTAGACATGTCTGTGTGTATTTATTGCTGTGATACAAGGCTGGTTTGAACCTAAAGTCTTATGCAGAAGTTTGACCCCCCCACCCCCACACACCATATTCTCACCAGGCACATTCCCCTCACCCATCATATACCCCACACCCTGTTGTAATTGTTCTAGTTTATTATAAAGTTGTTGTTTTTTTTTTTATAGGGTTGAGGTCAGGGGTCTGTATGGGCAAGAGCCTTCCCCAAACTGTTAAAAGTAAATAGTTCTCCATGCAGTGTTACATCTTAAAATCTACATTAAAGTTCAGCAGAAAAAAATGTATTTATTATCAAGAGTTAGAGCAAAACTAATATTTAAATGTTTTCTAAAGAAAATGTGTTAAACTGAGAAAGTGTGATTTGTTGATGTGTCCCAAACCTTTGCCCAAAACTGTAATTAGCTCAAATGCATTTCATATATGAATTTGATTGAAGCCATTCCATAGTCATCTCATGCCATGTGACTCCACAAACCTCAGTCTGTCTTTGAGGTCAATGTTTACTCTGTTTGTTGAGGTTCCTTATAATTCAAATATCGTGTGTTAATTGTAAAAAGAAAAATCAGAACATATCTGCTTATGATTGTGACTGACCTGACAGCAGGGGGACTATCAGACCTGAGATTAAACTGTGAAACCATCCATCAGTCATGACCTTCTGGAAAACCTTTTCATGAGCCCTTGGTGGATGTTGAAGCTGCTGGAATGATGGCGCAGACGGTTTGTTGTCATCCAGCATTAGAATCCCGACTGTGATGTTCTAACCTGGGACTGAAATAATAGTCATGGATAATTGCACTTTGTGATCCAGCAGGTCTCCGGGTGATTTCTGGAACCAGCTGAAAAGACTTCAGGAGATGTTTGCAGCTGCTTCAATGGGACAGGTGGCGTCTTGTTACCTGAAATGAAATGTGCTGCTTCATCTGTAAAGGATGATTTTGTACATAGCTCTAGATTTTGCCTGTAGCTCTCATCTACTCTACTGCATGTCGGCCTCTGCCAAAATATATTCAGTGAGTATGGCATTTCCAATATGTTATGAACTATATATCAAGATGTTCTGTACTATTCTGCCAGCGTTCCCCTATATTTGTTCTGTGAAAAAAGGACTCCCGTCTGATACGTGACCAATCTTTAGTGTGCATTTAAACAACGGTAATTATGAACCTAAATATTCCATATACAGTATAACAGACTGGTTTACAGTAGTGAAGGAAAAAATGAGGAATTGTTTTTGTTATGAAATAAAAGAACCCCTACAGTGTTTCTAAATTTGTTTTTTTTTACATGTTTTTTTCTGTTAATCAATCACAAGTTCATCAGTATGGTTCAGTTGTTAGTTTGAGCCATGTTTGACACGACCCGGAGATGGCAATCTAAAAAGGTTAAATGAGGAGAACTTTAAGGGAAAATGCATATCAATTCAGCCTATGACGACGTGGCCATAATGAGGAAGGTTACCATCTTGTTGGTTAATGTTTCTAAAGATACAGTATAATGAAGCACACCACTAATTTTCTGGTTGAATTCTGTAGCAGATTGATGTATTAGTGACGTAGCCAAACATTTTAATTAGTTTCCTCACTTTGCAACTAGAAATGAGACGATCATTTCTGCAATTAATTGTGATGTAAAAATTAATTAATCATAATAACGCCTCAACATCGTCATGACGACATTCATACAAATGACATATTACGCTGGAACTTTAGACCAAGTGGCGCAACTCACACTGAACAGAAATAAATTTCACTTGCAGTACTGTCTATTGTCCACTTGTCGGTTTATTTTTGTTCCAACAGTAAATTTAACAATTTTGTGTTTACAATAAATTGATTTAAAAAAATATATATAATGCATGCATGGTTTCTGTGATTTGTCACTTTTTGATAAAGCTAATTATTACGTAATAATTGTATAATCATGGTAATCATTGTAATACTTTGTTCTTAGACAATATTCGTACCTATATCTGTAATTGTCTCATCCCTGTTTGCATCACCTGCATTTTAATGCATGTTTCTCATACAGTGATGAATTCCATGTAAACTATTTTGGAGCGACTTGATAAATTAGTGCAGTTATAAATATTTTTTTATATAAATGTCACAAATTTTTCATTTATATCAAACCGGTTTTTAGTAAAGGAAAAAAACATGGACTTGTCATTGTTATGAAATAAAAGAATCAGAGGGTTTATCAAAAATCAGTTTTATTTACATGGTTTGTTTATAAATAACAGGATCAGCAGTGTAGTTCAGTTGTTTCTGTACTAGAAAACAATTTGTTTGATTCGTGGCTTGTAAAAAAAAAAAAAAAAAAAAAAAAAAAAAAAAAAAAAAAAAAAAAAAAAAAAAAAACCCCCCCCCCCCCCCCCCCCCCCCCCCCCCCCCCCCCCCCCCCCCCCCCCCCCCCCCCCCCCCCCCCCCCCCCCCCCCCCCCCCCCCCCCCCCCCCCCCCACTGAATAGAAAGTATATTCTGTTGTTTCAAACATTCAATCAGCTTTGGATCTGTGTTTGGAAAGTGTCTCATCCCAGAGACTCATATCAGGACAGAATCACAAAGAGACTAAATATCTCCAAAGTCTGGCAGTTTACGGCTTTTCTGTCTGACATTTGTATTTATGTGAACTCGGTTTGGGTTGTTCCAATTTTTGCTCTTGCTCTAAGGTCTTGTGAGTTAGGTACACTGGAGATGCATATAAATGTGCAACAGGCTGGAAACTCGTTTAGAGTAACGACCTTATCGTTCACTCTGTTAGTAATGGAATAGGACGCCTCACTGCCCTAATAAAAAAAAAAATGCTTATAGCATATATTAGTATAAGCCACTTGGCCAAGGCTTTCGATGATGTTTTCTGCAAACAGTATAAAATTTAATTCACATGAAATTGTGTCGTTGAAATAAAAATCCGACAAAGTCAGACTGCACCAGACTCTTAAAGGGAGAGGCAAGTGACATGCTGATTGGTTTATAATATGTGACGCCCGAAAGGCTCCCATGAATCACATTGTCATGGTGGCAAAGACAAACTGACGCCCTAAATTGAGCTGCAGAGTGTACGGTTGACTGCTCACTAAAATAAAGCCCATTGAGTTACTTCCTGGTGCTTGTAAAGCGTATATAAACCAAATAAAATCCACTTCTGTAGCACAAGTTTCAGTTTATACATCATTTGATCGAAACTGCTTGTGAAATCTAAAGATTATCATTTCACAACAGTTTAAAGACTCTGGTTTACAAACCACCGTCACTGCTCGAATCTGTGGCCTAAGCACTGTGCACGGCTGATAGGCTTTACTGTGGTTACCTATATGAGGTCACAAAGAGGCTAAACGCCGGAGATGGGATTTGCTTATTTGGATGGTTCACATTTCTAATTGTAAACGAGCTGCATGTGAGTGCAACCTGAATGCAACGTTACATCAGTGCACAAAAAGAAAACACATGAGCGAATCAGATGGGATTCACAGTTGGGTTTAGCTCTGGACTCAGTGAAGATACATTGATGGAAGAACCTGGTGGTTCTGTATATTCCAAGTCAGCTGATCTCATAACATTGTAGAACCCAGACCTGACCGACTGCAGAACCCCAGATCAGATTTACATCCAGGGGTGACCTGTTTTTTTGCCCAGGCAGAGTGTATTACATTAAGTTATTTTGCAGAGGCGGCATGGTGGCTTAGTGGTTAGCACGTTCGCCTCTCAGCGCTAGGGATTCCCGGTTCGAATCCCCATCTGGGTGGAGTTTCCATGTTCTCCCCGTGTCTGCGTGGGTTTCCTCCGGGTTCTCCGGTTTCCTCCCACAGTCCAAAAACATGGATCAAGTTAATTGAATTCTCCAAATTGCCCCGTTTAGAGTGTGTCTGTGTGAGTGAGTGTGTGTGCCCAGCGATGGATTGGCGCCCTGTCCTGGGTCTATCTGCCCAGCGCCCGAGATGTTCTCCCCTGGATGGGACCCCACCACGACCCTAATAGAGGATAAGCGGAAGATAATGAATGAATGAATGAATGAATGAATATTTTGCAGAGCACATAGTAACCATGTTGCAGTACTCCTGGAGAAACAAGGGTTACAGGCATTGCTTAAGAATCCGAACTGCTGAGCAACAGAGTTTGTGTGTGTGTGT
This sequence comes from Corydoras maculifer, assembly GCA_019802435.1. Lineage (NCBI taxonomy): Eukaryota > Metazoa > Chordata > Actinopteri > Siluriformes > Callichthyidae > Corydoras > Corydoras maculifer. The sequence goes on from JAFMOD010001189.1 coordinate 322,388, forward strand.
GAGAGAGAGCAGTTTAACTAACCTACAGTGTTTGCTAATTAACTTTCCACAAAATTAGATGAATGTTTTTAGTTTTTTTTTTTGCACGATGTGTACAAGAAATGTTCTCTAATCTCTGCTACATTTGTACCACAGCGGAAAATACTGTGGACATGCATTACATCATGACATGTTTCTGTAAAGAACAGAGTTATAGATTTATAGGTGATTTGAGGTCTAAGGGCAAAGAAGTCTCTGATAAAACCAGCACTTAGTCAGAACATTTCAACATGACAGCTCCTCACAGCTCCACGGTTCATTAATTGGTTCTTGGCTTTGCTCAATGTCCATGCAACATTTTATTGCATGTTCTCCCCATGTTTTTTTTTTGTTTTAAGTAGAGGCTGATTGCGCATGATGAAGTGCCCTTGGTAGAAATATAACTATAATTAACTGCCTACAATAATATTTGAAAAGTAGAATTTTAAAAACCCATGGTTTTTTTTTTTAACGTGATGTCTTCGATCAGAATAAGCCGTTGTGTTAACACCATGACTAAAGACCAAATGTTCAGTTCTTGTATTAGAATAAATTAAATGTACCATTTAAAATTTATTTCATTATAAAGACACATAGCAATGTGTCAAATATATAAAACCAGCCTCCAGATATCCCTTTTTCTGTCCCGGTGCACAAACACATTCACATATACGGGACCAGCGGCCCCCGTCAGGGTCACACGGCATGGGTTTGATCATAAAATCTGACTGAACAGCTCAGACTTTTTATCTTCTCCCTTTCATCTTTTTAAATTCATGTAAGCCTCTGATGTGCCATTCTCTTTGTTAGTGTTTTCTTCTTTTGCAGGACCTGTGTGAGTCTGAGGTCCAGTAGTTGTGAGTCTCTTGCGTCCTGCAATCAACAGCTGCGCAGTCTGTTTCCAGTGAGGAAATAATCCCGGTATGATTTCTCTCAGCTATGCACCGGCGTTCCCATCTCTCACTGCTGCTCATTAGCTGCCTCCCGTCTCTGCTCTTCTCTCTCTTCCAGTTCCTCTCCTTAGGGCCCTAAAAACAGACAAAGCCATTTTAAGTCCGGACCATTACTCATCAATTATTGACGTGATTATCTGCAATGTACCAAAAACCACCTGTGACAAGATGATAGCTTTCACACAGATGACGGGGGTACTATCTCACACTGACAGGAATATTTTATTCCTTTGCAAATAGCACTTTGTAACCAACATGGGGCTGCTGATGTGCTAATGCGGATATGTGAACTAGGCTATGCATTCACACAGTAAAAAAAAACAAAAAAAAGCCTGTATTCAGTTAAAATGACCGAAAATGTTAACTACTGACGTTAAATGAACAACGGTGTATAAAATTCACCCAAAACAAAAGTGTTTTGCTAATCAAAATGTTTCTTTGCAGTTTTAACAGTAAATGGCCCAACTGGTTTGAGCTGACAGCGGTAACTCCGTCATTGTAACATTGTGGCACAAAAGTAAATGAAAACAGATGCACTACAGTCCATAATTGATAAACTACAATTTGCATGTAAGCATGCAAAAAGACACCAGTATTAGATAAGAGTCATTGTGCGCTTCACTGGCTTTATCTGACCGTTAACTCGATGTGGTGACCTGGGGGAAGGTCTGATCATGTACTTGTTATTTAAAAAATGGTTGTGACTGCAGTTTGTTTAATCTGGACAGATTGTTTTTATAAACCAGAAAGAACAGCTACAGTCAGTCTGAAGCTTTGAAGGGCACGACTCAAAAGAGTCCTGAAGCCAGGACATGCCAGATTGTATCTTCCAGCTGGGCTCAAATAAGGGCTGACAAGGTGACATGGGCGAAGTTCCTCTTTCTGCTTTAAATTGTTCAGAACACATTACACATCACATTTGCATCCATAGTATTTCGCCAACAACACACAGAAGTGCTTTGTGTTCTCCTGAGCTGTCAGACTGGTACAGCTGACCGTTTTAAAATACACTGTCTGGTTAAAGATATGGGAAGCACTCACAATCACATTCACTAGATAAAGAGTAAGATGAGTTTAAAAAGAAGTCAGGCACTGATATTGGGTAAAACAACTCACACTAAATGTACCAAACTTATCTCAAAAGGTTCAGTATAATCGAGGATGATACTTTGTCTCTGCCACTGAACAGAAAATGCCCTTCACAAGTCGTAGCTGCAGTGTAGCATAAAGAAGCATAGAGGTTTTTTTTTAATGGCTCTGAATTCTTATCATGGGCGGCACGGTGGCTTAGTGGTTTAGCACGTTCGCCTGTCAGCACTAGGGCCTCCCGGTTCGAATACCCATCTGGGTGGAGTTTCCATGTTCTCTCCGTGTCCGCGTGGGTTTCCTCCGGGTTCTCCGGTTTCCTCCCACAGTCCAAAAACATGGATCAAGTCAATTGAGTTCTCCAAACTCCCCCCATATATGCCCCATATAGAGTGTGCCTGTTTGAGTGAGTGTGTGCCCAGCGATAGATTGGCGTCCTGTCCTGGGTGTATCTACCCAGCGCCCGAAACGTTCTCCCCTGGATGGGCATAGGGAACCCCCCCACGACCCTAATAGAGGATGAAGCGGAAGATAATGAATGATGAATTATCATCATATCATAATATTAAGTTCATTGTTAGACATGTTGTCCAGTTTGGCCATACAGTGCAGATATGAATGACAATAACATGTAAATGAAATCAGTATTTTATTTCATTTCCCTCAACAGTGATGTCGAAGCTAATTGCCCTTGTTGACTTGTTTGACTGAAAGGCCTGCGGTGAAAGAAAATGTGTGTCACGGCAGCCTTTGTGTAGCTCTTTACTTCACTGCAGAAGTGTGGTGTTCACAGTTCTCAAACACTTGTCGCCTTCAAATCCTCGACAGCTGCACTACATACAACTGCCAGCTTTCACAGCGGAGTAGCAGCGAATCGGTTTCTAACCATGGTGTCATGCTGTTAGTTGTACATGCAATAACTGGGGATCAGCAGACGGCACAGTCGCCGAGTCAACAATGGTTAGTTACTAAAACTCACATTGGGTCTTATAAGAACAAAAACAGGATATAATTTAACATCAGTGCGATCAACTGACTCCACTTTTCTGAGAAGCAAAGAAATACTCATTAATTAATTTATTTATGAGTTTACCATCTTGACAGCATCAATTGCTTTTTGTTTTGCAAACAAGTCTGGTTTTGTATTCAATCCTTTAGTGGCCGTCAGCAATAGTTACAGGAGATGGGCATGCAGACAATAAAGTATCTGTTTTACCCATCATGATGTATGTCTTTGGAAATTTGGAGGCCCGGAGTACAGCCATGCAGCGTATATAAGGGACTTTTGTTTGTCTCAACTGAAAGTTAACCCAGAACTCTTTGTATGTGAGGCTAAACAGTACTACTTCAATAAATAAAGGACAGTTTGAGATACAAAACTACTCATGACGGCCTGCCATCATGTCACCCGCATTTATCCTCTTTATCGGCTTGTGCCGTGGACTAGGTCTGTTAATTGCACTTAACAGAACAGAACCAGAACCATAAACCTACAGACAGCTGTAGTTTCGGGTAACCTTGTGGGTATTTTAAGAAATATTAAAAGCCTTTATTTGAAGTACATTTATTTTATCACATTTGTATTTAGTGCTGCAAACTACACAAGATAAGTAAAATGTCTTTAATGCAGATTAGATTAGGAAAAAAAAAATCTGATGTCAGCAGTACTGACTGGGTTGATCAAGTGCTTTGCATCTACACAAAACAGAAATTAGAGGCAAATTTTGACCTGGGTTACAGTTTTCATTTATAAAGTAGGTGGTACATAAATTAGTGGTGACATAAGTGATGAGATGATGATTATCTGTTTTTATCTGATTATTCTCTTTATTGCTCATAGGAGTAAAGTCATAAAGACTTTTACCTGATTTTAAATGTATCTGTGAGAATTCCCGGTCAGACACTGATGTTGGATGAGAGGGCCGTGCTCACAATTTCCATTCCAGTTCATCTGAAAGGTGTTTGATGGGGTTGAGCTCTGGTTTCTCTCAGGCATGTCATTAAGAACCTTTGCTTTGTGCATTGACAGTCATGTGGGAACAAAAAAGGGGCCTTCCCCAAACTATCCCTTCAAATATGAAAGTAAGAGAAGCATGCTTATAAAAAATGCCAGATTTTGAACATAAGTATAAAATAAATGAAGAAGTGGAAGTGAATAACTAACTAATATTTTTGTTCATATAGAGTTGCAGTAAGAAACAATGAGCCTCCTGCAGGAAGTGATGTAAGAACAAATTTCCCCTTTTGTTTATAAGACTGTTATTAGCATTCTCCTCATTAGATAAGCAAAATATTCTGGTTATACTTTCACGCGTCCAGGACATGAAATCTTTAAAACACTTAATTATTATAATGAAAACTATAGTGAATTTTGTGGGCTTAATAAATTACATTCGTCTATTGATCTGATTTAAGTGACGGGTAAAAACCCACCAGGATCGGATGATTAGACCTGATTTATTTACCTGTAAATCAATTTCATTACCTTTGAGACTCCTCCTTGACAGCTTTTTATTTTTGCTGGCATTTTCAGCAAAGTAAAAAGTATTTGCATAAGCACAACACCAGTCCATATGTAATGTTGGGGCAGTGTTAGCTAGTAAGCGGATGGCACGGTGGCTTAGTGGTTAGCACGTTCGCCTCTCAGCGCTAGGGATCCCCGGTTCGAATCCCCATCTGGGTGGAGTTTCCATGTTCTCCCCGTGTCTGCGTGGGTTTCCTCCGGGTTCTCCGGTTTCCTCCCACAGTCCAAAAACATGGATCAAGTCAATTGAATTTTTAAAATTGCCCCATATAGAGTGTGTCTGTGTGAGTGAGTATGTTCCCAGCGATGGGTTGGCGCCCTGTCCTGGGTCTATCTGCCCAGCGCCCGAAACGTTCTCCCCTGGATGGGCATGGGGAACCCCACCGCGACCCTAATAGAGGATAAAGCGGGAGATAATGAATGAATGAATGAATGTATAAAAGCGGTGACTGATATTCTGCCGCTCTTTGTTGCTTTGGTTTAAAAGTAAAGTGCTGTGACAATTCTGTATTGTAAAGTGTGTATTGATTTTTTTTTAATATATGAATACATTTGAATTTGCAGGCAAGAGCTGAACAATTCTTTTATTTTATTTTCTAGGAAAATAATTTGCAGTATATAATATGGATGGGCATGGGGAACCCCACCGCGACCCTAATAGAGGATAAAGCGGGAGATAATGAATGAATGAATAATATAAAACTAAATATAATAATACAAATATGTTAATTATGTGGATCCAATGCATCAGATACTACAAATAATCTGACCTCCACAAATGGATCAGATGGATCTGATCAGATGGATCAGGAGTGTGTGGTGTTTAGAGCAGACATGTAATAAGATCTGCATTAAGAAAAACAATGTCAAATGTAAAACACTTAAACTAAGTGGCAGCTTGTAGTTACACCCACATGTAGTTATACAGCAGCTCCGTGTCTGTGCACCGTGTGAACATAAGCCAGATCTTAAAGGGCACACAGGTTCATTTTTAGCTCTGACTCTTTACAGCAGTAAAGCTCTGTCTGTGGTCGTGAACAGTTTGGGTGGATTTTGCAGACTGGCCTCTTTCTAGTTTTTAGCTGAGGCAAGTAAAAACAAAAAGTCAGACCTTCATGCAATCCATAATGTCGCCCTAAAATCTTCCTCACAGTTTTCTCAGTATCACCTAGACTCCATTATTTTTTTCACATACTCTAAACATCTTCACTGTAGTTGGCGAGAAGTACATGGCGCCACCTACAAGCCACCATCCAGTCTAATTACAACTCATCTTTTTAAACATTATAATTTTTGTCCAGTGAAAGGACATTTTAAGTATGTAACCATTTTGTAGTTCCTTTGGTGTAATTTTTGGACACTAAACAGAAACTCTCTTTGTAAGAATAATTGTTTAAGCTTTTAAGGTATTCTGTGTTAAATTGTTCTCATGTTCTGAACAGTCACAGCCTAAATCACTGGTCATGTTGAGGTAAAAGCAGCCTGGCTTTTAAAAACAAGGAACAGTAAAAGTAGGATGTGTTTTGCAGCACAGTGTTTTCACTCGGTCACAAGGTTTTGTGGTTTTTGCAGAGTTAAAGAAATAACACTGCAGCTAAAAGTCAGCCGCCCAACCTGTATGCTGTTTTCATCTTCTGCTGTGTACGACCTGTTTCATGCTTCTGTGTATGTGTATATCTGCCTAGTTATACAACTGTAGCACTCCTGAGAATCATACGCATCAACTGAGTTGTATTTAAGACCTTGACATTGATGACAGGTTCACTATATATTTAACCCCAAACAGAACCTATATTCAAACAAGCTGACAGCCACATGCAGTAACACCACGGTGAAGGTGCGATAATAATACCATCATTCCACTAAACACCAGCAGCGAGGTGATATTTGCCTAAATGCTGCAGTATGAGCATCAGATGTTCTCATTTCTCATTTGTGCCTGTAAAATTAACTTCTATTTCTGTCTATTCTATTTTCAGTCTGTGTGTGTTTTACACAGTCATACCTTATTGCTCACATCTGTTTTAACTTCTTTTAAGACTGTCCTGTAATAAAGTCACTGTCAAGTTTTAAATCATGATTTTACTTTGGTTTTCATGGTTTTATTTGTTTTATAGTTTTATTGATTTCAAATTAGATGTCTTGTACGTTTAAGTGGCTGTCTTAATACTTTTGTGCATATAGTGTATAAAATGACAATAGAAATAAGCCAACGCTCCTATATTAAAAATATCTCAGTCTAAATGCAGGGAAAACTGAGGTTTTGCTGGTTGGCTCCAAATCCCAAATTGCCAAATTCCCCCACATTGCTCTGTATTTTGAGGGTGTTTTAATTCTATCTGCCAAGGTTATTACAAATCTTGGTGTACAGTTTGACCGCTCTAAATGAAGAAGTGGACGTGAATAACTAATAGTTTTGTTCATATAGAGTTGCAGTAAGAAACAATGAGCCGCTCTAACTTTTGAATCCCATATTATGGGATCCTGTACATGTTCCTTATACTTATATATTATTATTATATATATTATGGGATCAGGGCGGCATGGTGGTTTAGTGTTTAGCACATTCGCACACTCTAGGGATTCCTGGTTCGAATCCCAATCTAGGTGGAGTTTCCATGTTCTCCCCATGTCCGCGTGGGTTTCCGCTATATAAATTCATTCAGTCATTATCTTCCGCTTTATCCTCTATTAGGGTCGCGGTGGGGTTCCCCATGTCCATCCAGGGGAGAACGTTTCGGGCGCTGGGCAGATACATCCAGGACAGGGTGCCAATCTAGGAGAACTCAATTGACTTGATCCATATTTTTGGACTGTGGGAGGAAACCCACGCGGACACGGGGAGAACATGGAAACTCCACCCATATAGGGATTCGACCCGGGAATCCCTACTGCTGAGAGGCGAACTGCTAACCACTAAGCCACCGTGCCGCCACAAACTTATTATTATTCATTCATTCATTATCTTCCGCTTTATCCTCTATTAGTGTCGCAGGGGGGTTCCCCATGCCCATCCAGGGGAGAACGTCTCGGGCGCTGGGCAGATAGAATCTATCGCTGGGCACACACTCACTCACTCACACAGATACATTCTACATGGGGCAATTTGGAGAACTCAATTGACTTGATCCATGTTTTTGGACTGTGGGAGGAAACCCACGCGGACAGGGGGAGAACATGAAAACTCCACTCAGATGAGGATTCGAACCGGAAATCCCTAGCGCTGAGAGGAGAACATGCTAACCACTAAGCCACCATGCCGCCTATTATTTATTTTAAGAAAATCAAATGCATCCTGATGATGATGATGATGAAGATGATGATGATGCTTTTATAATGAGGCGTTCTTACTGTGGGTCTACGTCTGTTCCAGGTTCCTCTTCTCGTAAGCCAGCTGGTGCATCACCTCGCTACAGTAATCCTCCACCTGGCCCACCTGCTCCACACTCAGCCGCTCCCTCCAGGCGTAGATGGCTTCCTTGGCGTCCCGAGCCGAGATGAGGAACGGTTTATCGGAGGAGTAACTGTGGCCGCGCGTCATGTTCATCACGAACTCCTCCAGCTCCGGGGACGAGTTCAGGTTGGCGAAGCGGTAGAGTCTGTGCAGCTCGTTGACGGGACGCAGCACCAGGTCCTCGTACCGGAGCCGGTGGTAGTTGCGCCTGAGCCACGGCGGCGCGCCGGCCACCAGCGTCATGTCGCTGAGCCAGTTGTCGCAGATGAGCTCCATGGCGCCGGCCACGTAGCTCTCGGCTCGGTTCACCCGGTTGCCAGGCAGGAGCAGCCGCTTGAACTTGTCCGTCTGCTTCTTGCTGCGGAGCACCTGGATGCTCTCCCGGACCAGCGCCAGCTTGGATTTGAGGCGCGAGTTGTGCACGGCGCGGGGGTCCCGAAAAAGCTGGACGACTTGCAAATTAAGCGAGGGGTCCCGCATCAAGGGAACGAGCACCCCCAGGTCCAGCACCCGCACATCCTTGATGACGACCACCGGATACTTTTTGCACTCCCTCTCCAGCTCTTTGATGTCCCTCGACGCGCATTTGCCGCACACTTCGCCCTGCACCAGCCCCACTTTGTGCTTCTTGTAGGCGGCGCACAGGGGCTCGGAGCAGATCACCTTGTTGGTCTTCCAGCCGAAAATAAACGACGTGCTGACGTTGGCCGCGCCGGCGTAGAGCTTCAGAACCGAGAAGTCGCAGCGGAACAGCGAGTTCATCATGTCGCGCACGGCGCCCTGCAGGCTGCCCGCGTCCCCCGGGTAGAGCGCCTGCCACATGTTCCACATCGGCTCGTACAGGTAGAAGACGTCCGGGTGCTGGTTGAAGAGCTCCCCCAAAAAGGACGATCCAGTCCTCCACGTGGCGTGCAGGTAAATGTGGGTTTTGGTCGGGCTCCTGGAGCCGATCGGCTCCGCCGCCTCGCTGGAGTTGCCGGTCGCGGTGCCCGTCCTGTCCGCGCTGTTCCACAGAGCCATACTGCTCTCCAGATCGGGGCACCGCTTCTGCTGCTGCCGCCGGGATCCATGCTTCGCCTGAGCCGAGCGGTGGTCCAAGACGTAGGGGATGAGCAGCAGAACGAGCGAGTAGCCGAGGATCAGGAGGATATACTTCTTCTGCAGCCTCCTCTTCATTTCCCCGGCGGTCGACGCGCGCTGTCCCGATGCTCGGCGATATTTGGCGCCCCTTTACGTTCACCCAGCAGAGCTGACTGTGGGCGTGGACACGACTTCCAAACCACGCCCATAAACACCAAAAAATAAAAGTCTGCACACGTCACAAGCATACGCACGAACACAATTATAGAGGTTGCCCTGATGGCCAATTTATTAGGTTCGTCTTACGCCACGCAGTTTAATGCAGTTCTACAATTATAAGCTGTAGTCTATTTTTTTCTGTACATACTGAATATACCATATACACGATGGCTTAGTGGTTTAGCACGTTCGCCTCTCAGCTCTAGGGATTCCCGGTTCGAATCCCCATCTGGGTGGAGTTTCCATGTTCTCCCCGTGTCCGCGTGGGTTTCCTCCGGGTTCTCCGGTTTCCTCCCACAGTCCAAAAACATGGAGCAAGTCAATTGAGTTCTCCAAATTGCCCCATATAGAGTGTGTCTGTACGTGTGAGTGTGTGCCCAGCGATGGATTGCCATCGAGGCTTTCTCCCCTGGATGGCCATGGGGGAACCCCCCCCCCCCCACCTGACCCTGATGTAGGATAAAGCAGAAGATAATGAATGAATACTTTGCCATTCTTTTATAAATAATACGGCTGTAATGGTGCAAGTGCTAAAGACACAGAATAAACCAACATCAATCTGTATGCAAAGATCAAATTTTCACATTTTCAAACATCAAAATGTCTATATTTTTTTCTCATGGCCGGCTTTTTTTTTTTTGCATGGTCAGTTACTTAAAATGATCAAAAAAAAAAAAAAAAAAAAAAATGGGGAAAACAAATCATAAATGATCACTTTTTGTATTTTTTATTGGAGCACAGATGTTGTCAAAGTTTTGGCTACGAGGACAACAGATGTTTAAAGTATTAAAAAGAAGGGAATTTGGTGCAATTTTTTACTGATGCTACAAATTAACTAATTATTTATATTGGTGCAAGTTCTCCTCTCAGCACTAGGAATTCCCGGTTCGAATCCCCATCTGGGTGGAGTTTCCATGTTCTCCCCGTGTCTGCGTGGGTTTCCTCCGGGTTCTCCGGTTTCCTCCCATAGTCCAAAAACATGGACAACGTTCCTTCATCTTTTAAAATCACATAACTTACTTCCATGCTCCAAATCCAGCCTGCCATCGGTCAGAGAAGATTAAAACCAAATTCAGGACTTTCATGATTGCTTCTTTGACAAAACTGACCTTTAAAAGAAAAAGCAACAATAATTAGGGTTTGGCAGCATGGTGGCTTAGTGGTTAGCATGTTCTCCTCTCAGCACTAGGGATTCCCAGTTCAAATGCCCATGTGGGTGGAGTTTCCATGTTCTTCCCATGTCTGCGTGGGTTTCCTCCGGGTTCTCCGGTTTTCATCCCACAGTCCAAAAACATGGATCAAGGGCAATAGAATTCTCCAAATTGCCCCATATAGAGAGTGTTCGTGTGAGTGTGTGTCCAGTGATAGATTGCCGTCCTGCCCCCCCCCCCCCCCCCCCCCCCCCCCCCCCCCCGCGACCCTAATAAAGGATAAAGTGGATAAAGCGGAAGATAATGGATGGATAGTTTAATAAAGCCTGTAATTTTAGAGTTTAATTCTGTAGATGGCGGTAACGAGTTTCGGTGCATTGAGTTCAACCACTGAAGCAACTTCACAACAACCAGAGCGGCAAGAAAGAAAACGGCGCCATGTAACATTTCGTACCAACAACCGTCTGTGAATTATTATATATATATATATATATATTTAGTTGGTGTATAAGAATCTTTTATACAATGTGCCAAACTATATTGCTGTTGGGAGTGTTATGAATTCTTCAGTCCTTCTTACAGCTGGATGCTAACAGGAGCCGCGAGCCTTCATCAGAACCTTCATCAGAACCTTCATCATCAAAACACAAATCAGTTCTGAATGAAGCGGCTCTGTGTTAGAAACCAGATCTGCTACTGGCTACAAATTATTAAATTAGTTAAATGTTAAAATTCGTTCTTTAATTGGTTAAAATGGCGCACTGGACTAAATTCGAGAGGGAGCTGGACCAGGAGGTGAAGAAGCTCATCAGACACCTGAGTGGCATTCAGGATGAAGAAGACCAGAATTTTCAAATGGCTCTTAAATTTGCATGGTCCAACTTCAGGTAAAGATTCATGCAAAGCTTTTGCGATTTTAAATTGATTTATAGTGACAAAAACACAAACTAGCCATATCTATGCTAAATCTCCATAATTATACAATGCAATATACTCAGAGTGATGAAGTAATTAATTAATGTTGCCAGGTTTCATCGGTTCCTGGATGTCAGCAGTCACAAGGTGCAGCGTTCTGTACAGGGGTAAGGATCCTTTATTCCTGATAACTTCCATCCATCCATTATCTTCCGCTTTATCCTCTATTAGGGTCACGGTGGGGTTCCCCGTGCCCATCCAGGAGAGAATGTTTCGGGCGCTGTGCAGATACATCCAGGACAGGGCGCCAATCTATAGCTGGGCACACACTCATTCACTCACTCACACACACACACTCTATATGGGGCAATTTGTAGAACTCAATTGACTTGATCTATGTTTTTGGACTGTGGGAGGAAACCGGAGAACCCGGAGGAAACCCACACGGACACGGGGAGAACATGGAAACTCCACCCAGATGAGGATTCGAACACTGAAGCACTGAGAGCCACCGTGCCGCCTCCTTATAACTTCGTCATAATTGTTTCTAAATTTTTTTTACAAATTTTTTATAATCTTGTTCTGATTGCTATAGTTTTTATAAAATTTAAAAAAAAATAGTTTTGGAGCAAGGGCGGCACGGTGGCTTAGTGGTTAGCACGTTCGCCTCTCAGCGCTAGGGATTCCCGGTTCGAATCCCCATCTGGGTGGAGTTTCCATGTTCTCACCGTGTCCGTGTGGGTTTCCTCCGGGTTCTCCGGTTTCCTCCCACAGTCCAAAAACAAGGATTAAGTCAATTGAATTCTCTCCAAATTGCCCCATATAGAGTGTGTCTGTGTGAGTGAGTGTGTGCCCAGCGATGGATTGGCGCCCTGTCCAGGGTCTATCTGCCCAGCGCCCGAGACGTTCTCCCCTGGATGGGCATGGGGAACCTCACCGCGACCCTAATAGAGGATAAAGCGGGAGATAACGAATGAATGAATAGTTTTGGAGCCAGAAGGTCAATTTGAAATGCATTGGATTTACCCTATCTAGGCTTTACTCTTACGCTGTTGCATCCATACTTCATCTGGTTTTAGGATTTATGAAAAACTTATGGTGCACTCAGAATTATCTAAAGCTGAGAGCTGGAAGCGACTGACGGAGGAATTTCTGAACTCGCCTCTCCCCAATACAGAGGGAACCATGGTAAGCTGAATCTCAGCCTGTATTAAAATAATATTGCACACTTTCTTATATTTCGTTTTGTTTTTTATTTAGACCGATATTCATCATGCTTTACTGTCTTTACTGCTCTTGCTCTCTGATTCACCGTCAAATACAAACTACAATGAACGACCCAGACCGAAAGAATCAGGTTAGTTCATTTGTTGAGTCCCCACTGGTTTTAAATAGGCAGCATTAAAACAATCATCGTGTGAATTTTACATTTTAATTGCAGAAAAAGCAGATCAGTTTGACTGGGCTAAGTTTTTAATGGAAGGAGAAGAAATAGACACAGGGCCATTTCCAGATACACCGGTAAGTCAGGCTTAGTAGTTTATGCAGATACATCACATGGATAAAATTATTGGGACAATTGTCTGAATTATTGAATTTAGAGGTTTCATTCAGAGCCCCTTTTTATGGGTGTTTAAAATCACGCACCTTGCAATACAATGGAACAGTTATATGCTTTCAACTTCGTAGAACAAATATAGTATGTTTTCTGTTTCAGCATGTCTGTGTTCCATTAGAATGAGCGTTCGTTATAATGTTATCTTATCTTAGCATGTTTCTATATTGTTTTTCAGGAGTGGTCAGAGGAAGAAAGTGATGATGAAAATCAGCAGCCTATTAGCAGAGAGGATTCTGGTATACAGGTGGATAGAACGCCACAGGAAGATCAAGATCAGGACAATAAGGCTGTACAAGTCTCCTGGACTGGTGAGGTCACGGCAAGTTAAAGAATTTAGTTATGATAATAATTTAGATTTGCATTTACTTTGCTTACATGTTACCATATGACGTATACAGTGGCAGAACCGGATTCCAGGTCCTGGCTTGAGATGCATGTAGTAACCCCATACTGGGTTCCTCACTCATCACGTTTCCCACACAGCCTCCACCTTCATTCCAACCTAATGAATGTCTGGTGAGCATTTAATCTACTGACACTTCTACTTAGCATATTTCACATTAAGCATTATTTACTAGAAGCATCATCTTTTAAAACTTGAGAAATGAAATATAAAGGGACTTAATAAAAGGCCTGAATATTAATTGGACTGGAGGTCCTGCAGGATGCCCCCTTAATGGACTCACATATAGTTTTCCAGTTTTTAGTTTTTCCATTTGTTAAATGTCTCTAAATGGCTGTCCTACATTGTTGTTGCTGCCTGGCCGCCTAAGGAGGATGAGTCCCCCACTGAGTCTTGGTCCTCCCAAGGTTTCTTCCTTAAATAGCAACATAAAAGGGAGTTTTTTCTTGCCACTGTCGCTTCGGCTTGCTCTTTGGGGGTTTAAAGGCTTTTCATTCTGTAAAGCTGCTTTGTGACAATGTACTGTTGTAAAAAGCGCTATATAAATAAATAACTTGAACTTGAACATCTTTCAGAGGACTTTATGTGTAGGAACTGAATTTTTGAAATCAGAGTACAGGGTCAGACCTGATACTGCATCTCCTAAAGCAATGAAGCTCAAGGGTCCACATTTGTAACTTTTGTGGACTTGGTAAGGACCCCACCAAGACATTCACACAGAAAGACCAAGACTCCACACAGAAAACACATTGTTCGAATTGTGCTGCTGGTCATTTTAGTTAATACGTATATTATTTAGATCATTTAAATACGACAAGCAAATTTTAAATTTTTTTAATAAAATAACATTTGAAAGGCTTGTATGTAATGAGTAGCCCTTGTTACTATTTACTAGAGGTTCTGTTTTAAAAAAATAATAATTCACACCAGATGTGGTGAGTGTGTGAGATGTTGCTTGGGTGTTACTGCCTGGTTTTAACCCCAGCAACATAAATCCTCACTAATAAAACTGAAGATTAATAAGGTTTCACAATGATCTCTCAAACTGTTAATGCAAACAATAAATCTTTTCTTTTTTTTTGTCTGCAGGGATCAGCATCTCTACAACACAGATCCACTTTACCTGCCAGAGGAGAAAGCTTTTGTTACTGAAACCCAAGTGATTAGAGAGACTTTATGGTAAGAGAATTTAGTTTTCCCTGAAAAAAACAACCATATTTGGTCTACTGGATGTTTAAAATGTCACTTATTTAAATGTAACTACCGTATTTTCTGGACTAAAAGCCTGAAACTTTCCCAGAAATCGGACATGCGCCTAATAATCTGGTGCGCCTTATACGTGTACTGAGTTCCAAAATCTATAAAAGTATTGTTGTGCGACCGAAAATTAATTCGGAGCTTGCCGTCATTCCGGGAGGATTAAATAAAGAACTCCGACCGCTAGACATTGGCGTAACCGGGGCGTTTAAAGTAAAGTTACAGGCGGCGGCAGGCGAGTTATGCCACCGTCTGTGAATGGATTGTGGAGGCCTGGGCTGAGGTTTCTGCTGTAACCGGTGTCCGAGCTTTCGCGAAAGCCGGCATCGTCGCTGAACAGCCGCCTGGAGACGAGACGGACTCAGACATCGATGAGGGGGAACACCGGAGTGCTTGATAGTGAAACAGCTTTTTAATTCAGACACAGAAGACGAGGACTTTAATGGATTTGTGGGAGAAGAGTGATTAACATAATGTGTGTTTTGTTAAGTAGTAGAATAAACTTCAATTATAAATTACCGTTTTGTATCCTTTACTTTTCTTGTAGATTGTATGCTTTAGCAAGTGCCTTATAATACGGTGCCGTACAGAAGCAGAGTCCGTAATTGAGAGTGCGCCTTATAGTACGGTGTGCCTTATACGTGGGTCAAATACAGAAATAGACCCCGTAATTCAGACTGCGCCTTATGGTCCGGAAAATACGGTAAATAGCTTGATTCAGTCATCATATGAACCATGAAAAAAAGCATTTCATTAAACAAGATCTGCAGTTTCACATCAGAACTCAGACCTTTGTCTTTCAAAATAGTTATATTTGAAAGTTTATAGATTGTAATAATTAAAGGTTTCAGCCAGTAACAGTCATACAGAATTTCTTAGCATCATTTCTGAGCAATGCTGTTCACCACTGTGTTTGTGTTTTTGTTCAGGCTTCTGTCAGGAGTTAAGAGGCTCTTTATATTCCAGCACCATGATGGCAAAATCAGTGTGCGAAATGACGTGGTTGTCACACATCTAACCAATGTGAGCAAAAACCTGTTAACTCTTTAGTTCTATTATTTAAGCATATAATTTTTTATCATCCTTAGATAAAATGCTGTCTGTCAGACTTGTGGTAAAACATTTTGATTGTTGTGTTTAAAGTGAGTGATGTATGTACAATTGTGTTGGTTTGTTTCAGAATTGCTTGAGATCAATACTGGAGCATGTGGCAGCATATGGGCAGGCGGTGTTCCGTCTCCAGAGGTTTATCGACGAGGTGACAGGTCACAGCGCAGATGCGTGTCCTCCTGGTGTCAACTCCTCTTTCTGTTCGTCTTCCAAAAAGAACTCCGATCCTCCATTTAGAACTTACCAAGCTTTTGTGTGGGCACTTTACAAATACTTTAGCAGCTTTAAGGAGGAGCTGTCTACCATTGAGAAAGTAATAATAAGCAAAGGTAGTCTGCACATGAACGTATGAGCATTAAGACTGATGGTCTGATTTTATTTAGATTGATGTTCCGTGTTTGGTATACGCAGATGAGACCGTGACGTTGTCTGGGGTGTTAGATCGGCTCAGTCCTCATCTTGCACAGATCACTATGCTGCACAGAGTGTTTTGCACAGGAGTGGCTGAGGTTCCTTCTGGAACGCCGAATGTAGTGCGAGCCTCACACCTGCTCAATACGCTGTACAAGGCCATCATCGAGTATGACAGTGTGGGAGAAGCTTCTGAACAGTCGGTAAGCTTAATTCTGTAATAATTAGATACTCATGTCTATGTTCATCGCAAACAAACGTTTAAGTAGATTATGTATCAAATAAAGGTTCCATTTGTTCTACTTTAAAGTGATAAAAATGTTGCTCTCTGAATGTCCAGGTGGCGTTGCTCTTCTCTCTCTGGGTTGAAACGGTCAGGCCGTACCTTGAGATAGTGGATGAATGGATTGTTCATGGGCACTTGTTTGACCCAGCCAAGGAATTTATAATTCAAAGGTAACAAATACAATGTGAAGGTTTGAGATTACAATCCTGTGTCCTGTGTGTGATACTTGATGTGTGGAGCGCCTGATCATTAGAGAACTCAGAAAAGGGGCCTAACAAAACACATTTAGCTGTGGTATTTTTTTTTGGTTACACTAATTAAGTTTAGAGTCCTCTGATCTCAAAGAACCTACAGTTATCAGTGTATATGTAAAAAAGTAAAAATGAATTGACCCTGTTATTTTGACTGTGTGCTTTAGAAACAAGGATGTGCCCGTGAACCACAGGGATTTCTGGTATGCCACCTACACTCTGTACAGTGTGTCCGAAGCTGTGGAGAATGAAGAGCGGCTGAGTGACACTGCCAGTGGAAGTTCAGGAGGAGAACAGAGTTCCAGCAGCAAACAGCACACCATGGTGTCCTTCCTTAAGCCAGTCCTCAAACAGATCATCATGGCTGGAAAGTCCATGCAGCTGCTGAAGAACCTGGACTGCAGGGATGCTGAGCAGACTGCTGGCTCCTCCAGAGGTTTGTATTAAAAACATAGTTTTTACTGATGATATTCACCTGGACTTATGTATAAATAATGTTTTCTGATAGTTATTAATTGTTAATGATTGATTATCTGGGTATTCCTTAGATGCTGAGAGGAAAAGTGTGTATACTCTCTTTATGGAATCAGTACAGACACGTCTTCGTCGTGGGGAGGACTCTCCCACTGATACAGTTACTGAGCAACAAGCCACCAAGAGGAGCCTTATTAGGATGCAGTCTATTGTGGCGCGCCATCTAGAACTGGATGACATTTATGACCCCTTACTGGCCATCAACTTTGCCAGGTCATTATCTAATATACCAGAAATAATAACAGTAAGCTTTACTGACATCTAGTGGTGAAGGTTGCAGATATCAGCCACTTGTGTACACCATATGTGTTGTTAATGCATTGCTCTTATAAACAGTGACCAGTTTAGTGCATGCTATATAGAAAATAATTGTATTATATTCAGATATTTAATAAGTAATGTCCTTAGATGTGTGGTTCTCAAAGATTTTGGTGACTATTAGACACATAAATAGCAAGGTACTTTATTATGTATATTTACATACACTATTTGGGCAATTATATGCAGCATTACAGCTACAAATGTATGATCCCACATACTAATTTATATTATGTTATGATTGTGATCAGAGAACAGGGTCAGTTTTGATCCCTGATATTCCTTTAAAGACATTCTAGGACAGAAGTTGGATTTTCCTAAAATTCATTCATTCATTCATTCATCATCTTACGCTTTTATCCTATATTAGGGTCGCAGTGGGGCTGGGCACACACTCACTCACACAAACACACTCTATATGGGGCAATTTGGAGAACTCAATTGACTTGATCCATGTTTTTGGACTGTGGGAGGAAACCGGAGAACCCGGAGGAAACCCATGCGGACACGGGGAGAACATGGAAACTCCACCCAGATGGGGATTCGAACTGGGAATCCCGAATTTTCCTAAAATGTTCTCACAAAAGTAAATTGCACGGCTGTTCAAAGTGCTTGTCCAGGACTGAATTCCAAGTAATGTGTGTGTATAAAACATGCAGTATGAATCAAGGTGTTACAGGTTGTGTATTGTAATATTCTGGCCTTTTGGCTTTAATAGGTTGTATTTGGAGCAGAAAGACTTCCATGAGACTTTTTCCGGCACAGACGTTATTATGGATCGTTCATCAGAATCTGTGACGTGTCAGACATTTGAGCTAACTCTACGCTCCTGTCTGTATCCTCACATCGAGAGGAGGTACATTGAGTGCTGTGGCAACCTCATGAGGACCCTCAAGAAGGACTACAGGTGACGCACATTGTGTGGGATTTAACTTTTGGTGTCCATTTGCACTAACAATGTGAAAGAAAAGAGGTGTAACCACCATGTTGCCACTTCATCAATTTATGTTAAATAATAGCATTTATTTTAGTTGTAATAGTAAATGATGCAAATGGCGTGATTTCTGGTAAACACTGGCTTTAATGTCTTAACATTCAGGGTACCTTCACTGTATCATTTCAGACTGCTGGGGTACCTTCAGGCTATGAGGAATTATTTTCTGTTGGAAGCCGGGGACACCATGTATGACTTCTACACAGCCATCTTCGATAAGGTCCTCGAGAAGGAGAGCTGGCAGCAGCTGGCTTTTCTTAACGTGCAGCTGCAGGAAGCTGTGGGACAGCGCCATCCTGAGGACAGCAACCGGTATTATGATTAATACTTCTGTACCTTTATTAAAGAAAGGTTAAGGTTTGTTATGATGCCACATCAAGCAGTTTGATTCCACTTGTTTTATCTCCCATCAGGTTATCAATCTTTCTGGAATCTATTGATCCAACAAAGAAAAAGCAGCCTATCAATAATTTAGATGGTCTTACACTGAGCTATAAGGTATGATTCAGCAGGACAAGAGGCATGTCTTCATGCCAATATTATAGTTTATTATCAATAAATGATGGACTTTTGATCATAATTATTTTTTAATTTTTTTTGCTTGTTAGGTTCCGTGGCCTGTGGATATTGTCATTAGTTCCGAGTGTCAGAAAATATACAATCAGGTCTTCCTGCTACTTCTTCAAATTAAATGGGCCAAATATTGTCTGGATACTTTGCGATTCAGTGGTGAGTTATGATAATGAGCTAAATATTTATATAATTACATTAAAATTAACCCAAATTGATAAATATTTATTTAATTAGGAGATGAGGCATTATGTATGTGGTTGTATATTACACCAGGGTTCACTCTTTTCATTTGAATTGAATTGATTTCTCTGTATTTCTGTATGTTATACCTGGATTTTTATCAGATTTGACCGTAGCTACTAAAAGGCAGGAGGAAGGTCAGTCTGAGGAATGTTCCACCAAAGAACCAGTAAACCAACAGATCCACAGGATGTTCCTACTAAGGGTCAAGCTAATGCATTTTGTCAACAGTCTGCACAATTACATCATGACCAGAGTAAGAAATGTTTTTGACTTGTCACTGACAATTTTAATTAGATGTCTTCATCTCACACTCACTGTGTTTTTAGATCTTACACAGCACAGGTTTGGAATTTCAGCACCAAGTAAAGGAGGCAAAAGATTTGGACCAGCTTATCAAGATCCATTACAGATATCTGTCCACTATCCACGACCGCTGCCTTCTCCGTGAGAAGGTACATTTGTTTTTTTCTTGTTTTTTTAAACTTGGTATAGAAGATATGAACAGGTCCAAAAGTATTCAGACATGAAAAGTTCCAGAGATGCTCCCATGTGAGAACAGGTCCAGAGACCCTCCAGTAAGAATATGTAAGGCAGTAAGGCCCTCCCCTTTATGTTTTGAAACCCTAATTATTCATTGATTCATTATCTTCCTCTTTACCCTCTATTAGGGTCGCAGTGGGGTTCCCCATGCCCATCCAGGGGAGAACGTCTCGGGCGCTGGGCAGATGAACCCAGGACAGGGTGCCAATCTATCACTCGGCACACACTCACCCACACAGACACACTATATGGGGCAATTTGGAGAACTTAATTGACTTGAACCATGTTTTTGGACTGTGGGAGGAAACCGGAGAACCCGGAGGAAACCCACTCGGACATGGGGAGAACATGGAAACTCCACCCAGATGGGGATTCGAACCGAGAATCCCTAGTGCTGAGAGGAGAACATGCTAACCACTAAGCCACCGTGCTGCCAAACCCTAATTATTGATGCTTTTTCCTTTAAAGGTCAGTTTTGTCAAAGAAGCAATCATGAAAGTCCTGAATTTGGTTCTAATCTTCTCTGACCGATGGCAGGCTGGATTTGGAGCATGGAAGTAAGTTATGTGATTTTAAAAGATGAAGGAACGTTGTTACAACAGAATATTTACATTTTTATGTAAGCTCAGACTGCTCACTATCTGAATATCTGACACTCTCTGACATCGCTTTTCCATGGTAAGCATTGATGTGGATTTGTATAGAAAACACACACATAGACTTTATTTCTAGATATATAGATTAAATATACAATCCCAGATATTTAAACTATGTTTAGAGCATGTTTGTTTTTTTCTGCCATGCGGGTTTAATGCAGGTCCTGTTTCTCTGTCGCAGAATTGAATCTATTGACAAAATGGAGTCCGATTTTAAGAACTGTCACATGTTCTTGGTAACCATTCTGAATAAAGCTGTCTGCAGGGGATCATTTCCTCATTGTGAGTCTCTGAGAGAAACTGCTGTCCTCTTTATATGATTACATGTTTTCTTTTTGCTGTTTTTATTCTTTGTAGTCACATTATATTCATTCTGCCCTTTGATGTTTACAGTGGAATCCCTTGCTCTGTCTCTGATGGCTGGATTCGAGCAGTGTTAAACCACATTAAAGTGATGACCGATCCTTTACTGAAACGTCTTTCTACATGTGTCTATAATTGGTTCCTTTTTTTAATCTGCCATAATGTCTGGCTGTAACTCTGGTTTAGTGTGTTCGAAGCTGTATGCACAGATGATGTTCTGTAAATATGTTTGTAAAGGACAGCAATGGAAAATGATGGTTTGGATATTTATAAGTAAATATGAAGTCTTTCTCCAAGTGAGTCCATGTTCTTTCATTTAAACTTGTAACATTAGATTTCAGTTTATGCACATGGTTATAAAATCCTATCGTATTTTAGAGGCACACATTCACATTCACATTCATAAATTTACCGTAAAGCTAATGTTTAACCAAACCACACTATGAACCACAATATGTTTAATGTTAAAGAAAAATGACTGATGTTAAAATGTGCAAAAGTTTGCTTCCTGGTAACATGGGTTCACTTGGGGTGAACTGAAATTTGATCAGAGGGACGACCCAAAACCCTTGACTGAATAAATATCAGCTTACTAATATTGTTTCTATTTGTACAGAATAAACAATCTGACTCTGTGATGTATCATTGCAGCCGTCCACGGTCTGTTCCTTCAGCTATTTGTTTTCTGATCTGCTTGTCCTGATCATGGTGAGAGGAACAAAGAAAGACCGGGAAACGACATGGACGGGCCCACAATCACCTTCTAGGAAATCACACACAAAGATATTTTAATGTTTACATCTAGGAAAATGTTCATATTACATTTAATGTACATTCTAACATCATTTTGAACTGTGGTGGGAAACGAGTTACAGGAGGAAATATGCAGAGAACATATCTTTAAGATCTTCACACAGGTCTTATCTGCACTACCGCGTAATCAGACTTCACATTACAGTGAATGTGGGTTTTTATAATGGGACCCTATAGAAAGAAAATAAAATTTTGACTTCACTGCTCGGATTCCATCTTTGATCGCAGAATAACTAGAAGCCTGGTGTAGAAATAGTACTCATTCATTCATTCATTCATTATCTCCCGCTTTATCCTCTATTAGGGTCGTGGTGGGGTTCCCCATGCCCATCCAGGGGAGAACGTTTCGGGCGCCGAGCAGATACACGTGGGACAGGACGCCAATCCATCGCTGGGCACACACTCACACATACACACTCTACATGGGGCAATTTGGAGAATTCAATTGACTTGATCCATGTTTTTGGACTGGGAGGAAAGCGGAGAACCCGGAGGAAACCCACGCGGACACGGGGAGAACATGGAAACTCCACCCAGATGGGGATTCGAACCGGGAATCCCTAGCGCTGAGAGGAGAACATGCTAATCACTAAGCCACCGTGCCGCCCTAGAAACAGTACTAAATAAAGTAAATAGATGAAAAGTCATAATCTTGCGCTGTATGTAGTGAACTCGAGTAGGGCGTGGAAAGCCATTTGGCATCCTCTGCATTTTGGCGCCCTCTGCTGGCGACGGCGTGTGTGAGCAGGAGTTTCCTGTTGAGTTTTCCTGTAGAGAGAACGGAACTCCCGACGCCACCCGCCCGCCCGTCTGCCTGATCTGAGCGGCGGAGAGACGGGATTCATCGCGCTGCGTTTCGGCCTCGACACAACGACAAGCGACGGCCGCGGGACTCGAGAGGACTCAGCTGCGCTCGCTCGGCTGCAAATGGATGTTTAAAGAAGCCCGACAGAGTTCAACGTTAATCTTGGAAAAGTTTGCTGGTGAGTCGCTTGTAGCAGCAGAAAAAAAAGTTTAGCTTAATCAGTCTGGGTGTTGCCTTTCGTCACGATAAGCTTCAAACAAACCGTTTTTCTGTTTGTTATAAAGCAACGTTTAGTTTTCTGAATGAGAAAACGAGCCATACAGCTGTTTAACGCACAGACTGATGTATTTAAAGAACTTAAAAGGTTAGCGAAAGTTAGGCCTCCCTGTGTATCTGGGCTGTGTCCCAAACCGCAGGCTACCGCACTACATAGTTCATTAGCAGCTTTTCAACTTGAGTCATTTTTAAAGTTTGTATCTGTATAATAGGCTTTAATTGGGTTTCGCATACTATGTAGTACACCATTATGAGTCAGGCTTGGTAGGTTTTTGTGTACACACGTTACAATTCCGAAATGATACGTGCACTACAATTCATTCATTCATTATCTCCCGCTTATCCTCTATTAGGGTCGCGGTGGGGTTCCCCATGCCCATCCAGGGGAGAACATCTCGGGCGCTGGGCAGATAGACTCAGGACAGGGCGCCAATCCATCGCTGGGCACACACTCACACAGACACACTCTATAGCAGGCAATTTTGAGAATTCAATTAACTTGTTCCATGTTTTTGGACTGTGGGAGGAAACCGGAGAACCCGGAGGAAACCCACGCAGACACGGGGAGAACATAGAAACTCCACCCAGATGGGGATTCGAACCGGGAATCCCTAGCGCTGAGAGGCCAACGTGCTAACCACTAAGCCACCGTGCCGCCCCCCGTGCCGCCCCCGTGCACTACAATTTGTGTAGATAATCAATCAATACTACAATCAATACTTATACAAACACTACAAACTACATATAGTTCTACAGTTCATCTTTCTTTATATTTGTCTCTAATGGACAAGCCTTCCACACAGCAGGTAGTGTTAGGGTGGAGGATGATGCTCAGTACCGTGGGGTTCTGTTTCATTGGTATATCGGAATAATAATAATAGATTAGGAATAAGTAGATTGGAATAATATTGTAAGTATCTTCTGCAGCTAGTTTTAAACTGTCCACTTAACTGTGCTCTATTACACACATCTACCCTTATGGTCTGTGATGCATCCATCCATCCATTATCTTTCGCTTTATCATATATTTGGGTCGCGGGGGGTTCCCTATGCCCATTCAGGGGAGAACGTTTTGGGCGCTGGGCAGATACACCCAGGACAGGGCGCTAATCTATCGCTGGGCACACACTCACTCACACAGACACACAACCATACTCTACATGGGGCAATTTGGAGAACCCAATTGACTTGATCCATGTTTTTGGACTGTGGGAGGAAACCGGAGAACCCGGAGGAAACCCACGCAGACACGGGGAGAACATGGAAACTCCACCCAGATGGGGATTCGAACCGGGAATCCCTAGTGCCTAGAGGCGAACGTGCTAAACACTAAGCCACCGTGCCGCCCGTCTGTGATGCAGTTTGTGTTTATTCTCCTTTAATCCTTCATTAGTGCTAAGATGATGCTGGTGACACTGTTAAGATCAACTCCAGCACTACTGTTGTGTTGGATGCACTCATATTAGTGCAAAACACTACATCACCACATGTACACACCGCAATGTCAGTTACACCGCAGTGCTGATCCACAGAATGATACGAAAATGGTAGAGAGGGACTAACAAAGTACGTAGAGATACTGATGGACTACAGTCTGCAGAACTACAAAGTCCATCTATACAGTAAGTGAATGTGATGAAATAGAAACTAGGAAGTGTAGCTTGTAAAGTGGTCAATATGTAGGCAGCTGATCTGTACACATGATGGTTATCACATATAAAGTAATGAGACTGGAGTGCTACAGCTTTTTACTATTCATTAAGTTCTACAATGTTTTTATTTATTTATTTTTTTTTACAATTTTGTAGTGTAGCTTTAAAAGCCATTAAGCCAAAGAAGTTGAGATGAGGACTTTTGGATTTAATCTATAGGGTTTAAGTGGTCTTTTTTAATGTCAGTTTTAAATAGGTCACTGGAGTTTCTCCAAACCATCCACCAACGTCATGCAAGAACAGGAAAGGTCCTTCCTCAAACTGCTGTCCAAAATTAGGAAGCATTTCTTTATTTGCTGTAGCATCGAATTCGAATAGTTCATTGGCCTTAGAAGCGTTGACTAAACTCTGTAATTCTGACGTGTACTTGCCATATAATGATCAAACTGTAAGAGTCCCACGAGAGTGGTGTTTAAAACAGTAATGAGAATGTGAATGAAGTCAAAGCTCAATGACTCACAGAGACACAGAGGTGTTTGTATCATAAAGACTGAAATTTAGATCTACACAAAGCAGAAATCATTACACGCAGTTGTGTGGCTCACTACCGAATAGGAAGCAGGAGATGATTAATGGTGCAGTTCTTTTTAGGTGGTTATGGGTATCAAAGTCACTTAAAAAATGATTCTCTAATACCTAATTTTTGTGTGAAATTTGTATGTTGTCCCTCATCTTAGTGATAGGGTGAGGTGGAAAATAATTCTTCAAGGCAGTGCCCTCTAATTGACCCCCCCCCCCCAATGGAACCGCTAGGCAGAAGGAGGAAAGGACGGCCAAAGAGGAGGTTTATAGATGTGTTGAGGGAGGAGAAGAGCAATTGCAGTGAAGGGAAATTGTACATATTGCTTGTCTAACAGTTTAAAAACACTCATAAGCCTTTGGGTTTAAGTCTTTCCTGTGCTTGGAGTCTGGTGCAGATGTTCCGCTGAATAACACCTTGTGCATGTGTGGGAGGAAGGCGTGAACGTGCCAATGCTCTAAAGACGCTTTCAGCTTCTAGTTGGTGATGCTAATCGTATGCCTTTTGTAGTTTGTGAGTGCAGGTTAGGATGCTGGTAAGAGGAAGTAGAAGTCGAATCACTGTAAACAAATCCGCGTGAGAAGATTTTTCTCACTTAGTGTTGAGATTTGTTTCAACATTAATTCGGATTAAACGGAGTGTATCATCATCATCATCATCATTTTCGTTCTAGCTTTTTTAAACTTTTTGTTTTACCACAGCTGCAACATGCCATAATTTAAAGCATATACCAGATAGTGTACTTATCTTTTGGGTTTAAATGGTAAGCCCTTTCCATTTATGATATTGTAAGGTCATATAACATTTCTATCTACATATTATTGTCTATTGAGCGTAAACTGAAAGCTTATATGAAAGAAAAGCTTTATTTAAAAATTATTTTGATAATTTGTGATGATTAGCAAGATTGTGCCCAGCCCTAACTTTTCCTTGCATAAGAGAAACATCCCCATCCCCAGTACAGCGCTGTTCCTGTCATGTTTCACAGTCAGAGTGTGCGGTGTTTGGGTTTTGCTTATTATTTGCTTCAAAGTGCTGTATTTGTGTCTTATTGAATCATAATACATTGTAGCACATGGTTTTAAAAGTGTTTTTTCAAAGTTAAAGACTATGTTTGGTTCCCTTTTCACAGCCCTGCCATAAAGTCCAACATTGTGCAACAGATTAACCAACTTCAGTAAAACCATGTTTCATTTTGGATCAGTTTTCTCAGGGCTCATTCAGCATGGACAAATGTTTTGATGTAGTTAAGAGATTGTTTGTGCCATAGATGTCCAGCTTTACAATAAAGCTTTAAACATTATTCAGAGGACTTTAAATGCTTTTTATATCAGACTGTTTATCGTCTGCTTTTTCATCTTTTCATTCTTAAGAAATTCTTTGTGTTATTATGCTCTGCATTTTGTAATAGCAAACACTAACCCGAATTAGACGAACCGTGAGTCAGGTTGTCTGAGGATTCACCTGGATGTTAATTCGCTATACCTGAACATGTTTTTATTGGTTACACTAAGAAACTGATTTTGGACTCAATAACAATACTTATTCATTTTGCTTTGATGTTGAGGGCTATAATCAGAGTGAAGCTAATATGAAATTCTTTTTTGAGGGTATAATAAACAGTATTTTCAGACAGGATTTGATTTCATTAAGTGTTAAATGTATGCAAATGTATGTAATGGCACTACAAAAATGCAGAGCTGCAAATTACTGAACTCTGCTGTTAGAAGGCCTGCATGACGGGACCTGCAGAGCCTCTGAAATAGTTACTTCTACTCAAATTTACTTCCTTTTAAAGCCGAGCCTCATTTAAAATGTCTGCTGTAGTTTGAAATACAATGCAGTGTGAGACTAAACTTTGATACCAGTTTGCTTTGATATGAGTAATTGATTTAAATTCCTGAAATCATAATTTGTCATTAATGTCATGTGTTTTTTAATTTATAAGTGATGCGGCAGTCAGGAAGAAGGGGTTTTATGCTGCGTGTGTAGCCTAATTGTTAAAAAAATATCTTGTGTTAATCTGTGAAGCAAGTAAATGGTTTAGGTTTTTGAGGAACAAGAATAACAAACTTCCCCTTTTCACTCTGACAGCTGTAGGGTGTGTGTTTGTGTGTGTGTTTTCATGTAGAAAATTCCAAAATAAATCATATTTGTTCATGTTCATTAAAAGGATCAACTTCATTGGAAATAGCAACACGCAGGGCATATTCAGATCTGATGTACATTGTGCTGATGACTGGCGTGAAATTTTGATCTTCTCAATTCTTTAAATTCTTTTTCCAATTAATCATTGCTTTTGACTGATATTTAAGTTTTTATTCAGTACTGCAATTTATGTGACTGCATGGTTCCAGGTAAGACTTTACTTAACTCGGTTGTATGGTTTGTGCAAGAGCCTTGTGTTACCTAAGGCTGAAGAATGAATTTTCTTAGACAAGTAAACCAAAAGGCTTAGAAATGTGTGTGATGTAAGTTGTCCAGCTTCACCTGTTATTGTCGTAATGAATGACTGAACAGCTTCAGCATAATCAGCTCTTTGCCCGGTAGTATAATACACTATGTGATGCAACCACTGTGGATATGTTGTGTGTTTTGTATGTATTAGGTTTTAGTGAACTGTATTTCCTTTATGGATTTATTGGTATTAATTAACATTTTTAGTGCTTCCCCTTAAGCTGTCTTTCAATGCAGTGAGTCATCTGCATCACCAACAACAAAATAACCATATGGCCAAACATATTACAGGAGGGTTTACTACAAACTTTTGTAAGTTGAACCTTTCTTTGCTGCTGCAAGTTATTTCACTCTTTTGGGAAATTGTTTTATGAGACTTTTCCTGAAGCTTGTTCCACATAGTTGGAGGCATTTAGTGTTTTTAAAATGCACGATTATGTAATGAAATTAGATGAAATTTAATGAAAACCAATTTAAAAAAAAAAACAATAAAAGGCCACATATCTCAACATAATAATTCTGTATAGAGATTTTAAAACTGCGAAATGCTTGCATTTATGGTTCTTGAATGCAACACATCTTGCTCTGCAGTATCACACTTCAGCTGTATGCTGTCCGGATATGGTGTTATTAAGCAGACAGCTGTTGATGGTTTTTACAGTTGCTAATACTACTGCACCAAGATGTGTGAGGACAGAGATTGTTGCTTTGTACCCGTTTTCAGTTGCTTTACCCATCACACTAATAACTGGGATAAAAGGCACATAAACACATTCAGTTCGCCATTTTTGTATAACAAAATACATTTATTAGTAGTGTTGTGTCAAAGGACTCATTGGTTAAATGCATGCTCTCATATTCATTTTTATGTTTAGAATCATGACGACCACAGTGTCTCTCGAAGATGCTCTGTCCAATGTGGACTTGCTGGAGGAGCTTCCACTTCCAGACCAGCAGCCATGCATTGAGCCACTGCCCTCCTCAATCATGTACCAGGTAACAACATGTCCCACATCCATTCATGAAATAATAAAGGAAACTTGGCAGATCTTTGTCTCTGCAGTAACTTAGTTTGAATAACAATATTTTAAAGTCTACATTTTTTAAATTCTGAAATCTCCACACTTAATGTAATAGAGTAAATACTGTGCTTACTATACTGATATTGTGTTAAAATGATCCATTTTCTGTGTTATCATCCTTAACCCACAGCCCAACTTTGACACTAACTTTGAAGATCGCAATGCCTTTGTGACCGGAATCGCTCGCTACATTGAACAAGCCACAGTCCATTCCAGCATGGTAATTAGAACTGTACCATACTTGTGTTTTTAGTTTTAAAATGTTAGTGACCTTCTCCATATGCACTTGCATTGTAAAAGCTGTTTGAAAAAAGATTATACATTTTTATAATGTATGTATGTACAGAATGAGATGTTAGAAGAGGGGCAGGAGTACGCCATCATGCTCTACACATGGAGAAGTTGTTCCAGAGCCATTCCCCAGGTAACACCACCAGCAATGGAACCACATGAATCTGATTCATGTATTTCAACATTGTACAGTTTGATTATTTATGTTTAATAATGATTTGTCACATACAATGCAGTTCATCTTAAGTGACTAAATACCAAAAATCCATGATATAGTACCTCTAGAACATAATTAGACCTTAATTAGGAGCCCACAATGACAACTTTTAAGTCAAGAATTAATTTGCCATAAATAGTTCTAAACTACAGATTACCCCAAAACATGAACCACAAAGTGAGCAGAACTACATTTTTTAATAATTGTTTTTTTGTTATAAAAATTTCAACCTGCTCAGGTAAATGATTTATTCACTTGTTCTGCAAATCAAAACCTTTTAAAATTATGATTAATACAGGAAACTGTACATTTGTTAAATAAAAAAAAGAAATAGTATATTTCATAATCATTCTGTTCCGGTTTATTTTTGTATTTCAAGATCACTCAGAAGCTTGCGTTAATAATTTTACATGGATTTCGTCATTGGCTTTCTTCTAAAACTAGCATCTGTTGCTGTTGTGTCCTTGTTTTAGGTGAAGTGCAATGAGCAGCCCAACAGAGTGGAGATCTATGAGAAGACAGTAGAGGTGCTGGAGCCTGAGGTCACTAAGCTGATGAACTTCATGTACTTCCAGGTAAATGGTTCATATTTGTCTGTGTACTGTAATAAGCACTCAGGAGATTTTACCCCAATCAGTAAACGAATACCCCCCCCTCTAATTTTTCAGCGGACAGCGACTGACCGTTTCTGTGGGGAAGTGCGCCGCCTGTGTCATGCCGAACGCAGAAAAGACTTTGTCTCCGAGGCTTATTTGCTCACACTGGGGAAGTTCATTAACATGTTTGCTGTGCTGGATGAACTGAAGAATATGAAGTGCAGTGTAAAGAATGATCATTCAGCCTACAAACGGTACATGCACACACACATGCACGCACACACACACACACACACACACACAGCTTGCTTTTGATCATCTTAAAGCATTACAATGCATGATGTCGTTTTGTGTGTTGCAATTACCCCGTTTAAACACAAGAGGGCATAATAATTACACTCGCAGTAACACCAGACACAGGAGCATTAATTACACCAATAACATTAAAAAACATTGACCACAGAGGTTCTGTTGTTTACACCTGTAAAAAAAATCCCAGACAGATTATTTTTTTCTATTTTTACACAATAAAAACTGCTGGGTATTGGTGTCTAATTACAAAAAACTGTGTGGTTTATTTCTTTATTGTTAAACAGAGCAGCCCAGTTCCTGAGGAAAATGTCCGAACCTTCTTCTATTCAGGAGTCCCAAAATTTATCCATGTTCCTGGCAAACCACAATAAGATCACCCAGGTAGCACCACTCACCTCTCTGCACTGGTGTCTGATAAACAGGCTGAAGTGTTTTTGGTATAGAGGATCTTTTAATGCTCGTCATTGATGTAAGCTGATAATCTCTGTGTTACAGTCATTGCAGCAGCAGCTAGAAGTCATTAATGGCTATGAAGAGCTACTGGCTGACATTGTCAACCTTTGTGTGGACTACTATGAGAATAAAATGTACCTCATGCCTAGTGAGAAGCACATGTTGCTCAAAGTAAGACATTAACACGCTTCAAGATTTTTTCTCATTATAAATTAAATGTGTGATTCACGCAGCAGCAGTTTGTTGTTTGTAATGTTAATAAATCTTGTATTTTTTAGGTGATGGGTTTTGGTTTGTATCTGATGGATGGTACCAACAGCAACATCTACAAACTGGATGCTAAAAAGAGAATTAACCTTGCAAAAATCGACAAGTTTTTCAAGGTGTGGCTTCAAAAGGGATTAAAATATAAAATATTTTATTTATTATAATGTAGAATAATTATATACTATATCAGTATATGTGTTATAAGCCATGATTGTTATATCTAATAAGTTCAGGGGCTCCTGCAGTTTTTGTTTTTGATATGTTTAATGTGAGGTTATTTTCTGTGTAAAATACAGCAACTGCAGGTAGTACCACTTTTTGGAGACATGCAGATCGAACTGTCCAGGTACATCAAAACCAGTGCTCATTTTGAAGACAACAAATCCAGGTAAAGCTGGTATATATTATTAGAGTTTACATTTTAAATTGTGATCATGGTGATGAGTGTATAGCAGTATATTTTAAGCTTCTTAATTAAACTAAACTCTGTATGTTTCTCTACTCTAGATGGTCTTGTACATCTGCTGGCAGCAGTCCTCAGTATAATATCTGTGAGCAGATGATTCAGATTCGTGATGATCACATGCGGTTTATTTCAGAATTGGCGCGGTACAGCAACAGTGAGGTTTGTGGATTATATTGTCTGATGAAATACCTGCTAAAGCACAATGTAAACTTTTAGCTAAATCTCAAATATATTGTATATTATATTAATGTTTAGTAGCCTTTTGGCTTGTGGCTTGGTTTCCTGCAAATATATTAAATGTTAAGTTACAAATAAATGGTTGCATTTTGGTGAAGATTTTTTGTGAAAAAGAAACCTTAATTAACTAACTTTGAAAATAACAAGTCCGTCCCAGGCTCTTAAATGGAACTGCAAGTGACATGATTGCAAGTTTTTAGTTGCTGATGGGGCCACGTCTGGGTGATGTGATGTGTTTCGGGTGCTCCTGTAGGTGGTGACAGGTTCTGGGCGGCAGGAGGCACAGAAGACAGACAATGAATATAGGACACAGTGTGATTTAGCCTTGCAGGGTCTGCAGCTGCTTTCTCAATGGAGTGCCCAAGTCATGGAGGTGGTGAGTGTCACATGCCGCCATAGGTTTTTCTGCCCCTCCCACCAACAAAAATATATTTATCATCAAACACCATTAACTATCAGAAGTAACTAACACACCTCATCTGATTTGCATATTTACTGCATAGATTGGTCTGTTATTTCTGTTAAATGCTGTTAATATACGTGCCAAATAAGACATATTTTCTAGCTCTGTGATTGGCAGGATTACATACAGGGATTAGGTCATTGTTGTGATATAAACTTTGGTCATTGCTTCATTGTTGTTGGGTAACTTTGATTGTTGCTTCATTCTGTCTGGGTTTATTTTGCAGTAATTTACTGCTCAAGTATATTATCTCTTGTCAAATAATGTGAAATGCATTTAATGAACTAACACTATTCCACTGTGACAATATAAATAAATGAGATTAATGTGTATTATGCTCACATAGAGGTTTAACTCGTCCCAATAAATCCCTGAATTTCATTTTGACATTATGCAAGTTTAAAAATAATTTTAGTGATCTTTCAAAACTGTAAACTGTTGGTAACATTTTTCATGCAACTGTTTTTATTAATATGAAGGAAGAGATTATGTTTTTCGCCTCCTGTTGTAGCCACAATTGCCTTTTTCTTGTAGTACTCATGGAAGCTGGTACATCCAACAGACAAATACTCAAATAAAGAATGTCCTGACAATGCAGAGGAGTATGAGCGTGCAACCAGATACAACTACACCAGTGAAGAAAAGTTTGCTCTGGTGGAGGTCAGCTTCTAGCTTATTCTTGAGTCATTCAGATCAAACAGCTGATTTTGGGTATGAGTCTTACCTTGTTATTGTTTTTAGGTCATTGCCATGATTAAAGGTCTACAAGTTCTAATGGGACGTATGGAGAGTGTGTTTAATCATGCCATCCGGCATACCATCTATTCTGCTCTGCAAGACTTTGCCCAGATCACACTACGAGACCCGCTGCGTCAGGCCATAAAGAAGAAGAAAAATGTTATTCAGAGGTATGAAAGCTGATGCTGATGGTGATTTTGGTGTTTTGTCGATTATGGTCAAAAGTGGACAGAAGACCATTAATGCACATTAAGGCACATTTTTTTCTTGCTGAATTAAAAATCATGACGAAAAATATTATATTAAATGTGCCACCTATCTGGTACAGGGTACATTTTATAATGTTTGTTTTTATAACTTGAGTTACTGAGGTGTGTTTACTGTGAAGGATATGGTGTACAGAAAATGTTTGTTATCATCATTGTGTGTGAATTTAAAATTATATGCAAATGCTGTTTCATGGTTTATTTAGTGTTCTTCAAGCTATCCGCAAAACCATTTGTGACTGGGAGACAGGACGAGAACCTCATAATGACCCAGCTTTGCGTGGGGAGAAGGATCCTAAAGGAGGGTTTGCCATTAAAGTGCCACGTCGTGCAGTGGGTCCCTCTACCACTCAGGTGTGTGTTTACAGAAGTTTAATCGGTCAAGGCCATCTGGCAATAAACATTAATGCATGAATGAAATAAATGAAACATTCCGACCACTGGTAAAAACATTAGATAAAGACGCATTATTTTTGTGTGTTTCTCTCTCTGTGTCTGTGTGTGTGGTTAAAAAAAAAGTTAACATTTGAACCTCTCCTCTACAGCTGTACATGGTAAGGACTATGCTGGAGTCTCTGATAGCAGATAAGAGCGGCTCTAAGAAGACATTGCGCAGTGGTCTGGAAGGCCCAACCATATTGGACATTGAGGGATTCCATCGTGAATCTTTCTTTTATACTCATCTTCTCAATTTCAGTGGTAAGATAGAGATTTGTGGCTGAATACATCAACAGGAGCAACAAACCAAACCAAACGTGCATCATGTCTCCCGTTTGAAAGCATTTTAAAGTTCAGTATGCCTTTGCTAATGTTCATTTTTGTGCTTTGTGTTGTATTCCAGAGACCCTGCAGCAGTGCTGTGACCTCTCCCAGCTGTGGTTTAGAGAGTTCTTCTTGGAGCTCACCATGGGCCGACGCATCCAGTTCCCCATTGAGATGTCTATGCCCTGGATCCTCACAGATCACATTCTGGAGACAAAGGAGGCCTCCATGATGGAGTAAGCATTCAAACACTTTACTGTATAAAACATCAACTTAAAAAGCATCCAGATATTAATATTTAGATGTAGCTTATAGGTCAATCAGCATAATTTTGTATTCACTGATGTCCTCTAAATTGATGACTTTAATGTGAAATCAAACCTTGTTTTTTTTAATAAACATATACAGTGGGTTGCAAAAGTATTCATACCCCTTGAACTTTTCCATATTTTGTCACATTACAACCACAAACATAAATATATTTCACTGGAATTTAATGTGAAAGACCAACACAAAGTGGTATACAATTGTGAAGTGGAATGAAAGTTATACATGAATCAACAATTTTTTTACAAATAAAAAACTGAAAAGTGCGATGTGCAAAATTATTCAGCCCCCCTGAGTCAATACTTTGT
>JAFMOD010001189.1:356805-448995 GCA_019802435.1 Corydoras maculifer
GGGGGCTGAATAATTTTGCACATCGCACTTTTCAGTTTTTTATTTGTAAAAAAATTGTTGATTCATGTATAACTTTCATTCCACTTCACAATTGTATACCACTTTGTGTTGGTCTTTCACATTAAATTCCAGTGAAATATATTTATGTTTGTGGTTGTAATGTGACAAAATATGGCAAAGTTCAAGGGGTATGAATACTTTTGCAACCCACTGTATTAGATGTCTATGATCAGAATTTCATTTGGTGTTGTTTCCTTTCATCAGGTATGTGTTGTATCCTCTGGACCTGTACAATGACAGTGCACATTATGCTCTCACTAAGTTTAAAAAGCAGTTCCTCTATGATGAGATTGAGGCCGAGGTAAAGGCTCCAGCATTTTCCCTTCTTCACTGTAATATTTTAAACTCCTAAACTTTTCAAAATCAACTTCGAATCACAACATTTAATTAACACAATTTTTTATCACTGTTTTTAAGGCATTTATGTTCTGCCTAAAATAGATCTTGAGAGTCTTGACCTTAACATTCTTTCTCATGATATCTGCAGGTGAACCTCTGCTTTGACCAGTTTGTGTACAAGCTTGCTGACCAAATCTTCGCCTACTACAAGGTTTTAGCTGGAAGGTAGGTGGAAAAATAAAGCTTTAAACTCGGAACACTACCTCAGATCCTCGACCACAAATCATCAGGAAAACTACTGGAATTCATCTCAAACAACAACTACAAGCACTTAATCTGATAAAATAAGAATATATCAATATGGATTAGACATGTATGAGCTGAACAACATAAAAACATGAATGAATGCATTAACAAAAACAAATGAATAAACTGCAATATCCATGAATATAGCATATGCAGCTAAAATGGCAGAAAAAAGAAAAAAAAGGGGAAATATGACATACAAGTTATTATTCTTATAGGTTTTGTGGTTACACATCTCGTTTTGGGTGTTAGAATAAATCACAATGAATCAAAACAAACATTTTATGAATCAGTGAAATAACCTTAACTTTATATATGGTTTATATGAATGTAAGAAATGTTTGATTTCTTCTATTTAGTTTGCTTTTGGATAAAAGACTTCGAGCCGAATGCAAAAACCAGGGAGCTAATATACCCTGGCCTTCCTCCAACCGCTATGAGACCATTTTAAAGCAGAGACATGTTCAGGTGAGTTTTAGGTGTGAAACGGCAGAGGTGAATTCATATTTACAATTTAATGTTTAAGACCCAGCATAGACAGTTAGATCACAGTTAGATATCTGAGATAAGACCTGTAACTCTACACTGGTTGGACTGTGGTCATGTAAATTACTCAGGAAAAGAGCATCTGCTAAATACTAAAAATGTAAATGTTTCAGTTAGGCCATTGCTCAGTGTATCAACCAAAAGAGACATTTAAATAGCAGACACTTATAAACACATCCAAACGTGAGACAGGTGTAATGAATAGGCTGCATTTTTTTAACAACATACTTGCTGCTTAAATAAAAAAATATATATATATAAATATATATACAAAATAAAAAAAATATGTATTTTAAAATAAAATATATAATAAATATAGCTTACTTTATAGATTTGTCATTAGAAACCAGGTATCCAGTAGTTCACACAAAATGATCTACATTTAGACATTTATTAGGGTAAAGGGTAATATAATATTGAACAATGTTTCAGGTGTCTTAATGAAAAACGTATTACATGGTGATGTATTTAACCCTTTGTTTTTGCAGCTCTTGGGTCGTTCCATTGATCTAAACCGCCTCATTACCCAGCGAGTTTCTGCTGCTCTTTACAAATCACTTGAGCTGGCTATCAACCGCTTTGAGAGTGAGGACCTCACCTCTATCGTTGTGAGTTCTGTTTCTAGTTACAAGGGTCTTTTTTGTCTGTACGGCATAGATACGACTGAAATCCTATCCAAAAAACTCTTGTTTTAATAATTAAATCTAATTGCTGCATAACATAACTGACCTCTTCCAAAGAATGTTGATTTGAGTTTTAAAACATTGTCTTGTTTTCCAGGAATTAGATGGCTTGTTGGAAATCAATCGAATGACCCACAAACTGCTCAGTAAATTTCTCACTCTGGACAGTATGGACGCCATGTTCCGTGAGGCCAATCACAACGTATCTGCACCATACGGCCGAATCACACTGCACGTCTTCTGGGAACTCAATTATGACTTCCTTCCTAACTACTGCTACAATGGATCCACCAACAGGTACGGCTGTAAATATTTAAAAGAAATCAAAGGTTTACATACTTTTTCACTTCTCTACCCTGAGTTTCTGTAGCTTTAACACAAATTAAAACAATTTCCAAATTTTTTTTTTTACTCCGCTTGATCATGTCATTCAGCTTTAAGTTTTTTCATAGAGTAGCACAGTTTGGTGCAGAAGATTACTTTAAAATTATGCTGGTCATTTAGGGAATTTTACCTGCTACTAGGCAGTAGGCGATTGCAGACAAAGCCAGTAAAAGGTTTGTTACGGTTTCTTTTTTAAAGGATCAATCAAGTTCCACTGCAAACCATAAAAAAGAGACCTATATTTTCTCCCCTCAAATTTATTTGTACTTTACTTCTTTATTCAAATGACTATTTTTGCACATAATTACACTTCTCATTGAGTCCCTATCTGCTTATTAAAGAAAATTTAAGAATGTAAATGTTAAAAAATAGCTGATCGGGAATATGAAATAAAATCGGTTACAGGAGCTGCATGTGCATTTACACTTTACATATACATACTGTAAAATAGTATAATTCTGGTACCTAAAACACTAGCATTGAAGATAATACATTATATAAAATAGTATTATTAATATTCCCCTTATAGGTTTGTACGTACAGTGCTTCCTTTCTCTCAGGAGTTCCAGCGAGATAAACCACCTAATGCACAGCCACAATACCTGTATGGCTCAAAGGTAAGGTTTTAATTAATTTATTTATTTTTAAGTTGGATATCTTTACAGGGTCATGGACCAAAATAAATTTGTATTTGAATTAACATATTATATAGCATTATTTAAAGTGGTTTATATTCTCATAGACACATTGCCACTGCCTCCAATTAGCTTTTTGAAAAGTTATCAGCCTAGTGGTTTACATACATTTTCCACCCTGCACTGTGAATGTTTACAAGTTGTGTTCAATAAAAACCATGTAAACATATATAATATAATTTAAGCAGGCTGTGTTTGACTGTTGTTGTGACTTATACTTATACTTATAACTATATATACTGTATATAACATATATAACTTTGTGTCCATACAGTATGTTAATATTGCATACATATACATTTAGAAGTGACCAGTGTACTTGTTTTGTTTTACCATCATGCATTTTGTTCTCATATCTCTGTTCACTCTGGTCCACTGTTAAGTTTAGAACCAAGTGTCCTTAGTTCCTGACTTTGTGCATGAATCATTCTTTCCTCATAATTAGTGTAAAAAGGGTTCTCTATAATCATTCCATGTTGAAAGTCATCCTCGCTGTAACTTACTGTATGTAGACCCTCCCTCGACTCCTCCCCCTGAAACTCATTTCTTGGTGTGAGAACTTGGTTAGGTGGGATGGAAGATGTCAGACGTCCACCTTTGGACCGCCTTTGACCTGGGCATACAGAATGGACACAGCCCCAGAGCAGAACCACAGTGATGACGAGGAGTAGTACAGTGCTAGCAAGCCAAATTGTCATAGCTAGTTCCCTGCGGCCTCCTGAAAGCTCACTGCCCTCACCCAAGGTGTTAAACACTTGGCATTGGTCCATAGTGGGATTGGCAGACTGGCATGTGACGCAGAGTATGTATGTAGTCTGTGGGTTGAGATTGGCCACACTGTGGGTTGTGTGGCTCACCGGAATTCTGTCTTCCTGCATGAAGCTCTTCCGTGTGTATACTGTCAGAAGATTGTTCCAGTTGGGGTGGTACATCACACTGTAAAAGGTATCCAAACAGGAGGGTATTGCCCTCCAGCTGATGACAGCTGAGGTGGCTGTGATGTTCTGCACAGTGATGACCATGATGGTTTTAGAGCTGATACTGAACTTCAGGTTTTTCAGTGTTGACTCTTGAAGTGAAAACCTAGGTTCCCAAGAACATATACAAACTGCTTTGTACAATAATAATCTTATTCATCAGGTATTCAAATAATTTCTATGGTTAAATACAATAATAAAAGGGTTGAGAAACTTACCTTGCTGGTTTGTTGATCACCGCAGCACCTGGATGTCTGTTTGACCCATGTATCTCTCTCACCGAGAGCAGCTTATGATGTATTGCTCAGAACAACAATTGTATAAAGAGGAGAGACTGTGGGAGGGGACACCAGTGCCAGTTGCTGGAATAGAGGATTAAAGCTTGCTGATCTTCATGATGTGATTAAATAAATGTAATGGGTTTTGTATCACTCCACAGTGTTATTTTATTTTATGTAATATACAAATATAGTTTTTATTAAACCAGGAATTCATTATTGTTTTTTTTCTTACTGCACAAACAGCATAAATTTTAATGAAAATTAGCAACTTTTTATTTAATTATACAAGTAACAGTTTTAATTATTATCAAAATAACAGAATTGTTTTTTCAGGACCAGTATATTTGGCCATACAGATGGAGCCAAAGGTCTGAAAACAATAATAAAACTCCTCCTTTTAAGTATTGTACTTCCATTGTACAGTATTGTTTATTACAATTCAGCTCCAGTGTGCACTTCAGAACTTTGCAAAAGCAATTGTAGAACCAAAGAAGATCACACAATGCTTTGCAGATTATTATATGATTAACATGGATATAAATGAAATAATCACACATTCTCAGATATTTGTGAGTCCATAAGATTAAATACATGCCATAAATAATGAAAAAGCAAAGCATATGAAATACAGCCCTAGAGTTATGAATGGTTTATTTTTTTACTCAGTGTATATTTATTAATGATACAGAGAAAGCAGCTCTGCATGTGTGCGGTTGTGGCTTATGTAATATTAAAGGATTAATTCCTTTTCACCCCTAATTCAGGCCTTGAACTTGGCATACAGTAGTATATATGGTTTTTACCGAAACTTCCTGGGTCCACCCCACATCAAGTCCATGTGCAGATTGCTGGGATATCAGGGCATCGCCGTGGTGATGGAGGAGTTACTGAAGGTTGTGAAGAGCCTGGTAAGAAAGATGTTTTTGTTGATTAAATTTTACAGGAATATATTTAAGGTGTGTGTAAGGGCAGTAGGGATGTCCACGTCAGTGAATTTAACTTTTTCAATAGTAATTGTATTGAGACTGTAAAAAAAAAAACTAAGGCCATGTGTTATTTTTTAATGGTGTAGCTCCAAGGCACCATTCTGCAATATGTGAGAACTCTAATGGAAGTGATGCCCAAGATCTGTCGTCTCCCACGCCACGAATACGGCTCTCCTGGTAGGTGACTGATCAGTGCAGACATTCTTGCATCAGATCTCACAGAGGACCTTCCCCTGTGCACCTAAAACCATACACCATAACCTTTTTTCCTCATGTTTTTTAGTTTACTTTGCTATTGGTTGACATCATGACCAAAATGCACTAACTTCCTGATAAAATCTTGCCAGTTGTGTTTTTGATGTCTGGTTTAGTGCATCACTGCGGTTTCACAGTAGGCTGAGAAACTGTACAACAGACATGAACTTGTCTGATAACGGCATGTTGAAAGCAAAAATCAGCATGAGCGAGATTAACTGGAAACACAGGTTGCAGTAGAGAATGTGTTCCGTGTTACATGTACTAACTTTTTTCCTGTAAGAACTTGTTTAATAATGAAATATGAAGAGCTGAAACAATTCACTCGAGAAACAATAACATACTGTAAATTTATCTAGTAATTTTGTAGTAGCTCATATCTCCTTGTGTACCTTCACCTTCTGTGACTTCTATAAAACAAACATGTATTATTTAAATAATAAAAGGGGCTCAGCTATCACAGACATGTAGAACCAACTGACTTTTTTTAAAGTAAGGATTAATTTTCAATGAAAGGGAAACCTGTAAAAAAAAAATCTGTGATAAGCTGCACAGCGCGGCACGGTGGCTTAGTAGTTAAGCACTAGGGATTCCTGGTTCGAATCCCCATCTGGGTGGAGTTTCCATGTTCTCCCCGTGTCCGCGGAGGTTTCCTCCAGGTTCTCCGCTTTCCTCCCACAGTCCAAAAACATGGATCAAGTCAATTAAGTTCTCCAAATTGCCCCATATAGAGTGTGCTTGTGTGTGTGTGTGCCCAACGATAGATTGGCGCCCTGTCTTGTATGTATCTGCCCAGCGCCCGAAACGTTCTCCCCTGGATGGGCATAAGGAACCCCACCGCGACCCTAATAGAGGATAAAGCGGAAGATAATGAATGAATGAATATTGTTCATCACAATCTGTATATTTTTCAGACTTTATCGAAAACAGTTCATGTTAATTAGTACCCAATCAATTCCGCTCCAATCCACCTGGTGGTACCCCCCCCCACCCGCGACCCTAATATAGGATAAAGCGGAAGATAATGGATGGATGGAGCTGCACAGATAGTCATTTTGTCTTTTGATGCAGGCATCCTGGAGTTTTTCCACCACCAGCTGAAGGACATTGTGGAATATGCTGAGCTGAAGACTGTGTGCTTTCAGAACCTTAGGGAGGTGGGCAACGCTCTACTCTTCTGCCTGCTGAGTGAACAGAGCCTGGTACGCACCACCAAAACTCAGACACAATGTTATTGTATTTGCTATTTAGTTGTAATTGTTAATTCTACTTTAAAATAGTCTTCGCTATTAAATTTAATAACTTTAATATTACACAGTAATACACAATTTTTTGCTAAAGAAATGAATACTGTGTGAAAATAAATGTGTTCAGTCCCATGAAACTTTGTGAACACAGAACATCCTGTTTTTGATTTCTTTGCTCTGATGTGGCGTGATCAGTATGCCCCACGTACTCTGAATCAACCTTGTATGCTTCATCACAAAGTGCTTCATATAAGAAATATTGTGAAACCTCTGTGCTGGTGATTTACCATGATTTAAGAGCCAAAATAATGTGATCACCAACAAATCCTCACCACCCAGCCACACCATGGAATTGCCATGAAGGTGGTGATGGAGTACTATCAAGGATGCTATTTGGGACGTAGTACAATATTAATAATATTTTGTAAACACATGAATACAGGACCTTCTTGGCACCATCTTGTGGAGTTAAGAAGAAATGCTATCAGTGTTGTACCAAACTGTCTTAATACAGATGAAATCAAAATGACTAAGTTTTTCAAGTTCATGAACC
The DNA here is from genome assembly GCA_019802435.1 of Corydoras maculifer. Classification (NCBI taxonomy): domain Eukaryota; kingdom Metazoa; phylum Chordata; class Actinopteri; order Siluriformes; family Callichthyidae; genus Corydoras; species Corydoras maculifer. The sequence goes on from JAFMOD010001189.1 coordinate 364,118, forward strand.
AGCTAAAGTCATGCTTGTCCCATATGACAAGGAACTGTTTGATTATGGTCATGGTCTTCATTTCTGAAATTCATCAACAGTAATGATTCTGTGTGTAAGGTTTAAACATCTTTAGATGCCCATATCTGGTACGATCATCATGTGATGAGCTTTAGAAAAATATTTATGTTTTAATTACGGAAGTTGCTACATGCCTACAGCATCAAATTCTTGAGTACAGATAGCTAATTGTTGGTACTTTTATCAGGTTTAATTTAGAACACACTGACACACACACAAGTATCACACGATTTTAGCATGTGCTGTTTTTGTATGTGTTTAACTTTTCTTTATCTTTAATGCAGTCTCAGGAAGAAGTGTGTGACCTTTTGCATGCAGCTCCATTTCAAAACATTCTCCCACGGGTGCATGTGAAAGGTAAAGGCATACAATATGCAACTAAATAAAAACATTCTTCTGTTGCTTTATTCTTTTAGCTGCAGAAAGACAATCACCCCTTTATATAATTTATGCTCTGATTATTTGAGGTCACTTTACAAAGGTGCAGAAAATGTAAGGCTGTAACATTTTATTTAATGTGTTTATTTACCGGATTGTCGAGGTAAATTGTGCCACACAAATTAGTGTGTAAAGGATTTTAGGGGTTAAGAGCACAAGGCACAAGTTAAGAGCGACCACACCCCTTATTACAGATCCTTTACAATATTTAACAGTAGAACGTCATGTGGAATCAAGAAACTACCTTTTTAACAACCATGACATTGTTTTGATGTAAACCACCAGTGCATCATAATTCAGCCAGCTGTGTGTAGCCTTTAAATGAATAAAGAAAAATTACCCAATATATTTAGCTGCAGATCTTCTGATTGATTGGTTTGATGAGAATATATGTTCCAGCAGCTCAGCATTAAGGCCTGGTAATGGAATGTAGATTCTATGATTATTTTTTACATAGAAATTATAAGTGCATATGCTTAAAAAACTCCTGCCTTTGTACAGAGGGCGAGCGGTTGGATGCAAAAATGAAGCGTCTGGAAGCCAAATACACTGCTCTGCACATGGTGCCTTTAATTGAGCGTCTGGGAACTCCACAGGTGGGAACAAAATCCTTTTTTTTCTTTAAGGCGTTTATGCGTTTAGTCTACTTGATCATTAATTATGTGCATTATTTTTGCAGTAGACACTTTGACAATACTAGAATTTTTTAAATGAACAAAGTGGGATGTATTTACTGTTAACTATTGATTGTAATCTACACCTACTGCAACTTGATTAAGCTTCATTTTTATCACTTTAGCAAATCGCCATAGCTCGAGAGGGTGATCTGCTGACCAAAGAAAGGCTCTGCTGTGGGCTCTCCATATTTGAAGTGATCCTGTCACGTGTCCGCGGTTTCCTGGATGATCCGATCTGGCGTGGCCCTTTGCCCAGCAATGGCGTGATGCACGTGGATGAGTGTGTGGAGTTCCATAGGCTGTGGAGCGCCATGCAGTTTGTCTACTGCATCCCTGTAGGAGCTCACGAGTTTACTGTGGAGTGAGTAAAGCAGCATCACCTAACTTAACCTTAAAATTAATTATTTGTTTTATAAACTTTTGCCTTCTGTATTGAGGTTATTTTATATGCAGCCATAGTTGTATGCAAAGATTTGGGTTATTCTAGTCAAATTCCAGGTTTTGTTTATTTTCCAAGTAAAAATAAATCACCTGCACTTCATCTAAAGGAAAAGCTTTCCATCCTGAAAAAAATAGATATTAGTAGTTATATATGATATTATATATGATATTAGATATGATAATTTTTTCCCTATACTGGGGTTGTGCGGAGCCTTTCCCTCTTCTTCTAGGGGAAAATAATTGGGGAAACATCCGGGACAGTTTGACACATTCACACATATTTATACCAAAAAGCTATTTAGTATCTTTACGTCATGTGACTTGCAAGTCTTTGGACTGTGGGAGAAAATCCACTCAGACATGTTGAGAACATGCAAACTCTGAGGCATTAGCACTTCTCACTGTGGCACCACGTTGCCCTTAAAAAGTCAAACAAAAGGAATGAAGTGTTGGAAAATATTTACAGAAATAAATTTAGATTTAAATGTTTCTCAACCAGAATGACGTAAACCATGTGTTCAATTAAATGAAGTGTAGGTTGCTGTTTATTTTTTTGAGAAGTATAGTTGAATCTGATGTCTTTTGTGGGTGTCATTGTAACCCGATGACAGATAATTTATCAGTACAGTGAAAAACCTGTAATTCTGGTACTATTCATGTTGCAGGATGTGAAATCTCTCGTTCTGAGTAGAGGTAATCGGTTTATCAGAATGACTCAGTCAGTGGACTCAACACAAACTGCACCATGTTTCTGCTGCATTCTCAACTTTTTAACTTTGAACTAATTGGAATTTTAAAAGCATAATGTTTTTATTGGACAAGTTGAATAAACTAAAGGCTTTTAATCCTCACTACGTATTAAATAAACTAATATTAAACCCGGCGGCACAGTGGCTTAGTGGTCAGCACGTTCGCCTCTCAGCACTAGGGATTCCCAGTTCGAATCCCCATCTGGGTGGAGTTTCCATGTTCTCCCTGTGTCTGTGTGGGTTTCCTCCAGGTTCTCCGGTTTCCTCCCACAGTCCAAAAACATGGATCAAGTCAATTGAAGATAGATAATGAATGAATTAATGAATATCAAACCCCTGGTGCAGGTTCTGTTATATCCTGTTAAATAACACTTGTTTATTCCTTTAGGCAGTGTTTTGGAGATGGCCTAAACTGGGCTGGATGCATGATTATTACCCTGCTGGGGCAGCAGAGACGCTTTGACATCCTGGACTTCAGTTACCACCTTCTCAAAGTGCAGAAACACGATGGAAAGGACGAAATCATTAAAAGTGTGGTGAGTTTTTGCGACATGTTGCTGCAGTAAACCATCTCTCATTTGATTAAAAACCAGGTGTTTAACTTTATTATAAAATCCGGTTCAGTAATCCTCTTTTATACGACTACTCATCTGTTCGTTCCACAAAAGCTCCGGTGCTTTATCCATCCATAAAATAGAGGATTAAATGCCATGTGAGAGGAAAAAAGCCCACGTTTCAGAATTCTTTATCATGAGGGATTATGTTAATCTCATTCCAGTTTATGAGGTGGAGAACTGTGACTGATGGTGACTAAATAATTCTAACCTCCTGAGTCAGAAGGTTGGAACTATTTAACCTGCTGTTGCTCTTTGGTTTGGGAACTGAGCCTCATTTTAGTTCACATCTGTTACATTACTGTAGATACTCATTCTGCTGCCATCTGCACCTGAAAGTGCTGACTTTAATTCAGAAGGATGTGGACTCTTAGGTTTCTTTAAGTCTTAGCTCACTCTAATCAGGGTCAGAATGGCTGCTGCAGCCTCTTCCAGCACTTGAGGTGAAATGCAGTGTAACACACAGAACAGGTGGCTGAATTATCACAGACTGGACCTACAGATACATTTACAGCTGGGGCAACTCATTATCTTTATAGGTTAGTATGTTTTTAAAATCTGAAGCTTCTAAAAGGAACCAGAACATGCAACCTACACACAGAAATGACCATGTCCACCCAGCCTGGGACTTAGAAACTATATATATATATATATATATATATATATATATATATATATATATTTTCATTCATTTTTTTCTGCTTTATTCTCTATTAGGGTCGCGGTGGGGTTCCCCATGCCCATCCAGGGGAGAACGTTTCGGGCGCTGGGCAGATAGACCCAGGACGGGGTGCCAATCCATCGCTGGGCACACACTCACTCACACAGACACACACACACACACTCTATATGGGGCAATTTGGAGAACTCAATTGACTTGATCCATGTTTTTGGACTGTGGGAGGAAACCAGAGAACCCGGAGAAAACCCACGCGGACACTCCATGGAAAGCATGGAAACTCCACCCAGATGGGGATTCGATATATATATATATATATGTGTGTGTGTGTGTGTGTGTGTGTGTGAATTTGGACTGAGCATTAGATTAAATTAGTTAATTTAGGGGTTTTTTTATTAAAAAAAAAAAGTGCTTTGCCACATTCTTCTCCAAACACATTCCTTTCTGTCTTTCAGCCTCTCAAGAAAATGGTGGACCGCATTCGTAAGTATCAAGTTTTGAATGACGAGATCTTTGCCATTCTTAACAAGTACTTAAAGTCAGGCGATGGGGAGAACATGCCAGTAGAACACGTCCGATGTTTCCAGCCACCTATCCACCAATCCCTGGCCAGCAACTGAAGTGTTACATGCTTACTACTAATCCAGGATTATACTGTTATCTGTGAGTAGTGACTGTCTTTACTTGCTGTTAGTAACAAATGCCAGCAAATCTCGTTTTCATTTACAAGGACTCATAGTCTCTGAAACGACATTCCTTAAGCCTCTAATGTTCATAGAGCCAGTAAATCCCAAGTGTTGCGTCGTGCGAGCTGCTTCTGAAGCAATCACTGACTGCGATAGAGATTCGCTGAACAATGCGAAGCTGGAACATCAGAGTAATGAAACTTGTGCTACTATTTTTAACACTGTACACACAATGTGCCTTATTCTTATGATCTTACCTTGTCGTCATTCAGTATAATGCTCATCATTTACGTTTTATACTTACTGAGAGTTATAGCAGCGTGAGGGACGAGTGGGTTTTAACAGTCCATTATTTAATTTTGCTGTGGCGACAGATCTGTGGTATGTATTTGTATTGGGTGATGATGGAACGACAGCATGCCTTTCTTTTCTACATTCTAAAAGGAACTTTAAAAAAAAAAGACTTCAGTTAAAACTGCTTTTTTTTTGTATTTGAATGATTGTAATCTGCTTTTAAGTGAATAAATATGTAAGAAACCCTACATTACATCCCCGTATGTTAGTAAAGATGTTCGTTAGTTAACTTTATTATAAAGAAAACCAGTCTAATTCGCTAAAAAGGAAATCAAGTCAGTGCATATACAAATCAATAGACTCTTCAAAACGAAATTATTTACAGCACTACAAGAGGAATGAGATGTCAAAGTGATGATCGTCCTCATGAAATTAAGGCAGAACAAAGGGTGGAATAAAATACTTTTTTTAAGCACAATCGGTTGGTCCGTTAGTGTCAGTTTCTGACTGAAATGTCTCACTTAGACCAAGTGGAACTTTAAAATAGTTCTGAGAACCTCTTTTTTGTGCATTCTTACTGTAGGAACTGGGAAAGAGGAAATTTCTTAATGCCAGCAGAGGGTAAGATGCTGACATTAAACTTGGTGGGAAATGATGGATAATAACCCGGCATCAGACCTTAAGGAAACGCGATGCAATTTTGATGATCTGTGTAAAACATTCACATCTGGATCATTTTTGCTTTGCTTGCTCCGTCAGGCACTCCGCTCAACACACGGAGCAATTTGGAGAGGGAATTAGAAATAAGCCTAAAATAAGACATCGCTATGGCAACCGTCAGCCATCTTCCGACACTTGAGCATTCCTAATGGGGGTGCAAACAAATGGGAGGAAGGGGGGGGAGCCCTTAAAGCCAAGTAGTTCTCAGGGTAGTTCCTCTCCAATGAGCCGCCAGAACTTTTTGGTCCGAAAGCATCTAGTGATTGTCTGGAACAGGGACACCTGTTGGATTAAGACAGGGACATGGATCCGTTTCTCCTGGAGACGTTGTCGAAAGCTGAATTGATCTCGCACTCCTCGCGATCCAATGCGTCCTCATTATGGAGAAGCTCGTAGTGACCGTGGCCCGCTACACCATTAGCTGTAGTACCATTACGCTCCTCCTTCCTGATTGACACAGCCAGCGTCGCCAAACTGACATTTACGTCCTTAAACGCATGCAGCAGGAAGATCCCCACTATAATGGTACAGAAGCCACTCAGTGTCCCGATGATGTCATCATAGCCCATGTGTTCCCACTCTTTAAACAAGATGGCAGAGCATGTGAGCACAGACGTGGTGAAAAATACGTAGTAGATGGGTGTGACGAGAGAGGTGTTAAAAATGTCCAACGCTTTGTTTAGGTAGTTAATCTGAGTACTGACACATGCCACCAGGCTTAGAAACAAAATCCAGAATAAGGGGTAGGTCAGGACCGGCTTGCCTGCTATGAACTCTTTGATGGCAATGCCTAAACCCTTGACACATGACACTGACAGGGCACCGATGACCGAGCAGATGGTGATGTAGACTAGGATGTTGGTTTGCCCGTGACGGGGGCCGACGATGAAGATGAATATGAGAGCGACGATGATGACCAACGTGGCAAAAAGGACGAAGCCTGCAGAACAAACAGAAGTCAGAGGTTTTAGCCGCTGTGGTGGTTACTTGAGCCACAGTCTCTACATAGACACAGCTTTTTAACGTAAGGTTTTGGCTGTATAAGTACAACATACAAGTCTACACCATCTTATAATTTGCACTGTTTAACACCCACTGTATAGAAAACATTCAATTTTGTTGTTATTTCTTCTCCAGCACAAAAAAAAGGGGATGTTTAAAATGTCTTTTTTACACCTTTTAATTCTTAGCCATTAACAAAGACAGCCAAGAAAACTTTTAAATGCTTATGATTTCTTTCAAACCTGTAAGTGTAAGCCGCTCTTTCAGGCTGCTGCGCTCTTAAAATTAGGCATGATGGTTCTCAAATAAGTGTTCTCATGGATTTTATTATTCAGCATAACGATTCTGAAGTACCGCTGCCTCACGCCATTACTGCTAACCGTTGTAAAGTGAGGTCTCATTAAAATGCCTATTTTCTGGCTTGCCATTTCTAATTAGTAAGGATCAGTAGAGAAGGACTAAGTGTAACTATAGTGTTTAAAATGAACACCGTGCTGTACAGTTCACACCTGTTTACACTCATCCTTTCACTCTTCCACTAATCATCAGATCTCTGTTAGACAGACAGGATCTCTCAATACTCATGTTGCAGCAGAGAGTCATGTTGCTTTTTATTGTTGTTTTTTAGTTTCTCAATGTCATCATTACTCTGAACAGCTTTGACCACTGAAAAATGCAACTTTTAAATTATAGGTGCTTTTCATTTTGCTTTAGAAATAAACTTCATAAGTGTATTGTATTGAAATGTACATGATCACAGTTTTTATTTTATGAAATCCAGTAATCGTGATGAGGCATAAATTTATATCCAATATACAAGCATTCAAAAGGTTAACCACTGTACCTGGATCAGCTAGTTTCTTGGTCATCACTTCTATACTATCAATCTCCTCCTCCTGTGGTGCGTGGATCACCATGGTGGTGGAGCCGAGGACACTCAGCAGGCAGCCCAGTTTACCATGCAGGTTTAATCTCTCCGTCAAAAAGTAGGAGGAAAGTACAGCGCTGCAAAAAATACAAGATGACCGCATTTTATACTGCATCACTGGATTTGTATGTTATTGAATACACAGCAGTACTTAAATATACAAAACAAATAATTGATTAAAGTTAATGGCTACGTCCATTAAACAGTGCAGCTTTATAGAGTTGTTCATTATAAGACTTTAAAATGCAAAGCAAAAATATATTCAAGTCTTGTAGATTTTGAGCGTCACGCTTGTGGTCTTAGCTCTTCAGCTCCCACCACAGGTTTTCCATTGGGTTAAAAATCAGGTGACTGGTGGTGGAACAGTCAGTGATGGTAGAACTATCCAGCCATGCACCAATATAAACACTGACTGGTGTTTTATTAAACACTACTTTATTTTTTGCAACTGCACTCCAACTGATGATTGTATGATGGTCCAGAGGTTGTGTGTGTGTGTGTCTGTACACTGAACAACTCAGTATAGTATATTGTTCTAGTAACCAAACATACAATAGGCAATTGTGTTCACAAAATGGATTCAAGTAGGATGAATTCTCTGACAGACTATGCATTTTTAATATATGTTGCAATGTTTCACAGAACATAAGCTCAATAACGGCTTTATTCTAAAATGTAATGTGATAAGTTTCACTATAGTAAGAACTACTAGATGGAATTGCACCAGTTTTCAGTAACTGTCAGCTTCATGTTCTTACAATTGACTTCTCATTGGCTACTATCTCTGCCACTTAAATCAATGCAGAGACATCATTGGTTAATTAATGCAAGAACTTTAATGAATTAGAAGCAAGTCAGGTGAGTGGGTAACTCACTGATTGGTGTCCGTGAGTCATTAGAAAATAATGAAAGACAGCTGGGATAAATTTAAAAACCAGCCCTTTGCAGCATTTTCCTCTAATATAGAGATAAAGTCAGCAGTGGACAGATTTATAACCACTGCATCCTGTGGGTGCAGCCTGGACATGTTGGAGCCAACTTCTGTTTTCAGGACATTATCTATATATCAAAGGTTCAACATCTTTAGGTCCACGCAGGAAAACCATCAAAGGTAAGGTGCTGGCTAATTCGATGAATTCTATAAACATTAAGCAGCCTCTTATTTTCTATATATGCGCGTGTATAAAGTTTAATGGTAAAACCTTTATAATTAATGATTTATACATAAATACAGCTACAAAAAGTTTGTACAGTTAGGAATTTTGGTTCTGCAAACAATTTTTGTGGATTTATTCTGGCGATGTCAGAATCTTTTCTTTGTGCCTTAGTGCAGCATGTATTTGCCTTTAGCAAACATTACATTGATAATATAAAGAGACTGGTCTACCTCACAAGCACGCTCAGAGCACCAAGTGGAGTGACGAGTGTAGCAGGAGCAAATGCATATGCTGCAAAGTTTGCAGCTTCTCCAGCACCCACTGTAACACCAGAGCACATTATAACTGTTACCAAATAAAAACCTTTGAGCTTTGAAAACATTCTGCATCATTTACTTTAACTTTTCTCAAATAATCCAAATTTAATATAAACCAATATGTAACTGATTACTCACTTGATAATAAGCCGGCCCACCAAAGCCATTCCTTTAAATATGCATGACCACCTTGACCTAAAGTAAAAAGGATTTTCAGAGATTCACAAATATTCACATATCTGTACAATAGCAGTCAGAATGCACTAGGCCAGATCCAGGCTGTGTTGTGGAAAAGGCAACATTAACCAATTTAATTTAGTTGGTCATTTTTAGTTTACTAAAATTCTGCAATAAAGTTAATACAAGAGAAAACATCTAAAGACATCTAATTGTAAGCATTTAAAAACATAGTTAATAGTGAGAATTTACCATTATATTTTGAGAAACACTTCTATTTCTCTTCAAATATAATATTTTAATAAATGAATGTTCATCTAAAAGAGTAGCAAGGGAAATAAGAGTGTTAATCCCAGTCATTAGTAACATCATGGTAAAGATGTTAGGAATGGGGGGAAAAAAAACCCCTCAGTTACAGTTAATGAAAAAATAAAAATAAACATGAAATAATGTTAAATAAAAATTTAAGTTATTATAAAATTAAATGCATCGAAATTCTACTGAATTGTACTATTACAAAAACAACACAAATAAGCTAAATTTGCATAAATAGACGTGTGACTAACCACTGCACACACACACACTACAGACTCACAGGGTTAATGTGTTTTGCACTGAATCTGAAAATCCAAACTAAGGAAACGAGTGTGATACAAACACCAACCAATTTTTAAAACTTTTTGCAACAGATTGTACACAGAAAGGGAGGACTGGTACAACAGATGAACATGTTTACTAGCTCTATGCAATACAGTATTCAACTTTCATTTGGTTTGGTACAACCAGAGAGAAAGAATTATGATTATGACTTTGCCCTTCAGGGAAACATTGTACTACAAAACATTCCTACCACCTTTTCGGTTAATGACTACATAAAGACGTACAAAACTGACCATAAAGTGTTAAATGACTGAGGTGACTATTCAGTCAAGTGTATTGTAATTTACACAAATTGGTCAGATTCTAGAAGTTAGTCACAGACCAGGAGTGTCTACTTAAACACCTTATATGCTAAACCAGTCGAACCTCTCAGACAATGTTTCATCTGCGTTCCAATGACCTCATTTCAGCCATGGAGACAGTACAGTTTGAACAAAAACCTTTATTTTAAACATGTAAATGCAGCATGACAATTTATGTAAAAAAAAATGTATTGCTTAAAAGGTAAAACTTATCTGCAGCATTTAATCAAAAAGAAAAAAAAATATATTAACAGATATAGGGTTGATTTGGTAAATTACAAACATGAATACTAATTCAGTTTGTGATTTTAAAAGTGAGATGGTAAAAAGTATTTATCAAAGAAAACCAGGATTAAATGTTTCTTGGCCAAAATGCATGCGGTGTTAGTAGGGGCCGGGTAATTGACCTGCATTAAAGGAACCACCCAAATTACAAGACAAAACACACAGCACTTCAACGGACTAGTGAGGCAACTTGGCATGTGGTTTACCTTCCCTGACAACAATTCTAAACAAAAAACGAGTTGTAACAAGAAAAATTAAAAAAAACCTTGCCGTGGTTTAGGTGAATGAAGGGAGTGACCAATAAATAGCTGCATCTGAACCCTTAATAATTTCTAAAACGAAATATGAATTCAGTTCTAAACAAATCTGACTCTAAACAAACATTGTATATGTATCAGTAAACAATTAGTCTGACAAGGCTGGTAGAGTTCAACCCAAAGAATATGATGCATGTAGTTTGATAAAGTTACCTATAAATTTTTATAGCAATGTACTGGTCGTGTACATCCATTACTTTTGGCAAGGTGTTAATATTATTAGTGGGTCAATAGTTTACATACGATAAATTATAACACTTTATTTTCTGGAGACTTTATTTTCATCTTTAGTTTTGATACTACTACACACTTGACACTTTATAATGGTAAATTGTAAATTCATATATACTTTTTAATTTCCCTCTATTTTCTACTTTACTGTTACTGCTACTGGCTGCTATAAGATAAATTTCTTTCGGGATGAATAAAGTATTCTATCTATCTACAAAATACACAGACATTACCTGCTCGCATCGAGCCCTTCCTGGCCAACCGCAGCAGTCCTTTCTTCTTTAATATAAAACTTCCTCCAATAAATAAACTGGAGCTGATGGCCAAAGCCAGTCCGATGTAGAAGTCGTATTTGCCCCGCTCTTGACCCATAGCGGAGATGAATGTCGCTTCTCTTCTGTCACATTGAGAGGCGACTCTTCCTCAGAGGCACTAACGTCCGGATGAAGTTCCTACAACACATTCAGAGCGGAGTTAAAGATTAACTCACCCTCTGCCTCCGTTTATTAACATCCAGCGTCGTGGCTTCAACTGCCAACCGAGAACTTCCCGACATGTCACATGAATGACCCCCAACACGCATCGGATCCAGGTTCAGGAAGAGACGCATACTACCCTCCTACGCAGTACGCTTTAATGGTTCGCCCGTAACCGAAAAGAAATCCTAATCTCGCATACTACTCAGTACAGAAGTACGCTTACTCAGCCCTACCCCATTAGCCCATACCTATCGGCTTGCTAACTCGACTGGCCGGGCTTTGGAAGGCGCTTTTAAATCCTCCCCCGGTGAGCCGTTTACAGTCTTACCTGTTTAACGTGTCGGTGAGTTGAGGTCTGCTGTGGAACGACGCGGCGCCATCGTTTTTAGCGGAAAGTAAAGCAAGAATAGAACCCGCTAACCTTCTAATTCGTTCACTCGTTTAAAGGGCAATGGACTGCGCATGAGCAAAAAATACCCCTCTGATTGGTACAGCTCATGTTGCGCGTGCTTGTAAACACTGTCTTTTCTTCGAGCGATTCAGTATTCAGTTCGTATTCCACGCGTCATTAATCTAACGAGTCATTAATCTAACTGCTTCGTGGACTATAATTTATTGCTTTATTGATTACTACGGGCGGCACGGTGACTTAGTGGTTAGCACGTTGGCCTCTCAGCGTTAGAGATTTCCCGTGTCCGCGTGGGTTTCCTCTGTTCGGTTTAGTAAAAGTAATAATGTAAAGTAAAACTCATGATGAGTTGAATAGTTCAAGAAACAGAAAATGACTATTTGATGAACGAGCATGGGAAAGAGTATGAATGTCCGGTTGCAGGGTCAGCGGAAAGATTTAAATAATGGGACAGTTAACAAGAACCGGTCATAAATTCATACCCCTGAGGGGAGCAGAAAGGAGGACCAGATGGGTTAGAAGATGGAGATGTTTTGGTCAATGTACACATAAGAAAAAAGACTTGTCTGGAGGGCGCACACACTGAAGAAGCAGGTCACGCCCTCCTGAAGGACTTAAATGGACGAATGAGAGGACTTCGGACAGAGCTCTCGGGGGATAGCAACGAGTCTATACAGTAAAACGCATTAAATTATTTTGGAACGAAACCGCCAACTTCTGACCGTTTTTTATGAAACGCAACACCTCCCACAGTCCAAAAACATGGATGAAGGTCAGTTGAGTACTCAAAATTGCCCCATATACAGAGTGTGTATGTGTGCGTGTCTGTGTGAGTGAGTGTGTGCCCAGCGATAGATTGGCGCCCTGTCCTGGGTGTATCTGCCCAGCGCCCGAAACGTTCTCTCCTGGATGGGTAAGAGGATCCCCACTGCGACCCCCAGTATATAATAAGTTCCTAAATCACAAGCCTTAAAATTGCCCCTTACTAGTAATTACTATCAATATTGATAGTCTTAATCTAAAAAGCAGAACATTAACGATGAATTGGACAAATTGGTTTGTACAAAACAGGATGAATGAAAGTTTTTAGAAAACCATATTAATTAAAATGGATCACTTAAGAATTATTTATTGAAGTTTATATACCATAAGTATTATTCATATGCCACAAATTAAAAAACATTTTATATTTTTATACATAAATATAAAACAAATGCTCATCATTAGTTAGACTATTGCATATAATCAAGTAGACTATTTACTTAAAGCTGCATCTCAAAATAAATTAAGCAAAAACAGAGCTTCTCATAATCCCAGTTAAACCCTCCATCCATCATGACCTGACCTTCCAAATTGATAGCTCCACAATTTTTGCAGCCGATTCAATTCATAAGCTTGGTTCCATAATTCACGTTTCATGTCACCAAAACTGCCCGTTCTGGCAGATTCCTTCTTTACAACATCAGGAAGTTCAGACCTTTCTTGACTGAACACGCTAATCAGCGGTTATTTCAAGCCGTCATCCTGTAGTGTTTAGCCAAATATACCCATTTGTCAGCAGCACCAAATCAAGGCAAGCATTAGGCAGGTGTCTGGATGCAATACATGTATTTAAACATTAACAATCACTTCTCAATATCTTGATGTGTGTCTTTTGCAACACATTTCTTTAACCTCAGGAACAGCTTTTTTGCTTACAAGAAAATTAGATATAAAGGTTCAAAGATATTATTGGCATCGTGAATGTTAATGTAAGCTGTCAAGTTCAATGTTATTTTAAGAAATAACTGTTTACTGTTCCTCAATGGCACAAAATTGCAGTAATTATAAATAAAACTAAAATTAGTCCTGTTTAGTTTTGTCTGGTCCCCAAGTGAGCACAGCTTCTTGAGACATGCGCAGCAACATCACCCCTATTGATATGGTGATAAAGCCACACAAAATGCCTAAACAATCCAAAATACCCAATGTTTCCCACTCTCTGAAGAGGATGGCAGAAGCTATTATGACTGAGGATGTAAACACAACATAATAAACAGCCTCAAACATGTTGGAGCTGAAGTTCTCCAAAGCTTTGTTGATGAATGTGAACTGGATCAGTATACTGCATATTAGAACAATCAGCAGGCCCAAGAAGAGATTTAGGGCTCTGTTGTCAGTCGTAAAGTCCCCACTGAAGGCCTCAGTTGCAGATAAACCAAGGCCTTTGCAACTCGGTACTGTGAAACTCCCAAGGAGGGAACAGATACCCACATACACCATGATGTTGGATTTTCCATACGCTGGTGAGAGCCAGCCAATCAATATGATCAATACCAGGACCACCAGTGCAATGTAGCTTAAGAACACTAAAAAAAAATAACAAAATAAAATGACATTATAATAAACAACAATAAAAATCAGACTGCCCTGAAGAAAATGTACTATAAACATTGTCTGCATGAAAGAATCAAAAAGCCTCCAATTCTAATCTTTAGGCGTTAGTGCTGTATATTGCTCCGAGTCGAGTTACTATGCATCTTGTTTAACTACAAAATAGTTACGATGATAATGGTACAATTTCTTTATATTATACAAATGTTAAAAAACGAATTGCATCACATATTATGTAAAAATAAATTCTAGCAACAGGTATCTTCCGATATCTTTATTTACTTTATCTTAATAAAAAAAAACACATAAGGGTGGGGTCACTGTAGACTTAGTGACTTAGGAAGTCTGTAACTGAACCTTATCATTAATCTGCATCATTCATACCTGGGTCCAAAAGTCGTCGTTCTAACTCGGCGCTTGATGCCACGCTCTCAGATTTTGGAGAGTGAATAATAAGCACTATTGAGCCACAGCAACACAACACACATCCAAGTTTGCCTAGAATATTTAGATGCTCCTGTAGAAGCCAGGAGGCCAGGATTGCTCTGAGTTAAAAACAAAAACACCATAAGGGGAACAGATATGATGTATAAACTTCGACACCCCAATGTACTTACCTTCAATCTCATCTTACCGAAAACTATCCAGTGTAAAAACTAAACCAATCATGGAGATATAGCGCCGCTGTGTTCGGCTGCCATCGCGACTTTTCTCGGGTCGTAAAAGCATTTCACTGTGTACAACTATGCATGTGAAGAATAAACTTGACTTGAGATTCAAAATCAGATGAGTGAAATATATAGAAAGAGGTGTATGTAAATTAGAAGCAGGAAGACAAGACATAACAGCTTTGGCATTATAGTGGGAAAAGATGAAGACTATTTTGTAAATTTGCACAATACAACTGCTCTGAAAACGAGTAACTTTTTTTAGGTTATGATTTAATTCATGTTCTTTTGTGTTGCTATAGGATTTTACTTCAGCTATGCATATAGTAAATAAATACAACAGTTATAGCAAGTCAAGTTTTTTTTTTTTAAACACAATTGGTTGCCAAAGTCTATAACACAAAACATCTGTTGAAAATCAAAATGTATTTAAAACTCACCCGAAGAGGACACCTAGGGCTCCAAGAGGGGTGACCAATACTGCTGGAGCTGCATTGTGTGCCATGAAGTTTCCCATCTGACCAACTATCACTAATGAGATGCAGTAATGTTTGAGAGTTTAACATAAACAGCAAAGCTATTAAAGCCTATAAAACAAATATTAAAAATTGCACCCACTTGTCATTGTACCACACCACCACACACAGTCGGATAAGTATGTCCTTCCTATAATGTACGAGCATAATGTTACCAAATACAAGTAAACGTTTTATTCTTAAACTTTAATTTAAACAAAGTTAACATAACATTTATTTAAATTTTCTGTTAAAGAAACGACAAGAAATAAGTTGTGTTTAGATGTGACGCATTAAAGTCTTTAAAGCATTAGTAAATACTTTGTTAGACAGAGACTTTATAACATCTACTTTAACATGTCATTTAGTTCTGCACAGTGCGGTTTATGATTCCGAAGTAAACATCCACCATATTTGATCTGATTACACAATTAAAGACGCTAGTTAAAAAAAATGGAGACATGTTAATGTTTAAAGCCAATTAGTAATAAAAAATCTTCGAGGTTGACTTTTAAAATTTTGAGACCTTTATTAGTTTTCAATGTCAGGAGTTAAAATGTTATTGGTAAGGAGTTCACAATTGGATAGACAGATACATTGATAACTTTATTATCCCAGATGACATTTAGCAGCCAGTAACAAAAACACAGTAATAAAACAATAATAAATATAGTACAAAGATGAAAAAAAGAATGCAATTAAGCCTATCAAAGATGAAGGGCAGTACAGTAATGTAATAATTAAGACTGAATCATGTGCAATACAGAGTAGGCAATTGTGTATAAAGTGTGAGCAGGGTTAACATTAAAGTATTCTGTAGTGCAGATGATCTAAAGTAATAAATTACTGATGAATCTCCTTAATGTGTAAATGAATGAACAAAATTAGTTTGAATAAAAGTAAATTTATTATGAGAACAAAAACCTTGAAATAGAATTATTTTAAACACAGATACCACGATTATAGACTGATACACTGAACAGCCTCTGACTGCCAATAACTCTTCCGAAACATATTAAGATGTTAATTCTGTGAAATGGAAGAACTTTTTATATTTTGTTCAGTAAACCAGTCCTGTGGCGGCACGGTGGCTTAGTGGTTAGCATGTTCTCCTCTCAGCACTAGGGATTCCCAGTTCGAATCCCCATCTGGGTGGAGTTTCCATGTTCTCCCCGTGTCCGCGTGGGTTTCCTCCGGGTTCTCCAGTTTCCTCCCACAGTCCAAAAACATGGATCAAGGTCAATTCAGTTCTTCAAATTGCAGCATATAGAGTGTGTCTGTGTGAGTGAGTGTGTGCCCAGCGATGGATTGGCGCCCTGTCCTGGGTGTATCTGCCCAGCGCCCGAAATGTTGGGCATGGGGACCCCCCACCCCCCGCGACCCCAATATAAGATAAAGCGGAAGATAATGGATGGATAATGGGATGAAGCCAGTCCTGTGTTTGTCTGAACGGGTTTTAAATCATAGTCCTGCTGAAATATTCTGACAGAAAGACAGATACCAGATTTTCGAGACCGCAATATTCCCTTTTTCTGAAGAACGAATGTGGATCCATTGATAAAACTGGATACAACCGCTATTCCAACACCGCCTGCAACTGAGAGAAGCGACTTTTCTTCCATAAGACTTCACTTTAAACAGACGCTTTATTGATTCATACAAATAATTACGTCTTTATTGTAACTGCGCTTCGCTCTATTACTTTTACTTCTACTAGCATAAACTGGAGGTTAGTAAAACTCGTACGTGACTGTAGTACCACCAGGTGGGTTGGAGCGGAATTGACTGGGTACTAGTTAACATGAACTGTTTTCGATAAAGTCTGAAAATATACAGATTGTGATGGACAATATTTATTCATTATCTTCCGCTTTATCCAATATTAGTGTCGAGGGGGGGGGGGTTCCCCATGCCCATCCAGGGGAGAACGTTTCGGGCGCTGGGCAGATACACCCAGGACAGGGCGCCAATCTATCGCTGGGCACACACTCACACGCACAGACACACTCTATATGGGGCAATTTGGAGAACTCAATTGACTTGATCCATGTTTTTGGACTGTGGGAGGAAACCCACGCGGACACGGGGAGAACATGGAAACTCCACCCAGATGGGGATTCAAACCACCATGATGGACAATAGTTTAATAATAATAATCAGGTGTAAACTAATGGGTTTTAATGGTTTTCATTTACATTAGAAATGACAATGGAATTAATGACAAATTTTGCCTGAATCTAATGTGAGAGTTCAAAATATATGCAATTTAAAAAGTTTATCAGTATGTCTGAATAAACAACTCAACAACTCAACCTTTTAGCTTAATTCTTTATTTTAGCTACTCTATTTTAGTTCCCAAAAGCTCTTTCAGTGTTTTTTTTTTATTAAAGGCACAGATAAGATGTATATTCTCTTTGAGTTTATATAGTAAAGTGAATGAAACTTCACAAGGTTTGACTTGGAAAATAACCAAATACAGAAGTCAAGACAACTGATCCAGGGTGGTATTGTGGTGTAGTATGTGACAGCAGTAGTGTCTGAATGTTACAGATAATATTATCACAGACAGCTTATGCAGAGTCTCAACATGCACACTTCCCAACTTTTTTATTACTTGCTAACTAAAATGTCAAATTTATGTGTGTCTATATTCTTTTGTTTCTGTAAGGAAATTTTACATAACACTTCAAATGACATGTAATGGCAAAAAATATAATTGTTATTATTAATAATACATTTATTTAATTAAAACTTTGTGATTTGTAAAATTCAAAACACTGATTTATATAAATAATCATGTATTTCTTCTGTTGTATTGAAAGGCAATGTAAATCAACTTTAAATGTCTTTAGTAATTAGATTTCGTTTTGTGGCTGTAAGCATACAAACTAAAGAGAGGGAGACACCCTGATAATGACATCAGCATTGGTTAAAATAGTCCTGAAACACTCTTGCAGTTACATGTTATATAGTGGTGTAAGCTTGGTCATCATGCGTGAAATTGTTCATCTTCAGATTGGACAGTGTGGAAATCAGATAAGCTCTAAGGTAAGGTTTTGCCAAAATTATATACATATTTAAAATCAAATTTTAGGTCTTAAAAGCAAATTACCCAAGTGGCTTATTCATAAACATTAACCAATATGCCGTTAATATCTTTACCCACTCAATTTAAAATGAATAAAAGTCATAATGTTACCCATAAGTAATTAATATATTTAGTTAAACAATGATTTAATTTTTATTTAATATTCTATATATGACATGCAAATAAAATATTACATATTGAGTGTGTGCTGCGTAAGGGTGTTTCCTTATGTCTATTTGCAGATAAAATTCAAGGGTACTGTGGGTGTGGCAGCTTTAGCAAAGAAATATACTTTTTCAGAAATGTATTTTACATAATTTAGTGGTGGTATAAATAAGAAAATAAAATATAGTTTCAATGCCAATTAAATCAATGTTTAATAGTGAAAAAACTTAACTTAACCTCCATATTTTGTTTCGTTTCTGCTTTATTCTTTACCTCATTATGTCAATTCATTACTTTGTCAAAGGAAAATATTGTTTATGTATTGTAAAATATTGTATTATAATTAATGCCTTCAGTTAACCTTTTATTTTTAAGAAGATTAATATAAAGTTTATTGGTTTTTAATTTCATAAATGTTTAAATAGTCCAATATCTCACTAAATTTCAAAACTAATAACATTTGTGTGACAGAGCTTTGCATTTAGGGCTGTAATAAAGTATATATTTGTATTATACTATAGTGAAATAAAAGATCTGTATACTTCATCTGCTGCTTATTGTTTGCAATGCTACAATTTCCTTGTAGCTGAAGTTAAAATTTTATATTTCAAGTTCTGGGAGGTCATCAGTGATGAACACGGGATCGATGCAAGTGGAACATTTGCGGGAAATATGGCCCTACAACTTGAGAGGATCAATGTCTACTTCAATGAAGCAAGTGGTAATTAACATCAGTATTTTTATATTCTTGTGTTAATGTTCCGTGGGTCAACTGTGGTTCCTGAGGTTTTTAAAAATGCCCTGATATTTAACAATATAATTTTTAGAAATCATGTGATTTTGCCCCAGAATCAATTCACTTTGGCATCTTTTAGGGGGCAAGTTTGTCCCACGAACAGTGCTGGTAGATCTTGAACCAGGAACAATGGACAGCATTAGGGGAAGCCGAATTGGACAACTCTTCAGACCAGACAACTTTATACATGGTAAGTGTATATCCTAGAGTGATATATTCTATTGTCTGATAAAAAAATTGCATAGAGCTAGTCAGAATACTTTAGAAAGCTTTATATTATATAATATTTGGTAACCTAGGAATGATTTTCTTAAAAGATTTGCTTTAGCATTATCAGACACACCTTATCTGATCAGACAAACCTTATCTAATACTAATAAATAAATATTGAGTTGGTTACCACAATATAAGGTTCAGGCCTTGTTTAGTTTGTTTTAAAAAACTGTATTCATAATTTAATTTTGACATTGACAGGGAATTCTGGAGCTGGTAATAACTGGGCAAAAGGTCACTACACCGAGGGGGCAGAGTTGGTGGAACAGGTACTTGATCGTGTCCGTAATGAAGCTGAATCCTGTGACTGTCTGCAGGGATTTCAGTTTGTTCACTCCTTGGGTGGTGGCACTGGTTCAGGCATGGGGACCCTGATCATAAACAAGATCCGTGAGGAGTACCCTGATCGGATCATGAACAGTTTTAGTGTAATGCCATCACCTAAAGTCTCTGATACAGTAGTAGAGCCTTATAATGCCACTCTTTCTATTCACCAACTCATCGAGGGCACTGATGAGACTTACTGCATTGACAATGAAGCACTTTATGACATCTGTTTCCGTACACTTAAGCTCACCACACCAACCTACGGGGATCTCAACCACCTTGTGTCTCTGACTATGAGTGGGGTTACGACCTCCCTACGTTTTCCAGGTCAGCTAAATGCTGATCTTCGTAAGTTGGCGGTCAATATGGTTCCTTTTCCCCGCCTTCACTTTTTTATGCCTGGTTTTGCTCCTCTTATGGCGCGAGGAAGTCAGCAATACCGGGCCCTCACTGTTCCAGAGCTAACCCAACAAATGTTTGATGCCCGGAACATGATGACCGCATGTGACCCCCGACGTGGCCGCTACCTGACTGTGGCAGGAGTTTTCCGTGGTCACATGTCCACCAAAGAGGTGGACGAGCAAATGCTTGCCATCCAACAAAAGAACAGCCACTACTTCGTTGACTGGATTCCTCACAATGTCAAAGTGGCTGTCTGTGACATTCCACCAAAGGGCTTAAAAATGGCATCTACCTTCATTGGAAATAATACAGCTATTCAAGAGATTTTCCGGCGTATTGGAGAGCAGTTTGTTATGATGTTCCGCCGCAAGGCTTTCCTTCATTGGTACACAGGAGAAGGCATGGATGAGCTGGAGTTTACAGAAGCAGAGAGAAACATGAATGACTTGGTATCTGAATACCAGCAGTACCAGGATGCCACAGCTGAGTTGGACTGGGAGCCAGAGGAGGAAGTGACGGAAGTAGAAGGAAACTCAGAAACCGTAATGATAAAGACAAATATAATGACGGAAACAGCTGTTATAGAGTAAAGCTTTTTATAGATGATGGAGTTGAGTGTTAAATTGTTGGTCTTATTATGCAGGTCATTTGATCATTTTACCAAATGTAGCTAGAAGTATAGCTAGTTTGCTTTTAACATCTTTAGATTTGATATTTTAAATAATATAAAAGGTAATTACTATTTGTAGTGTTTGGTTTAATATATTGAGGTTAAAAAACAAATTACTAGCATTTAAACATTTTAAATCACTTAAAATTATTAATTATTTTAATAAAGAATTAGAAACATCACACAAATATGGACCTTGAATGCCCTACTCCATATTCAAACCTACGACTTACGAAACCTACAAAAAGTCTTAGCAAGTAGTATTCAAGGCTGTTTTAAATTTAAATTTGTATTTTAGATAAATAATTATTCAGTGATTGTCAGTTTTAACAGTAATGGCCATCTGCAATCCTAATTGGAGCTAAGCTTTACATATTAATAAACTTTATGGTAAATATATTATTACATTGTTTTACAAATTTATGTATGATTCCAATTAATGAAAGCTATTCAATTTAAGTATTTTCTTTACACAAGTCAGTATTGTGAATTTTTTTTTTTTTTTTTTTTTTTTTGTAACTCGTATTATAGATTTTTTAAATAAGTAGAAATTTTAATTAAAATAGCTAATGTTTTAGAGCCAAATTAACTGTTTTAATAAGGTTTTGTATATGAAATGTAAAGATTAACAGATTATTTCTTTTTCTTATGTTGTCATTCAATGTTTCACTAAACGAATTAACAAAATAAATTGTAAATATGAAATTAAATGTTATTGTATGTATGAAATTTAAATGGAATCATTCCACACTGAAACCTAAGCTGTAGTGGCTACAAGCTTGACTTGATGTATGTAGGAGAGAATAAGGGTGAATTTTACCAGCTCTGCAAATACTGATAAGCACTTTGAAAAAAACATTTTACATTCACTAATGCCCAAGACTGATGCTGTTATAGGGTATGCTAAATATCTTGCTGACTCACACAAGTCCCACACAGTCTGTTATACAAACTTCTTTTTAAAGCTCCAGTCCGAAAAGACATGATCTTTTGTAAAATAGTATAATGTTGCACAATAACCTTAAATAGAAAAATATTAATTATAATAATAATTATTATTAATTATAAGGATTAGTATAAAAAGTATGATGTTTTACAATAACCTCAAATAGAATAATATTCATTATAATATAATAATAATTATTAGTATTAAGATTAGGATAAAAAGGGATTCCTAAAATTAATTTAGATTAAATTTAGATTTAATTTTATCTAAAATGCAATGTGGAAATACAGCATGACTAATAATCAAGTGTATAGAAGATGTAAGGATTAAAGGTAAAGCTTTAAGTGGATAAAATAATTGAGCAAAGCTGTTAAATATGCATACGTTAAATTTTAAATAATATGAATATTGTATTTCTTTCACTTATAATTTGGTGCTGAAAAATTGTCACAATATATTGAATACAATTATTTGTTGGCACTAAGCTAAAGACTTGGGTTTGAGAAAGGTACATAAATCAAGTTAGTCTGGAGTGTCCCTATTTTAAGCAGAAAGTAACAAGAGCTGTTACTTAAACAGTACCAAGTATTTCAGTTACTATGTGCAGTGAAACGTCCTCTAGTGGCTTCTTGACCAAAACTCAGGCGAGACCAGCGAAACACAATTTAATTGTTGTTATTTTGAAAGACTCTGAGAGAGAGAGAGAGTCTTTTATATTTAAAGACTCTGAGAGAGTGGTCTGAAGGATGTTGATACCAATGCTAATATTGAGAAAATGATCTAGCTTACAAATTACATTTAAATTTACCCAAAAGTTTCTGATGAATAAGTTTTGGTTATGAGTTTTTCATCCAACAAAAAGTAACCCTGGAACAGAAAATAGAATTTGCTAGAAAACTTAGTCAAACTCTATAAACCATAAAGCCAAAAGCTGTGAGAGAACTACACATTACACATAGAACAACTTTAATGAAAGCTATAACAGTGTGCATTAATAGTCCCTCAAACGTCTTGATAACAGTTTGGAAATTGTTGGTGCTAAAAACATTGTCCAATTGTGTTTAATTGTCTTTGTAAAGGTGACACGGTGGCCTAAGTGGTTAGCACGTTTGCCTCTCAGCACTAGGGATTCCCGGTTCGAATCCCCAACTGGGTGGAGTTTCCATGTTCTCCCCATGTCTGTGTGGATTTCCTCCGGGTTCTCTGGTTTCCTCCCACAGTCCAAAAACATGGAACAAGTCAACTGAGTTCTCCAAATTGTCCCATGTAGAGTGTGTTTGTGCGCATGTCTGTGTGAGTGGGTGTGTGCCCAGCGATAGATTGGTGCCCTGTCCTGGGTGTATCTGCCCAGTGCCCGAAACGTTCTCTAACCTCTAGCCATCTGGCTTTGATGAGTTATCCATGGATTCATGAAACACTGAACAATTCATTTAGAATTTTCTTTTTATTTGCCAGTCTGTGACATGAACTTCTAAAATTATTTCAGGAATGATCCACTTTAGACCTGCAAGCATGTTGTAGAATACATAGTGTGATATCTTCCCTATTTTACGTCCTAAGCCAGAATTCTGAGATAAAAGGTCAGTATTCTATTATTCTTTCAACAATTCAGAATTTCAAGCCTTTTTTCTCAGTTGCCATCGTCCATCGTTCAATGACGTCGTTCGGTCGTGGGTTTTATTAAAAAAACAGCTTTTCTGCGTCTCTATGAACTCAGATACGAACTAATGAAACGGCGAGCAAAGGGGGGTCACGGCGTGAGTGACGTCGACGTAACGAGCTGACATCACGAGGCCTGGCGTTTGATGAGGAGGAAGTGAAAACAACAAGCTGACTTAGTGACGGGGCGAGTGGAACGTCCCCGCAGGTCGTGTCAGAAACACGCAGGCTGACGGTTTAAAGCTTCACGCTCGTTACTGCTCGCCATGTCTTTGTTTGGGAAGTTGTTTGGTAGCAGTGGGAAGGGAGGGAAGGGTCCCAGCCCTCAGGAGGCTATCCAGAGACTCCGAGAGACCGAGGAAATGCTGGGCAAGAAACAGGAATTCCTGGAGAAAAAGATTGAGTTCGAACTCGCGACAGCAAAGCGAAACGGAACGAAAAACAAAAGAGGTAAGAGGAAAGGGTCCACAGTGCTTCATAAAGCACCCGCAGCTTTGACGCTACTGGCTAACCACATTAGCATTTTAGCTGAGTGGACCAGTCAGGCGAAGTGTCACCTCATTACATCTGCGCACTTTGACTTGCAAATTATTTTATCACACAGACGTAACTCACTTCAGGACTAAGGTTAACTTAAGTGTCAAACGATGAGTAGCGTTTTTAGGGTTTAAAAACATCAGTGGCTTTAGCCCAGATCCCTTATTCCCCCCTCTGTCCTCTTTAAAAATTGCCCTTTCATGAGGGTATTTTTACATTTTTTAAACTGATCATTTATTAGTTATAAGGTGGCTAAGTGTTTAGCACGTTCGCCTCTTAGCACTAGGGATTCCCGGTTCGAATCCCCATCTGGGTGGAGTTTCCATGTTCTCCCCGTGTCCGTATGGGTTTCCTCCGGGTTCTCCGGTTTCCTCCCACAGTCAAAAAACATGGATCAAGTCAATTGAATTCTCCAAATTTCCCCATATAGAGTCTGTCTGTGTGAGTGAGTGAGTGAGTGAGTGTGTGCCCAGCGATGGATTGGCGCCCTATCCTGGGTCTATCTGCCCAGCGCCTGAAATGTTCTCCCCTGTGCTCTGTTTTATGAGTCAGTCGCAAATGAGCCAGTTTTAACGAGGTTTTGCTTTAAATACCGTAACTTTGCAAAAGTTTGAGCCTTCAGGAAAAAATTCTGACCGTTTATGAGAAGCTGCCCTTTACAGCCAACATACATTTATTACGGTAACTTTACCGACACTGGTGAAAAAAATCTGTCTCCCTCAAACACACACACACACACACACAGGTGCTTGGAAGCACAAACAGCTGATGATGACTCCATCGTTCGGTCCCGCTGCTAGAGGAGAGGTTGCAGAGAAAGCTGCTCTCATTTGATCCGGGGATACTGACAAAACATCCGGTGCTATAGCCCCGAAAGCCCAGGTCTATCGAAGCCCCTGGTCAGACTTGTACTGTCGGTGTTTAACCTATCAACCTTTTAATTTGCTATACAGTAACCATTCATTTCCTGTCACCAGTTTGATTCTGACATTAGTACAATAAATAACAAACACCACTTTAAAACTACCCATACTGTCCAAACTACTGACATAATGTTTTAATGGGTGGTGATGGGGCATGGCGCTATTGGTTACCTTAAAAACACCCCTTAAAGTTTTTTATTTATTTATTTATTTTAATATAAATTACACACTGTTTCTGCGCTCAAATGCCTAAATGTAACCCTAAAGCTAAATGTACATCATCACAACCAGAGGGACTGAATAATCACCTTGCACCATATGTTACTGTACACTTATGTATGAACAAGTTTCTTTACAAAGGCATCAGTCATGGTTCCTACATGGGGACAAGGTACCCACCCTGTATCAGAAACTTAAAAGTTTTAGGAGCTGTGAAAAAGTATCTCTGATGCAAACGTGCCTAGAAGTATTCTGATATTTTGAAAGCATGCATTGCAATTGCCCTTCATGTCTAATACTTTTGAGGCTGCATGCTTGAATGTAATATTTTCAAACACCAGCTTGTTCAAAACACCGTCACTAAATCTGTGTAGATGTATTTCGAAGGATTTTTTAGTATTGATATAATTGCCCCTAATTCAGTACTTCAAATACTTAGCTGCACAGTGTTATTATGTTTAGGTTAGGGTAAATATTGGCATGACAAGAACAAGACTTTAACCAATTGTTGACTGTAGAGAGCTTTTGTAAACAAGAAATAGACAATTAATAACATGCTTGGCCTCATGAGAATATTATCTCATAGGTGAATTTAGCATCTAAGAGTATAATTGTACTCTTGGGCACCTCCACTAATTGTTGAAATGATTAATTTGTATTACCAGGCTGTCATTGCATTTTTTTCTCCTCTTTAAATGTATGTGTGGCACATACCATAGAAAAGAACATGTTGCAAAATACAAAAAATTGTGTTCGCTGAATAACTTTTATTTTGGTGTTCTATATTAGGATTATTAAATAATAAAATACATGTAGTCCAAAAGCAGATGAAATAAAGCACGTATTACACAAACAATATTTCATTTTGTATTTTTATTTTTTTTTAAGCTGCACTACAGGCATTGAAGCGTAAGAAGCGTTATGAGAAGCAGCTGGCACAGATTGATGGAACTTTGTCCACTATTGAGTTCCAGAGGGAGGCACTGGAGAATGCCAACACTAACACTGAGGTCATCAAGAACATGGGCTTTGCTGCTAAAGCCATGAAGGCTGCTCATGATAACATGTGTGTATATTACTGAATCTACTAATTTATACATAAATCTTAATCTTCTGCGTATGCAGTTAATTTACCAAGACATGGTTTATATGTAGAATCTACAAATTCTGTTTCTTTATATTTCTTATTCTCTATTTTGTTTATGTACCTTGAGAATTAAAACATTTAAGTATCCAAAGCTCTAAGGTTATTACTGTGGTCAAAAACAAACCTCTTCTTTAATAGTTCAAATGTGTACAAACTACTTTACCAGTAGGGATAAGTCAATTCTGTTGTTTTTCTTTTTTTGCTTTAAATTATTTTTTACCTTTTATAAAACATAACGAAGGGTGACAAGCTATTTCTTTCTCTTATTGCCTCTCTCTTTCTCACTCTGTCTTTCATTCTTATTGTCTCCCTCTTTCATGTTCTTTTTTTAAAAATCTTTTGCCTTGTCTTTTTTCAGGGACATAGACAAAGTAGATGAACTCATGCAGGACATCACAGAGCAGCAGGAGCTGGCTCAAGAAATATCAGATGCGATCTCAAAACCTGTTGGCTTTAATGAGGAATTTGATGAGGTAAGAAAAAAATACTTCAATCATTGTATTTAAATTTTTTTTTTTTTTTTTCCTATTATACTTTGTGCATGTGCGTGTGTTTGCAATGTTGCAGGATGAATTGCTTGCTGAATTGGAAGAGTTGGAGCAGGAAGAGTTAGATCAGAGTTTGTTGGGAATTGGTGGCACAGAGAATGTACCACTGCCCAGTGTACCCTCTACATCTTTGCCTTCAAGACCAGGTATTGTTTATATCTGTTTCTACCAGTTCTCCCTCGCTTTCTTTTTGCTGCTGGACAAAAGTTATTTTAATTAGGAAACTGACCTTCAACATATCACGTCAGTGAGCTGGAATCACCCCTTTGTGTCATATATATATATATATATATATATATATATATATATATATATATATATATATATATATATATATATATATTAGTGTATTTGCGTCTTGTATAGTGTATTTGCGTCTTGTGATGCCACCTAGGATTTTTTTTGAGCAATGGCAAATGTACATTTTTTTATGATCACTCAAAAATATGAAGTCATTAACTTTATTGTATGTCTGTATTTTTTTTTTTGTAGTGGGAAAGAAAAAAGAAGAGGAGGATGATGACATGAAAGATCTGGAAGCTTGGGCAGCCAATTAATACTTACAGTTTCTCATTCATGTATACATACCCACACACCATTCACAGTTGCAACTGGTGGAACTGGACTGACTTGATTGCTTGGGGTGTTTTTGAGTCATAGGGTTTTCAAACAAAGTCAAAAACATGGCACAAAAATTCAGCTCAATTCCCTGGGCACTTTTACCATTTCAGCAAGTCATAATGTAAGATTGCTGTAAGTCCCAGTGTGATTCTTCATCTGCCGACCTTCAAGATGGAAAACAAGAATGAGAGGTTTTTTTAGATGCCTCCTGAGCATCTTTGAACATTCATTTGCATTTAATTCTGAAACACTCCTATTGTAAAGTTTAGTTATAAGTTTTGTCCCTACACAATTCAGTTTAAAGATTAAAATAAACACTAAGTTTTGTTTTGTTGAATGCTCTTACAATTCTTAATTTCTTTAAGATATTTTACATTGTATCATTAAAATACTTAATTAGTTATGGCCTAATTATAAAGTGGTTTTGGTAACTGAGAATACTTGCAATCAGACACCATCGGGTTCCTTTTATGTGCTGGCTTTGGTGGATTGTTTGAATGTGTCTTGCTTGCAGACAGGTTATGAAATAAGCTAACAGTATGACACTTCATTGAGATGCTTGTCAGTAAGCATGTGTCTTTTTACCAGATTTGTTAACACTAAAAACTGTTTCATCACCTGCTTAATAGGACGACAGTTAAGATTCCCAAGGAATGATAAACCAATGTTGTGTAGCTGTGGATTTGTTGGCAGATTTGTTAAAGGTGTCGGGTGGTGCAGGTCTATTTAATATAAGGTTCTGTAGAGTTCTTGCTCTTCAGGTTGCTCATCCGGTACAAATATTTTTATAGTGGATGTGTTCTTTTTCCCCTCCAAATGTATTATTTGAGTCACATAGGTCTTAATTTATTTATCAACTGCCCCATGTGACCTTCAAGTTTATAAGAACCTCATCATATCTGTCTTTGTGTTTGAATAGAATAATAATTTTCAAAGCATAGAAAAATGTCTTTAAAATCATCCCCTATTTTTGGATTAGAGATGGCCGTTTTAGCACTCCCATATATTATTGGTTGATTATGTACAGACAGTAGTTTGAAACCTTTGCCTGGCTTGGGTTATTTTTTCTTTGTGATGGTTGAAGACACCCGACACTACATGTTCAAGGCAATGTAAACTGATTTGTACAGGATCTGTATGATGTAGCTTTAATGCATTTCTATGTTTTCATTACCTTGCTGTTGGATTTATTATTGCTGTTATTAAAATCATTTGAATATGATTGGCCACTGTTGTTGTGTAACTGTGATTTTTAGAAGCTTTTCAGAATTGGCAGTTGAGAACCCAACCCGTTTACCTCATTTGACGTTACAAAGGTTCATCTGTAAAATATTTACAGAGGGCAAAAAAACAGTTTGCTCAGGATAAAACTGGGTCCAAGAAACAATTTCGTTTTTATTTTAATGTAACACATGAGGTGCAAATGAAAGTTCTTTTACAGAAACCTTTATCCAAAAAGACTTACAAACGAGAGAACAACACAAGTCAGTATTATTCGACAATAGGGTGACCAGATGTCCCGCTTTGTGCGGGACAGTCACGCAATTTCATTACTTTTCAGGCGTCCCGCAAACTGAGTCGTCCCGCATTGTTATTGAAAGTCAGACCTCAGTTTTGAAATGCGTGTTTTATAATCTGGTATTGGATGGCTGCGATGTCTGTTATCGGGGGAGAGGCGGGCTGTTTGAATGTCAATTAATCGGGAACGCGTATGTTTAGGGCGCGCCCACCAATACAAACAATGCAAATTAGGTCATATATATATAGGAAGATAATGAATGATATATATATTCATTCTCTTCCTCTTTATCATATACTAGGCTGGGCAGACACACCCAGGACAGGGTGCCAATCTATTGCTGGGCACACACTCACACAAGCACACTCTACATGGGGCAATTTGGAGAACTCAATTGACTTGATCCATGTTTTTGGACTGTGGGAGGAAACCCATGTGGACACGGGGAGAACATGGAAACTCCAACCAGATGGGGATTCGAACCGGGAATCCCAAGTGCTGATACATATATACAAACATAGTCTTTGTCCCACATCTGGAATCTTGGAATCTGGTCACCCTATTCGACAACCACTCATTAAGTATACATTTTCAATTTTAAAAGCTTTATTTGCATGACAAATTACACATTCGTATTGCACAAAGCTGGTGTACAAAATAAAAACAAAAACAATTAGAAATTTACAAAATTACAAAAAATGTACATAATATACAAGTACAATGAAATAGTATAACATATACATATATATTTAAAATATATAGTAATATATATATATATATATATATATATATATATATATATATATATATATATATATATATATATATATATTACAGTGCGGCACGGTGGCTTAGTGGTTAGCACATTCGCCTCTCAGCGCTAGGGATTCCCGGTTCGAATCCCCAACTGGGTGGAGTTTCCATGTTCTCCCCGTGTCTGCGTGGGTTTCCTCCGGGTTCTCCGGTTTCCTCCCACAGTCCAAAAACATGGATCAAGTTAATTGAATTCTCAAAATTGCCCAGTTTAGAGTGTGTCTGTGTGAGTGAGTGTGTGCCCAGCGATGGATTGGCGCTAAGCGGGAGATAATGAATGAATGAATGAATATATATTACATATTATAACATATTATATATCTTTCTATATATTTTATAGTATCACGCCCCTTAAAAGTCGTCACTTCCCTTTAAAAAAAACTGACGCGCGCTATCAACAAACGCGCTCATTGGTCGCATGCTCTCCAATCAGAAGGCGATCGAAAACGTTAGCACGAGGCAGTGCCGAGCTTCTTAACCAGGATCCCGGCGCTGCGTTTTCTCTCTCCGTCAGCAGCCGAGCAGCGAGCCAGTGCTCCTCCTCATCCGCGGCCCGTGTTCCATCCATCAGCACTCAACAACGCAGCCATGTGTGACAAACTTCCCTTCAAAGTCGGTCAGTGTCTTCATTACAGCTTATTAAACACGCTGCACTGTTATTCTCCATTTTAAAAGCTGTATGTCAGTATGAAAGGCTGCCGCCGCAATCCTGCTCACCACTTCACTGTAACCCAGCAGTGTATTAAATAAAGGAAACACCTCATATAAAAAAATAAAGAGCAACTAAAGACAAACGCGGTGTGTAAAGGTCTTATAACGTTTTAAAACTTTTTCGTCTTTAAGGTTTTTTTTGGGAAGTTGTAATAGTAATATAGATTTATTCGTATTGTGCACCTGACCGCGTTTAGTCTTAATACTTCATTCAGAACATTTCTGGCAGCCATGTTGGAAGATTTTTGTTCATGCATTCGCCTCATGGTTTAGTCTGTCTATGTGTCTGTCTGTCTATGTGTCTGTGTGTGTGTGTGTGTGTGTGTGTGCGCGCGCGCGCGCGCGCGCGTGTGTGTGGGGAAACCTTAACCCGTGTCTGCAGCGCACACTGACACAAGAAGTTGAACTCGAGTTGCGTGGAAATGACGCGTGACGTAAGCACGGCGTCCCGTTCGGTAGACGCGGGATCTCAGATCGTATTGACCACGTGACGCACACCCAATCATCAAACTCCTAACGAGCGTCTTTAATTAGAGATTCATATTTAGTGTTGTGTTAATGAGGTTGGTTAAGGTTTTGACGATCGAATGTGTGCTTTGGCCTCAACCCTGAAACTTTGAGCTTATGCTCTTAGAAGATAAAGAAAGTTTTTTTTTTTTTTTTTTTTTATTCATTCATTATCTCCCGCTTATCCTCTATTAGGGTCGCGGTGGGGTTCCCCATGCCCATCCAGGGGAGAACGTCTCGGGCGCTGGGAAGATAGACCCAGGACAGGGCGCCAATCCATCGCTGGGCACACACTCACGCACGCATACACACTCTATATGGGGCAATTTTTGAGAATTCAATTAACTTGATCCATGTTTTTGGACTGTGGGAGGAAACCGGAGAACCCAGAGGAAACCCACGCAGACATGGGGAGAACATGGAAACTCCACCCAGATGGGGATTCGAACCGGGAATCCCTAGCGCTGAGAGGCGAACGTGCTAACCACTAAGCCACCGTGCCGCCTACGTTACTTTTTGATTATACTATTATTTTCTGCATTTGTGTAAAACTGCAAACACTGTCAGAATTTTGTTTGGAGTTTGCTGTCTTGAACAACAAAATCCATCCATCCATTTTCTTCCGCTTTATCCTATATTAGGGTCGCGGGGGTTCCCCATGCCCATCCGGGGAGAACGTTTCGGACGCCAATCCATCACTGGGCACACACTCACTCACTCAGACACGCACACATACACACTCTATATGGGGCAATTTGGAGAACTCAATTGACTTGATCCATGTTTTTGGTTTGTGGGAGGAAACCGGAGAACCCAGAGGAAACAGGGACACGGGGAGAACATGGAAACTCCACCTAGATGGAGATTCGAACCAGGAATCCTTAGTGCTGAGAGGTGAACGTGATAACCACTAAGCCACCGTGCCTCCTTTTGAACAACAAAATGATTAGTGATTATGACATTGTGTATTTGGTTGGTGAATGATTGTCTGTACTGCTGATGTGCAAGAACATGTTGTGCTGGTACAAGTGGAAGAGACCCCGCAGTACTGCTGGAGTTTTAAAACACTGTTCACGTTGCACCTATAACTAATTACTCCACCTTGGCAGTAACTTATCTATTATACTTTAATCCTTCAGTGGCACTTACAGGACACTGTCCACCAAAAGCTGGTGGCAGGACATTTTTGGAGGGGGGATTACTCAGTCCAGTTGTGCTATTGGGGTGTTTAAAAGTTCCTGGAGCACAACTGTTGAGTTTCTCAGAGTTAACTTATTTATGAAATAATGTTTAAACATGAACATAAAATACTGTTTGTATTGCCCAGCATTACAACAACCTAAACTCTGATTAAATCTAGAGATTAGCTGTTGTCTATTGCAGATACACATGGTCTGAAACACACTGAAGGCACAGTTGTTTGGGCTCAAGTGTATATGCTGCCAAATGGTGAATATCCTCTTTCATAAAAAAGTGCCTCAGCTGTGCAAGTAGTGTAATAGGAGAAGGGATTGCAAATATGGGCTCTAACTATCTGTCTATCTAACTAACTATCTGAGAAATAAGTGACTTTACATGCATTATTTAAATGTATCCTAAGTTTTAAAAGACTTTGCCTTTTACTATAAACTTACCATGCACCCAGTTAAAAGAAAATAACAAACATTTGGCGGGATACAAATGGATAGTCTCTGTCATTCATATATGCAATCGTAAGCTCCGTGACATTGAATGAGAGAACTTGGCATGCAGTTAGTTCTAGATCTTTTGAAAGTTGTTCGTTAAAAGTTGAGGACAGGACAGTGTAGACCAGTCAGATTCTTGCATGCCAAACTCACCCAGCCATACCTTCATGGACTTTGCTTTGTGTACTGCTTAAACTTGAAAGAGCATTACCCTGACTTGTTTCCACAACTTTGACATCATTTGTTCAGAATGCATAGCCACAATAGGTTTTTGTCGTATATTATAAACTTATTGAGGTCAAATATAGATTATAATATTGTTACTGCTATAGCACCATTTTGGCTGCTTTGCAAAATTCAGGCAATTTTGAAGTAACTTATTTAGATAGTTTATCAATTTTGAATCGCTCAAACCAGAGCATAGTTTACATTATTGAACTGAACAAATTAAAAATCTGATTTTATGTACAATTTGAAAATTCTATAGTGTAGCTGGTTTTCGTCATAACTACTGACTCGTGGTGTTCTTATTTGTAAGTCTCTTTGGATAAAAGTGCTACATGAGTAAGTGTAAATTTGCACAAACATATTGAGGTAGTTGCTTAACTTGCTTTGCTGTTTATACATTGGTGTGCAAGTTTTGTAGAAAGTTTTTTTTTAGATATTGTTATGCTGGTTTGAGGGTCCAGAGGTCAGTTTTCAGAAGCATGACCACCTAAGATAACACTGCTCTTGTCACAGTGGAAAGTTCAGTATCAATTAGATATATATATATTTTTTTTCCTGACTTCTCGACCTTTTTCCAAAATGATTGGTTGGTATTTAATTTCTTTTCAACCTTAAACTATTTATCTTCAAGTAATCCACAGGACAAAAAATACTGAAATGAAATATCAAATATAGAAAATGTAATGGAAATGGATTCTCTGCAGGACTGAATAGACCATATATGTTATTAATTTATTATAATTGTTTTTCTTTCTAAGTTTTTTTTTTTTTTATTTTTTTAATCCCCTATTTTTCTATTTTTACATTTCAAAAGTGTTGATGTAAACTATCTTAATGCTTTAATCTGTTGGCATATTTGGCATGGTGGCATGTTCTTTACCATTTTTAATGTATATACAGCTGACATCAGTCTGGCAGAATGGGGACGGAAAGCTATTGACATTGCTGAAAATGAGATGCCAGGACTTATGAAGATAAGGGAAATGTATGGACCAAACAAACCTCTAAAAGGAGCACGCATCGCAGGCTGCCTTCACATGACTGTCCAGACTGCTGTACTTATTGAGACCCTTACAACCCTTGGAGCTGAGGTAAAGGGAAAAACAACATGGTATATAACTTGTATAATAATGGTTCTAGACTAGATTTTTATTTTACCACACTTTGCCTTTTTTATGACCATTCAGTCCTAAAATGGTTATGGCTATGTAGTGATTTGGAATTATGTAGGAGTTTAGGATAGTTAAGCTCATCAAGAAGTTTTGATTTGAGTTGTGGGAAACAGGACTTTACTGTATGTATTTTTAATATTTTTGTTTATAATAACATTTACTCTTACAAACTAAAGACAAATAGACAGGCAAACAGGAGATGTTAAATCGGCTGGGACTCTTCTAGTCTCTTATCACAATTACCTATGTACAAATTCGCCTGGGTAAATTTAATAGCAACAATTGTCAAAGCAAAAAAAAAATTTCTCTCTCTCCCCCCCTCCCCCTCCCTCCCTCTCCACCTCCTCTACTTTTAGGTTCAGTGGTCCAGTTGTAACATCTTTTCCACCCAGGATCATGCTGCTGCTGCAATTGCCAAGACCGGGGTTCCAGGTCAGTGTGATGACCATATAAATAGTTAATCTATTATATGGGTTATATAATCCCCCCCATCAATAGTTATTCTAAATATTTAATACATTGGGTAATCAAAGCAGTATAAAGTCCAAATATTCAAGGTGCCTTTACTTTAGTCAACTTGTTTAAACCTCCAATTCCAGCATGTCTGTTTCAACAAACTGTCATGTTTTTAAATAAATAAAGTGGTAATTTTTGCTTTTATAGTGTACGCATGGAAAGGTGAGACCGACGAGGAGTACGTGTGGTGCATAGAACAAACTATATACTTTAAAGACGGTCAGCCATTAAATATGATCCTTGATGATGGAGGAGATCTAACCAACCTTGTGCACCAGAAGTACTCCAAACTGTTAACAGGTATTGAAATCAGTTCAGTTTTGAAGAGTTTTATA
Organism: Corydoras maculifer; assembly: GCA_019802435.1. NCBI lineage: Eukaryota > Metazoa > Chordata > Actinopteri > Siluriformes > Callichthyidae > Corydoras > Corydoras maculifer. The sequence continues at coordinate 399,103 of JAFMOD010001189.1, forward strand.
AAGTTTTGAAATGAGTACAGTTCTAAAGTGTATGTATAATTAAGCTTTATTTAAGGTCTTTGAAAAATCGAAATTTATATTTCCGTATGTGTTGACTGGTTGTTTCCAGTTGTTCAGGTTCTCTTTTCATGAATCATTTTCTTTTAGGAATTAAGGGGGTGTCTGAGGAAACCACCACAGGGGTTCACAACCTTTACAAAATGATGAAAAAGGGTGAACTAAAGATTCCAGCTATCAATGTAAATGACTCTGTTACAAAGGTACATGACACCTGGCATAAAGCAAAATCTAGATGATTTAAACACGTTTTAAATCTTGCTTTTTAATCCTAAACACAATTTTTTTAATCATAATTTTGTTATTCTTTATTTAATAGAGTAAATTTGATAACCTGTACGGCTGCCGGGAGTCTCTGATTGATGGAATCAAGCGGGCAACGGATGTGATGATTGCTGGGAAAGTGGCTGTGGTAGCAGGATATGGTGACGTTGGTAAGGGCTGTGTTCAGGCTCTACGAAGCTTTGGAGCCAGAGTCATCGTGACAGAGATTGACCCCATCAATGCACTACAGGCTGCAATGGAAGGCATGTGCACTCTTCTGTTATGATTTTAAAGAGCTGTGAAGTGTTTTTTTTAATGTAAAAAATGTGCTGTTGTGTGCAAAAATGGTAAAGGGTTTCTAATTGTTATGTAGGCTATGAGGTAACTACCATGGATGAGGCTTGTAAAGAAGGAAACATTTTTGTAACCACCACTGGTTGTAAGGATATCGTTTTGGGCAGGTATGTGGAAATGCACTTTAAAAAAAATTTATTGATCTGCACATTTTGTTTAATATCCTGATATTTCAGTGTTTTATATAGAAGTATTTCAGGTTGTTCTGGTACCCATTCCTATTCTAATTAAATAGTGGGTAAACAAACCTATCAGCTTATAGGCACACACTAGGTGTCATTTTTAGTGACTCCAGTTGAGCTGTCATATGTTTTTTGACTGTGGGAAAGAAATTATGTAGACATGAGAAAACATAGAAACTCTGCACCTGCAAAGGGGGCATCATGGCTGATAATCCTTCATTCTGTTTGTTTTTAAACAGACACTTTGAGCAAATGAAAGATGACTCTATTGTTTGCAACATTGGGCATTTTGATTGTGAAATTGATATGAAGTGGCTCAATGAAAATTCTGCTGAAAAGATCAACGTTAAACCACAGGTTTGTGGAATCCACAGCACAACCTTGGTTTTAAGAAATTTATATTTAACCCATGGATGCTGCATTATAAAAAAAATTGGATTTATGTTCATCATATTTCTGCTTCACTTCCACATCAGGTTGATCGATACCGCATGAAGAATGGAAATCATATCATTGTTCTGGCTGAAGGGCGTCTTGTAAATCTGGGCTGTGCAATGGGTCACCCTAGCTTTGTCATGAGCAACTCTTTTAGCAATCAGGTCCTTGCTCAGATTGAACTTTGGACCAACAACAGCAAATACCCAGTCGGTGTTTACTTCCTACCTAAGAAGGTAGGTTTATTATTATTATTTTTTTCTTTTTATGTATTTTTTCACTCTAGGTTTTTACAAGTAGTTAACTTATGTGGTTAAGGTAACTTGTATTTTGAATTTCTAAAAGTGATGTATGTACTTTTATTTTTTTTTTAAAAGGTAAGTTGTATTACCTGTACATTAAATTACAAACTGAAGAGGAGTTATTTTGTGATTAAGACTGACGGTGATTTTGGAAACTGGCCTGTTATTTATTTTTTGATGTCATTTGTAAATGTATGACCTTTATAGTACATGTTTCTTTTTTGAAACAGTCTTTGAAGCTCTTGTTTTTCTTTTCCTTCAATTTCTTTATGAATTTAGCTGGATGAGGAAGTGGCTGCTGCACATTTGGACAAACTTGGTGTCAAACTGACAAAACTGACAGAAAGTCAAGCCAAATACCTGGGACTTCCACTTGAAGGTCCTTTCAAACCGGACCACTATCGCTACTAAAGTGCCAAATGGATGAAGAGCACAATGTGACTACTCTGGCAATCAATGTCTTCTTTGACCATGCTGTTTAAAATCCACTTGATTCTAAGTGCATTATGTCCTTCATACTTTTAAAGTTTCCTGATGCTTAGAAGTTATTGACTGACTTCTAATGTGGGGAAATACATTGACGGTTTTGTAAAGGAATTTTGGTGAGATACTGTAATCTTATATCAATTAAAGTGGGTCCTGAAACTAACACAGTATATGGCTGTTTATTGCATGGATTTTCTCTGCCCTTGTTTATTAAATTCACTAAAATGTTGAACAAAGTGTCAATAAATATTTAAGTTCTTAATTTTTTTTTTACAGAGTTGGCAACATGTTCCCAATCGATCCCAATTTTAAAAAAATGAAATAATATATATATATATATATTCATTCATTCATTATCTTCCGCTTATCCTCTATTAGGGTCGCGGTGGGGTTCCCCATGCCCATCCAGGGGAGAACATCTCGGGCGCTGGGCAGATAGACCCAGGACAGGGCGCCAATCCATCGCTGGGCACACACTCACTCACACAGACACACTCTAAACAGGGCAATTTTGAGAACTCAATTAACTTGATCCATGTTTTTGGACTGTGGGAGGAAACCAGAGAACCCGGAGGAAACCCACGCAGACACGGGGAGAACATGGAAACTCCACCCAGATGGGGACTCGAACCGGGAATCCCTAGCGCTGAGAGGCGAACGTGCTAACCACTAAGCCACTGTGCTGCCCATATATATATATATATATATATATATATATGTATATGTGTGTGTGTGTGTGTGTGTGTGTGTGTATATATATATATAATGTACAATTCTATAGAACTTTTAGTGGGAGCTACTAATGTCACAGACAGCCTTAGGTCTAAACAGATTTTCCATAAACTGTCCTAATGCATGATCAGCTGTCTCCAAATTACACCCAGGCCACAGTACTTTTAAGAGAGACAAATCTCTGCTGAGACCATTGAGAGAGATTGTCCAACGTTAATGAGTACTGTGAATATACGCTGATATCACTGTTCCTGTATGTATTTTTAAATGTTTATTTACCTGTTATCGTTTTAATGAATAAAAAGGACAAAGCATATATATTAAACTAAATAAATCTTAATTGGTCCAGACATGATCATGAATATTAATAAAATGGTGTAATGTAACAATAATAAACATAAAAATCTAGGTAACTACATATTTTTCGTGTAAATTTGGTATCCAATTGGAAATGTGTCCTTGCCTGCTCCCTTTAGTTTGATCATACTACTAGCCTAATGTTGGCACACTTTTAGTTGAGTATAATAATCTGAAAATGATTTATTATAGAGACAGGAGAAACTAAAAGCGTGACGACGGCGCCATCTGTTGGATGAGAAGCTCAAGACAAGTCCATTGTAGAAAATGAAGTTCGCATGTGCTGAATAATGAGCTCTTGAGACAATCCGTTAAAATTACAGTTCTGAAATATGCATGTATTAATACTCAGCAACATCTACAAGTCAACTAAAGCAATTTGTATTTTTTTAAAGGATGGGATAAAGAAGCCAAAATTAAAAAGGGTATTGTGGCAGTACTATTTCATTCATCATTATCTTCCGCTTTATCCTCTATTAGGGTCGCGGTGGGGTTCCCCATGCCCATCCAGGGGAGAACGTCTCGGGCGCTGGGCAGATAGACCCAGGACAGGGCGCCAATCCATCGCTGGGCACACACACACTCACACAGACACACTCTATATGGGGCAATTTTGAGAATTCAATTAACTTGATCCATGTTTTTGGACTGTGGGAGGAAACCGGAGAACCCGGAGAAAACCCACGCAGACACGGGGAGAACATGGAAACTCCACCCAGATGGGGATTCGAACCGGGAATCACGAATCACGGTTCGCTGAGAGGCGAACGTGCTAACCACTAAGCCGCGTATCAAATCTTAAATAATAATAAATAAAAAAAATGAATCAATTATTGAACGTTTTATGCAGCTGCAACTATTTTGCAAAATAAAAGTCTTCCCTCTACACGTTACCCAACACAACAGTCTGACACTGCATATGATAAGGTTCGCGATTTAATTTAATGATCAGATATAGAGCCATGAATACACTCTGGTTTAGTATTTTACACAATATTTTAAACACTTATTGCAACACTTATTGTAAGTAATTGCGACTATTCTCAAGAATATACAGTCGGTTGCATTTTAAAACTGAGCTCACGATAAGCGCCTGTTGTGTTAAAATATGTGACGTTAATTAATATATATTTTAAATCTATATAATAGTTACGTCTATAAATGTTTTTGTGAACGTGACCGGAACAGGGGGAGCGAAAACGTCAGCTCAAGCGGAAACTCTTTCGGTGAGAAGAACATGGCGGCGCTCCGAGTGCTCGTCTTGTCCGGGTGCGGCAGGACCTTCCTGAATTCCGCTAAATGCGTGCAGACGCCGCGGGTATGAGGCGCTTTTCTTCAGTGTGTTATTGCTTTTTGTTTGACAGCTCGTTGTAAGACACTCGGCGCCGGTTCCCTCAGCTGAAGGATGGAGCGGTTGAGTGGACGAATGGAAGCAAGGTCACAGAGTCTCTGATATCACCGGGACTGAGTCCTGCGATTAGAATAATAATAACAATAACCAAAACCGACCTGGAAACAGATTATACCTGTAAACATTAACATCTGCTAATTCAACCAATTAACTAACTAAGAGTTACAGGAATCGTATTTTATCATCTGGTCTGTTGTGCATGCGGGAGCGAATGACGTTTGAATGGATTTCATGAAGACCATTATTAAAGAAAGCTGTTATTTATTATCTCCAGGACTCTGGAAGTGATTAAAGAGTCTTTTTTTTGGTTTAACATATGTTGATGAATGACCGATCACTTGGTGTAAGTTGTAACCAGCCGTTTTCGAGCTCTATAATTTGTCAGGTAAAAATTTAGATTGGACACCGACATGCCATCAGCACAACAGAGAAATCAAATATATTGTCAAAAACATAAGTCAATAACGCAGTCTAAGTTTTTTATATGATTTGAAAAAAGAAAACTTTGTAATGACAAATTCGATTTTTTAAAAACAAACCTTATTCTTGTGTCTTTTTTTTGGGGACTTCTCCCTTTATCCAGTCAGCCACAACAGCGTATCAATTGCTTTTTTGTTTTTCAGTCATCCATTAGTTCATCACTGATCAGAGGAAGCTGGTGGATGACATTTGTTCACTGTTCTTAATCTGAAATTGGTGCAGTGCATTTTTATTTTTTTTTAGGGCAACATACATTAACAAATCACTTATGTCATTGTTATGGCAATGAGTTATTCACTATACAAAGAGTACCAGATAAAACAGATGATATTGTAGAATTGTATAATGCACCTATATTGTAAGTGTAGGTGATAAAATTTGCAATGACAGACAAGTGTTGACATGTGCATGATATTTTTTTTGTTGTTTCAATTTAAACAATGACTTCTGCTTCTCATGGATTCACTACTAAAATTAAGCTTTAAATACATTTAAAGCTCCACAGCACTGGGTAATATGAGTTACATGTTTAAAGGTTTACTTAATAAATTTAAAATAATATCAAGTAGATAAAATATTCGTTTGATTATAAATTATTTACAGCTTCAGTTTTATTTTGGACATATTTGTATGACTAAAGAATGTTATGTCTTTTAGGCCAACATGTCCTTTGCCAGCCTTCCAAAGGGCAGGAGGCTGGCACTAACAACACTGGGAGTATTAACTACAGGAGGTGCAGGACTGGCTTTTATGCTCAATCAGTCTGTTAAAGCCTCAGATCTGGAATTGCATCCTCCGTCCTATCCCTGGAGCCATAATGGCTTAGTGTCTGCTCTTGATCACGCAAGGTAATTCACTAATTGTAAAACATTTTCCAAACTAGTACTAGCAAGGTGAACATTATAAACTGACTACTGACATGAGTGTTTTTGATGCATTTGTGGATTATGATGACAAATACTTTGTTTAGAATATAATCTGTTTTTGTATGTTTAGAGTCATTAGTAAAAATAAACATGGCATTTAAAACTGTATTGGGTTTTCCAATGTCACATTTAAAATTTTACCAAACTTTTAATGATTTATTTTGTCCCTTTAGTATCCGACGTGGCTATCAAGTCTATAAGCAGGTGTGTTCAGCATGTCACAGTATGGAATACCTAGCCTTCCGTAACCTGGTTGGCGTTTCACACACAGAGGACGAGGCGAAAGTGTTAGCCGAGGAGGTAAGTGTAATAGTTTTACTTTAATATTATAATACATTTCCTGATCAGTCTAAAGTTTCAGTATCATTGGGACTTACTTATGATAGACATATAGTGACATACATCAGGGTGTTTCCTATGCAAGGTTTTACCAGACACTAAAGATATTTGGGTTTTAGATCAAAAGATGAAGATGTTAACTTTCAGATTTATTTTTTGTTATTTACATTTAGTTGGTGTTACAATGTGTGTTTTGTTAAACTGCATGTTTAGACAATACATAGCTTTTAATGTCTTTTCAAGGTTTTAGCCTCTGATTTTAAGTGTATATGTTAAGAGAACAACAAAAATTCTGAATTGCCTTGAAACAGCCACCGATTTTGCCAATGACATCCAGTGTACATTGGTAAAGAGATTAAAATCCACTGTATATAATGGTGTTTATATAATATGAAGTAATGTTAAATGTGACACATGATGCAAATCACTTATTAAAAGTAAGACTTTAAATAACGCCCTTATTTGTTTTAACATGACTTTTCTTTAGTAATCCAGATAAGATTTTCCAGAAAAGTACTGGGATAAGCCATAAGGCTTTAATATTGTTGTCTGTAGGTTGAAGTTTTAGATGGTCCTGATGAAACAGGAGAGATGTTTACTCGTCCTGGAAAGCTTTCTGATTATTTTCCCAAGCCGTATGCCAACGAAGAAGCTGCCCGTGCTGCAAACAATGGCGCCTTGCCTCCTGACCTTAGCTACATTGTCAATGCCAGGTAAAGTTTATAGTATTTTAAGATTCATTGAAGTTAAATTTAGCATCATTTAATTAGCAAATTTGATTTCATATGCATATGAACAGCCATTTTCTTTTGCACTGTAGCACTCTGCAGAGATTTTTGGCAGTGTATAAAATGTATTTATTTTTTCTTCTTTTAATCCCTCATTGTCACGTCCAGATTCCACTTTTCTCTTATTTCATTTTTATCACTTACTATAGATGCACTTCATAGTTTTGCAATTAAAGACAACTTTGATTCTCCACGTAGTTTGTCATATTCTCTTTCATTTAGTCATTTAGTGGAAGCTTTTATCGTAAGCAACTAATGAATGAGAGAAGAACATAATTCAGTAATAACGGTGGAACAAGTGTTTAGTTTTACTATGTTACAAATGCTTACATATAAAATGACATGATATCCAGACTGCTGTACAGTTACCTGTCTTGCAGTAAAAAGTCATTACAGTCATTGTTTCTGTCTTTCTCTTAGGCATGGTGGTGAAGACTATATTTTCTCTCTCCTGACTGGTTACTGTGATCCTCCAGCAGGCGTGTCTTTAAGGGAGGGGCTTTATTACAATCCCTACTTCCCTGGCCAGGCGATTGGCATGGCCCCACCAATATACAATGAGGTTCTTGAATTTGATGATGGTGAGTCATCATAAAGCACATATGATAATGTATTGTCCACTTCCTATTTTAATTAGGAGTGCTGTGCATTTAATTCTGTAAATTAATATTTTTAAGTTGTTATGTTTTATTTTGTGTCGTTCCTTTTCTGCAGGAACCCCAGCCACAATGAGTCAGGTGGCTAAAGATGTGTGTACCTTCCTGAGGTGGGCTAGTGAGCCAGAACATGACCAGCGCAAGCGCATGGGTCTAAAGGTTTGTGTTATGTTGCATTTTTTTATGAGTCTAGGAATTGTGTAATAAATTGTTATTTATGTTTCAGCCTACAGTGAGAACTTGCTCCTTAATGTTAAACTAATGCATTAAAAATAATAACATTGACTTTCAAATAATATTTCATTTTTAAATTGCTACTTCTTATTATTACATATTTTAGGTCAGTTATGTTCTAATAACTATGTTGATTCAGATGTTTGTTTGCTCATTAAAACATCTACAAAATATTAAAATGTTTGAACAATTAAATTTATACTCAGTAGTTTTATTTGTATGTTTACATTTAAATGATTTCTGTTTCTTTTTTCCCTCCTACTCCTTTTCTTTCTAGCTGCTAATGGGTTCTGCCATTCTCATCCCTTTGACCTACTACTTAAAAAGACACAAATGGTCTGTGCTGAAAAGCAGGAAGATTGCTTACAGGCCCCCCAAATAGAGCTGGTTAACCGACGTCATCATATTGGATAACACCCGATTCACATATTTCAGACTTTTCAACTTGTACATGTATTAAGATGTGTCGGTCCATTGCTTAACATTTTGTTAAGTAGTGTTCTGTTTTCCCCGATTCGGATTCAGGAAAACCTGTATTTTCTTTTACTGTAAAATAAATTATCTGGGTAAACCATGAAACCTACTCTGTTTGACTTTGTGTTTTCAGAACACAATTTTCATTTCAAAATTTAAACCCACAAGATCTAATCTACAAGAAATGGCAACTTTACAGAAAGGTCACCTTTAGAAGGAGCTTAACTAGTTTTTAAAAAAAAAGAATGTTTATTGTAATATACTGGTCTTATATGTACATGAAAAGAACATTAAGAACTCCATTGAAAATAAATTTATTTTATAAATGTATACTTCATTTGTTTTTATATTATTATTATTATGATGGAAACATGAGTATTACATACAACAAATATCAACAATAGGAACAAAATTGCAATCTGTAGGTCCCAGTTTCAAGAACGTAAGAAAAAATTAAAATAATATTAAATATAGCAGCGAGGGATGTAACAGTGAAATTATAGTGTTTAGGTGTTCGAAAGTGGAGTGTCAAGAGTGTCCTTGAAGCGTGATAAATCTTGTTTCTACACACATTAATTTTATTAGCAATAACAGGCTGTAGTCCATATGTTTCTATACATACTTTGAAAATCCTCTGCTGTTTTCTATAGTTCAGGGCCCTACAAAAAGGCCCTCACTGTACAGGTATTGGGTGATATATAATGCACTGCACTCTCACTGCTGTGTTAAAGTGTGCTGTGATGGTTTGAGTGGATCTCTTTCATTCATTCATTATCTTCCACTTTATCCTCTATTAGGGTCGCGGTGGGGTTCCCCATGCCCATCCAGGGGAGAACGTTTCGGGCGCTGGGCAGATACACCCAGGACAGGACGATAATCTATCGCTGGGTACACACTCACTCACACAAACACACTCGATATGGGGCAATTTGGAGAACTCAATTGACTTTTTCCATGTTTTTGGACTGTGGGAGGAAACCGGAGAACCCGGAGGAGACCCACGCAGACACGGGGAGAACATGGAAACTCCACCCAGATGGGGATTCGAACTGGGAATCCCTAGTGCTGAGAGGAGAACATGCTAACCACTAAGCCACCGTGCCGCCGAGTGGATGTCTCACCTTAGTAATTCTGCTGGACTTTTTTTTAGTAGAACTACAATGTTCACTGAAGCGAAACCGATAAACTACATTAAGTGTTAATTATGGAGTGTTTACTTAGAGTAACCGGCACGGTGGCTTAGTGGTTGGCACGTTCGCCTCTCAGCGCTAGGGATTCCCGGTTCGAATCCCCATCTGGGTGGAGTTTCCATGTTCTCCCAGTGTCTGCGTGGGTTTCCTCTGGGTTCTCCGGTTTCCTCCCACAGTCCAAAAACATGGAATAAGTCAATTGAATTCTCAAAAAATTGCCCCATATAGAGTGTATCTGTGTGAGTGAATGTGTGCCCAGCGATGGATTGGCGCCCTGTCCTGGGTTTATCTGCCCAGCGCCCGAGACGTTCTCCCCTGGATGGGCATGGGGAACCAAACCGCGACCCTAATAGAGGATAAAGTGGAAGATAATGAATGAATGAATAGTTAGAGTAAATCTCAAAACCACCAATCCGTGGTGACATCGGTCACGTGATTGATTTTACGTCACTCATTGAAGAAAAGATGGTCTGCTGCAGTAAGACTCACAGTCCAAATGCATTTACTAACAACAGTTACGTTTATGTTGCATTTAACTCTATTTTAATCGTATTTTTTTGCCAGTTTATTAGTATGCTTATTGTCAGTGTATCGTTTTGTCTGTTCTTACGTGCGGCTTCGAGATTTTTATTTCATATCGCACATTTTTTATTAATATTTTCTGTATAAACTGAACAACTATAAATATATTTAAAGTCAGAAAATGCGCCAAAAATAAACGCCTCGTAAATTGTGCTCCCGGTCGGACCGGCAACGCGGTGGAGTCTGATTGGCCAGCAGCTCCCCTTCTTTGGCGTTTTGTACCGGAAGCGATCCAGCAGAGACCGTGGGCTCTAAACGTCACGTCGGCCGAAAGGAAAGATGGACGCTTTAAATAAACTTAAACAATTCGACGCTTATCCCAAAACTCTGGAGGACTTCAGGATTAAAACATGCGGCGGCGCGACAGGTGAGCGAAGCTGGTTTTACTGTAAAAATATCAAACGCTCTGTTAGTGCTCGTAGTGTGTTTGAAACCCAGAGAAAACTTGTTTAGTGTCCGAGACAAACAGCATTTCATTAAAAATTCGCACTACAAACAGAAGTTCTTTATTAAGAAACCTAAAATAATTTGTGTGCGTAGTGAATCCACATACAAGACTGAATGAGAGGGCGAGCTGACTCTTTAAACAGATGAACAGGATGTGTGCTTGTTTTACAGAAACGTTTTAACTTTATTTACATTTTTACGCGTGGGTTTCCTCCGGGTTCTCCGGTTTCCTCCCACAGTCCAAAACCATGGAACAAGTCAATTGAGTTCTCCAAATTGCTCCATATAAAGTGTGTATGCGTGCCTGTCTGTGTGAGTGAGTGTGTGCCCAGCGATGGATTGGCACCCTGTCCTGGGTGTATCTGGTATCTGCCCAGCGCCCGAAACGTTCTCCCCTGGATGACCCTAATATAGAATAAAGCGGAAGATAATAAATGAATGAATAAATAGAAAAGTCATTATGTGTTTGTGTCTGTGCATGTTGGAAAGCACTAAGTCGCCTTCAAACGTGCTCTTAAATCAGCATCTCTACCTTGCGAACTGTTCATGTCAGTGCATTAAAAAAGACAAAACAGAAGTAGAAACAATTCCACTTAAACAAGAAATTCATTATCTTTTGCCTTATCCTCTAGTAGGGTCGCGGGAGGGTTCCCCATGCCCATCCAGGGGAGAACGTTTTAGACGGTGGGCAGATAGTCCCAGGACAGGATGCCAATCTATCACTGGGCACACACTCACTCACACAGACCGGGGAACCTGGAGCAAACCCACACGGACACGGGGAGAACATGGAAACTCCACCCAGATGGGGATTCGAACCAGGAATCCCTAGTGCTGAGAGGCGAACGTGCTAAACACTAAACCAATGTGCCGTCTCGATTATCACAGTATAGAAATATTACTCTAATCATTTTTTGCAGTAGAATCAGCTGCATTAGGAATATAATAGTCTGTGGAATCATTCATTCATTCATTATCTCCCGCTTTATCTTCTATTAGGGTCGCAGTGGGGTTCCCCATGCCTATCCAGGGGAGAACGTCTCGGGTGCTGGGCAGATAGACCCAGGACAGGACACCAATCTATCACTGGGCACACACTCACTCACACATACACACTCTATATGGGGCAATTTTGAGAATTCATATGACTTGATCCATGTTTTTGGACTGTGGGAGGAAACCCACGCGTAAAAAATTGAAATAAAGTTAAAACGTTTCTGTAAAACAAGCACACCTCCTGTTTATCTGTTTAAAGAGTCAGCTTGCCCTCTCATTCAGTCTTGTATGTGGATTCACTACGCACACAAATTATTTTAGGTTTCTTAATGAAGAACTTCTGTTTGTAGTGCGGATTTTTAATGGGGATTCGAACCGGGAATCCCTAGCACTAAGAGGCAAACGTGCTAACCTTTGTGGAATAAAATATTTTTAAATGTGCCAGAAGGGTCCAACAGAAGAATTACTTGTATCACTTGCTCTTAAAAATTCAAAGAAGGCTATAGAGAAACGGCATCAATTCCTGTAGAACAAGAAATACCACTAACAACAGAGGAGCTAATGTGCTTCGAGTGGTCTTTTTTGAAGCCGTATAGTCACTTATTAAAATGCTGATGGTTTGCTTTTTCTATTTTTTTTTTTGCAGTTACTGTCATCAGTGGGCTTATCATGCTGATCCTATTCTTCTCTGAGTTGCAATATTACCTCACCAAGGAGGTGAGTAATGCATCAGCATCTGTACATGCAGAAGTCATATCTCAAAAACTTCATGGGAAAAATATTTTTTTCACCATTACATACTTTTTACAATTACAATTTTAGAAAACTGTGTATTAAGAAGTTTGGGGAAGGCCCTTATTTGTTCCAACATGAATTTTCTTTAGCATACAAAGCAAAATCCATAAAGACCCTTTCATGCTTAATTATGTGAACCTCTCACCTGCTCACAGATCCACCCTGAACTATTTGTGGATACGTCAAGAGGAGACAAGCTGAAGATTAACATTGACATTAGTTTTCCCCATATGCCATGTGCCTGTAAGTAAAACTTGGTAAACATTTGATGGCAGTTCTGTGAGCCTGAGCTGAAGCATCGGTGTAAACATAGTTTTTGTGTTTGTGTCTCATAGATCTTAGCATTGATGCCATGGATGTTGCGGGAGAGCAGCAACTGGATGTTGAGCACAACCTGCTTAAACAGAGGCTGGACAAAGATGGCAAGCCTGTTAACAGTGAAGCAGAGAAACATGGTTTGTATCCGTTTCTTTAAAAGTTATTCTAAAGTATAAGATGATGCAGTGTGTTGCATGTTTACTATAGAACCATTATACTGGAAATATTACTTATGTTTTGCAATTGGCTGAATTACAAATCTTATTTTTTAATTAAAGGCATAGCTGTATGGAAATGTTTCCGCTCCTGTAGTCAAATTGCATTGAGCTAAATTGCTTTTCTCAACACACACACACACACACACAGAAAATGTACTATAATGAGAGTATAAGATCAGAACTCATCTACAAGCTCATGACATTTTCTCGTATCATTTTGCAATCAGATATGTCAATTTGCATACAACTGGTTTTAAAACCCCTTTTAAATACAAAGGTTATAAGATCATTGTTCTTTCATATACTTTATTATTGTTGCAGATTTGGGCCAAGAGGAGACTCCAGTTTTTAATTCTAGTACACTGGATCCTAATCGCTGTGAAAGCTGCTATGGAGCAGAAACTGAGGAACTGAAGTGAGTCCCTCTTGTCATTCATTACCTCCACCTTTCTGAGAATCATTTATCAATATGCATGCTCAAGTAGTGCATTTTATACTTTACAATTGTACAATGGAAACACCAAAGGCTTTTGTTATATTGCTAAATCTGAGAATGAAATCAAAGACAGTCCTCTGCTGACTTTTAGATGTTGTAACACGTGTGATGATGTTCGTGAGGCATATCGGCGCCGTGGTTGGGCCTTTAAGACACCTGACACCATTGAGCAGTGCAAGAGAGAAGGCTTCAGTCAAAAGATGCAGGAGCAAAAAAATGAAGGCTGCCAAGTTTATGGTTTCCTTGAGGTCAATAAGGTAGGCACCAAAACACTTGCATTGATGTTTTCACATTTCTAAGTCAGTCATGATACATGAAATTTTAATAGTGAGTGTGTGATCATATGATCACAAGTTATCTTTCATGATTATTATAATATCCCATATCAAGTGTTAAATAGCCCTTAGTGTGCTAGAGTGGCAGAGAAAATAAACAAATCTTCCCTATATGCATCTTGGGACACTTTCTTGCATGACCCGCAACCCCAATGATAAGTGGCTTAGGAAGTATTTAAGTAATTGAAACTGATGTTCCTTATTAAAGTGAATGAAAAATTGAGTATGGAGTAATTTATTTTGCCTACATGTTTTTATTTGTTTTAAGGTGGCAGGTAATTTTCACTTTGCCCCTGGAAAAAGCTTCCAGCAGTCTCATGTACATGGTGAGTATTGTACAGCGCACTGTGAAACTCTGCACTTTAAATCAGATGATCAATTAAAGGTCATGTTTTAAACAGTACAATTTTTTAAGAGTCTGTGCTAATATAATGTACAAGTTAATCACAGTAACAGTAAAAAATCAACTTGTAATGTTCAAGTTGTTTTGGATGTGTCAACATTTATTTATAGGCCTAATAACTGGTTACATAAATGAAAATGCAGTCAAATCTCTTAATACATTGCAATGACTGTATGTATATGTATATAGCCCCACAACTGTTTTGTAAGTTAGTATAAAAGTGTAAGTGTAAAACTGTAGTTTCGTATAAACACCTGCTTGATCTTTGATTATTCTAAAGAAAAACATTTTAATTGATTATGAAGCTAAATAAGTTCATGTCCAGACTATTGACCGATCACTAAAGTGCAGGTATGTCCTTTTGATAAATTATAAAGTTAAATCAGCTAAATCAGGTGAACCGAGTTGGTTCATCCTGTTCATACAGACTACCAATCACATATTCACCAGGTTATTACTAAACATTAATTAGCCAGAGTTTAGTGGCGTGGATTTTTGTCCGGCAGTGAGATTTTGTTCTTAACTTGAACTATGTTTTTGGTGTTTGGGTGGTTTACATATAAAATGTTTGTGCCGTGCACCTACATACAGCTTAAATGTTTGTTATAAGAAAGTTTGGGCAATCACACTGAAACTGGCTAATTGCATCTAATCCTTTATGTAAAATCTGAAGGCTTTTACTATATGTTAGGTTTGATGCAATTACTTATTTTTCCTTACAATTCTTTTTGTTTGATTGTTGCCAAAGCTGAATGTTGTGAATTATACATGAATACTATGTTAAATAATTCACCTGTACTACATAGTGTAGTTTTATAATTATTCTACACTACAGAAAAAAGAGATGATGAGCCCCGTTCACAGACACAAATTGGCCTTATGCATGGTATTGGACCAAGAATGTCCTTTATGGTCATTTACTTCTCAAAAGATAAGCACATTTGGTGACTCTTTTCTCTTCTTTCTGCAGTTCATGCTGTGGAAAGTAAGTCAAATTTTCACTTTTAATGTTTTTTTATTTTTTTTTATTTTTTACTTTTTTTGGTTTAACTGCTAAATTTGTTAAATCCTACAGGCATAAGAATTTATATTGTAGATAAAGAATTGTTATCAGATTCATTAGTGTACATCCATCTTTATCCCTTCATGTGGTTGCTTTTATAATTACTGTGATCTTCAGTTATCACAAACCATCTTCACAACTAAATAATGATTTTCAAAAAACATCTTGACCTTTTTATTTATTTTTTAGTTCACGATCTGCAGAGTTATGGCCTGGATAATGTAAGACCTTTTTGTGCACTAATAAATATTGGTTGTTCAATGAAAACGGCATATATAAAATTATTACCTTGATACCCCTAGATCAACATGACCCACTGGATTAAACATCTCTCATTTGGAAAAGAGTATCCTGGAATTGTTAACCCATTAGATGGCTCTACTGTAGCAGCACCACAAGGTAAGGCACTTTAAACCAATACTGTATCATTAATACTACAGCGATATGGGCAAGAAGTCAATGTTGAAAACAGTTTTGCTTTATTAGTTCTAATAACTTTACATATAGTCCATCTTTTTACTCATCTTAAATCACGTTTTAAACATGAACCAATTCAGAAAAACATGAGCTTTTTCCAGAATCAAACTGATAAATTTTAAGGGTAGAAATGACAGTTTTTATCTTTTTTTTTCAATGAGAATTGTTTATAATATGTATTTACTACATGGGGTGGGGTATTGCAGTGGAAAGGAATGTTTGTCTACAACAAATTACAAATGTCCCCAAAACTGATTTCAGACTACATCATCTGTAGTTTGCTTTGCTTTATAGTTTAGGAAATGACCAAGAATTTGGCCACTTGTGTCCAGATCAGGCTTCACAAGCTTATTATTTGTAGTGCAATTCAGTGGGTAAATTGGAGACCCACTAAAATCTGATTGAATTAACAATTTAATAAGTTGTAGGATGATACGTATTATTAAGATGTCTGTATCAACTAATGAACAATCTTCACCAATCCAGAATTCATTACACTCAAGCCATAACATTTGTAAAGCTCTTATGATTTATGCATCACTCATTTTCAATCAGATTATAGTAACACAACAAGGTAAGGGTGGATGGGCAAATTGTTCTGTAAAGTGAATAGTTTCAGCAACGAATGCCCATGCCAATAGCCATGAAGGTTCCAAATGTACCACCGCTTTGCATCATTGTCTTTCCCACTCCACTCATCAGCTCCCGACCCCTCATCCCAATTCTGTGGAAAAACAAAGAAGAGGCCTACATGTTAGTGATGATGGGGAAAGAAATTCAGTGAGACAATTATTTATATTTTGTAGAAGTCCTTTTCATTTGCTGGTGTTCTGTATCTAACCTTTTTTTTAATATCTAATACTGGCCACAGACTTACCTTAGACAAGAAAACGTTCCAAACATTGCACCAGCAGCCATGCCAACTGCAAATCCCATCATAAAGCCCATTTTAACTCTGTCAAAGCAGTTAGGCTGTGTCTGTCCATATGGTCCTACGGCTACAGGCATCTGCAGGATGCACAAAATTTTATTAATCGCAAACATTGGAACAGTATTCACTTGCATACTCAAAACTGGTTGTAAAAATAGGTAACATTCCATTGAGTAAGTTTTACTAATTGTAAGCAAATCATAAGTCATTTAAAGTTGTTCATTTATATAATGCTTTTTGCAACAGTACATTGTCACAAAGCAGTTTGTGTTATAAGCGTGAAACCCCCAAAGAGCAAGCCGAGCAACAGTAACAAGAATGAAACCCCCCTGTTATGTTGTGTTTTTAAAAAAAATTTTTTTAAACTTATGAGAACTGAGGCTCAGTGGGGAAAACTCATCCTCCTTGAACAGCTGGGGAATATAACAGTGTAGGACAGCACTGTCAAGATTGTGTAGTGATCATGTGTCCATATTTAACAATTGGAAATACTGTTAGGCAGTAACTATGGACTGGTGTGTGTATATTTCCAAAAGTAACATCGTCGTGGCTGATCTGCATATTCACTTTCAAATTACTACTACAATTACATTGTCTGCAGTTATCTGATATTCTTAATCGTTCTTAAAGTTACAGTATACTAAAGTTCCATATACTTTATACTAGTACCTTTTAATAATATTATCAAATTGAAAACATTAATGATATTTGATAAACTAATTTAATTCAAATGCACTGGTTATACAACAGACTGGTTATACAACGGTGGCTTAGTGGTTTAGCATGTTCTCCTCTCAGCGCTAGGGATTCCCGGTTCGAATCCCCATCTGGGTGGAGTTTCCATGTTCTCCCTGTGTCCGTGTGGGTTTCCTCTGGGTTCTCCGGTTTCCTCCCACAGTCCAAAAACATGGATCAAGCCAATTGAGTTCTCCAAATTGCCCCATATAGTGTGTGTGAGTGTGTGCCCAGCGATAGATTTGCGCCCTGTCCTGGGTGTATCTGCCCAGTGCCCGAAATGTTCTCCTCTGGATGGGCATGGGGGAACCCCCCCCCTCAGCTCCCTGTGACCCTAATAAAGAATAAAGCGGAAGATAATGGATGGATGGTTTTACCACCAGACTACAACCGACAAAAAAAAGAGTTTTACAGAGTTGTTTTGGGGGTGCAAACGGGTTCTGACCGCAGCGGTTCTTCACAAAACACTTTATTTAAAGTCAATGTCAAAGTAGGCTTTATTGTATACATACAAAGTAGGCTTTATATCTATACATACAAACATGTGAATGAATTGATAATAAAGCCTACTTTGACTTTGAAAAGTCGCTGAGTTATAAACATCAATATAAACATTTAGTACGTCAGTAAAATTGTTTTCTCATCCCGCGCACAGATGAAAGTGTAATATTGGTGGAAGCTGTTTAAACGACGTCTTTAAGTTGTAGCGTGTGTCAATAATAAGAGTTTAATGACCCGATGCTTTTAAAAACCAATTTGTTGACCCAGACATTACAGACGCACGCGCTACATGTCACCGTCATCTGGCCTTTACCGAACGCTGGACGTTTATCAGCTCGTTT
The DNA here is from genome assembly GCA_019802435.1 of Corydoras maculifer. Lineage (NCBI taxonomy): Eukaryota > Metazoa > Chordata > Actinopteri > Siluriformes > Callichthyidae > Corydoras > Corydoras maculifer. Next base: position 417,408 of record JAFMOD010001189.1, read on the forward strand.
TCTGTTTAAACGCATAACAGATGGTATTCTAAGTCTTCGTACCTTTTCCAGTTACAGAGTAAGTCGCGTTTCGGAAACTTTGTGAGATTCTTTAGTTCTTTCACTTTGCACTTGTTCTGAGTACAAACGCTTCAGCAAGACGCCATTACTGTACAGGAAACGGTCACAGCGCTGCTCCGCCCACATATTTACGTCATCGAAATGATAAATACCAGTTGTAGGGCACGTGAGCTGAACGATTAGGCCCCCTGGCGTTGTGGTGGTGCAAGCGATGTTTATAACTCAGCGACTTATATATTTATTCATTCATTCATTCATTGATTCATTTATTATCTTCCGCTTTATCCTCTAGTAGGGTCGCGGTGGGGTTCTCCATGCCCATCCAGGGGAGAATGTTTCGGGTGCTGGGCAGATACACAAAGGACAGGGCGCCAATCCATCGCAGGGCAAACACTCACTCACTCACACACACACACACTCTCTCAATTTGGAGAATTCAATTGACTTGATCCATGTTTTTGGACTGTGTAAGGAAACCGGAGAACCCGGAGGAAACCCACGCGGACACAGGGTGAACATGGAAACTCCACCCAGATGGGGATTCGAACTGGGTATCCCTAGTGCTGAGAAGCAAACGTGCTAACCACTAAGCCACCGTGCCGCCTATAGATTTATTGTTTACAAAAAATACTAGCGACAAATCTATATATTTTACTTCCTTATCATTTTCTTAATTTCAAGCTGTATATCTCTATGCTTGTGATAATTTTGATTGTAGTGACTCTGAAGTGAAGACACTTGTTCTTCAGTTTCTGTCCTGAGCAGCGGCTTTTTCAATAAATGTTTTAATAATTGCTGTCTGAGTCAGCTTCTGTGTAGTTACATAGTAGTTTGTGTAACAGAGCTTAACTACATTTTACAAGTAGCTTGCCCAACACTGGCGACATATTTAAACCAATATTATATCCCAGTAAAAAGTCTGAAATGATGCAGCATATTTCACTTACCTCAACTTATGTCTGTAATCTTGCATGATCTTAACAGTTTGCGGGAGCATTTTTGTAACTCAATAAGAACTTTGTCCTTAGTTTTATCGCTATTGCAACCACCGCGCTCAACATTTGAAAGGTGTTGGGAACATTTCATTATACTCTGTGGACAGTAGAGGATTTATAAAACCTAAAACAGTAAATGTTTGTAGTTTTTTCTCTTCCAAAATGTTATTGCTTAATTCTACAGTTTCAAATACACAAAAAAAATGTACCATTATGCAAGTTAGGCAACATCATTTAGCGACTTTTAGGACAGCCAACAGCGAATTTTTCCTTACTGGAGAGTTGAAAACACTGGGTGCTAGAGATACAGAATTCAATTAAACGGTGTTAAACTTTTAAAGTCACAATAATGTACAATCCGAACCGAAAGGAGACTGTAATGTGTACTGGTTTCACATTTAAACAGCATAAATCATACAGAGCCATAACAGGAAAAGGAATAATATTGTCCAAAGTGTAGGTCTAACTAGGTAAAAACATTTTCTCTCCTTCAGCCTCTATGATGTACCAGTACTTTGTGAAAATAGTTCCAACTGTGTATGTTAAAGGAGATGGAGAGGTAAGTTTTTATTAACTTTTAAAATTTATATATGTTTGGTCTGAGTTTTCATGAGTAATTTGAATGTGCTACATGTAGTATTTGATTGCTTTAACTTTTGTAGTATAAGCCTAAAACTCGTTTTACATTTGTCTACAGCTTTTGTATGCCTGATGAAAATTAATGAATCTATAAAGAATCAACAGAAATTTGTATTAAATACTAAACAGTTTGTATGGTTTTTCAGGTGGTGAAAACAAACCAGTTCTCAGTAACCCGACATGAAAAAGTAGCCAATGGCCTAATTGGAGATCAGGGACTGCCTGGCGTTTTTGTGCTGTATGAGCTCTCACCCATGATGGTTAAATTCACAGAAAAGCAGCGGTATGTTCTCACAGCATCTGTGCTCATGCTGCAACATGATTAGCCTTTGGGAATAATTTCTTTTAAATGTGTTTTATTAACTATCTTAATTGAATGTAATCTAACAAGTGATTCTTGCTAAGATGAAACATGAGCAGACATGCCAACCAGAAAATTATTATATGCTGAGAACACTGATTTTATGTTGCGTTATTGCAGGTCATTTACCCACTTTCTGACAGGAGTGTGTGCGATTATAGGAGGTGTGTTTACAGGTGAGATCATCACCGTTTACTTGTTTGAGGCAACGTGTTACTTTATCATTTTGTCATTTAGCTATTAATCATTGACATCATTTGTTGTGTTTATTAGTGTTAATATACATTAAATTGTGATACCATTTCATTGCCAATGTTTACCATCCTAATTTTTTTATACACTCATAAAGATAAGGTTTTTATGACACCTAAACAAGTTTGTAATTAAAATGATCTAATGATTTACCAGTGAAAAATGTACACAGATGTACAACTGATCCATTTCTGAAAATGTGATTTGATTAACTGTTCTAAAATGTGTCTTTAATTTTTTTTAGTTGCTGGACTTATTGATTCTTTAATATACCACTCTGCAAGAGCTATACAGAAGAAGATTGAATTAGGAAAAGCTTCCTAGCAATTTGTGGTATGAATCCTGATGTTGTGCACTCGTGTTGAGGACCCTCGTGTCTGTTGGAAAAGAAAGATGTCCAGCTAATGTTTGTGTTTGTAGCCACAGAGTGTTCTCCCTCGACACATTGACTCTATAAGCGCACACACAGGGATCTGAACAAAGAAACCGACCAACCGAATTGATCTCACTGGGCACCTGTAAGGTTCATTAGTGACCTTATGGCTCAAATGCTGCACAACTGATGAGAAACAGCTCCTAATGACCAGCTTTTAGTTTGGAACTAAATGCCTTATGTGATTATTTAATGGACATCTGTGAGAACTTTCCATATGTACCCACTGTCCTGGAGCCATTCTTTGTTTCAGTAATAATTATGGTCAGATTTCCTTCTTAGCTCAGAGTTGCATGAATAGACTGATGGAACTTGGCAAATTGAGATCAGGATAAAGCAGGTCATAAAGCCCCCTGCCTCCTAAATTCCCCTAAATTTTATTGTATTAAACGCCATTAAAAAAACATTTATGTTTTTTTTTTTTTTTAACTTGCCCTTATCAGAATTTCAGTAGTGTGTAATGTGTAAAACTCCAAGAAATAGCGATGGTGTCTGTTATTTACAATTCTCTTGTACCTGATTCCTCAGTCAAACACAGACTACTTTTACAAATTTAAAGCTGCAGCTTGTTAAATTATCATTATTATTATTTTTTTAAGAGTATGAATTTATTCTTAACAAGCACATTCTTAGGAGAAGCATGCAGATGAACATGTAATAACACATATGCACTGCAGAATCAGAAAAATGAATGCAGTACAATACAGAATGAATAAGTACTCACATCAGTCTGTAATTTATTATGTATGTGTAGAAATTTGACATGACTGCGAATATTTATTTGGGCTTACTATTCGTTATTTGTACTATTGGATAAATTTGGTTACAGCTTCTGATCTGTATGTCTTAAAAGACAGAACGAAGCTCACCATTCATACCACTGAGGAAAATGGCAACATGTCATCAGAATTACCTTTGTCAGATTGACAAATTTGAGCAAAGAACTTTTATCTTTAAATGATTAATTAATTATCTTAAACAGGGGAATTTTTCATTAAGCAGATGCGGCAGTAACAGATATGGCCATAATTATTGGGACACACATTGGGTCCTATTGCCACACGTATAAAATTAAGCACTTCTGCATTTTGGACAATTATAGAATCTTAACATTGGGATAACAATTAATGATTAATTAATACTTTCTGTTTCAGCTTGAGTTTGCCCCCAGTGCACAAAGCACATGGGTCAATAAAGACATGGTTGAGTGAGCCTGGTGTTGAAAGAACCTAACTGACTTGCACAGAGACCTGATCTTAACCCATTCAAACACCTTTGGAATGAACTAAAGCTTATAAGCCAGGTCTACTTGTCCAACATCAGTTTCTAACTTCACAAATGATTTTCATGATTAAAGGGAAAAATATTTCAGACATTGAACAGTGGTAACTAATATAGCTGTAGTTATAGGATGTCGTAAATTCCCATGTAGTTGAATTTGTAGGTGTCCCAATGTTTTTGTCCATACAGTCTGTGCTGTTCATCTGCTGGTTATATGTATGAAAGTGTTTTTGTACATGAGCGTGTGACTTTGTAAATGAGTGAATGGGTTTTAGTATGAGTGACTTGTCCATGTCCTTGTTTTTGTGGTTTGTGGTGTTTTTTTAAATGATAAATAAATGTAAGTCTGTATATAAACGATTGGTTTAATTACTATGTTAATGAAACTAAGTAACAAAGACATTGCTTCCTTCATAATTATTTATCACTTAATTGACTTAAATTGATTTAAAAGCAACTCAATGAAACAAGATCTCACAGACAGACCAACACTGATATGGGGAGAACATACAAATTCCAAGCAGAAAAGACCTGTGCCGCCATTCTGGGAACCCAGGACCTTTCTGTTGTGAGATGACATTGCTAACCATTAAACCACTATGATGCCCAGAGACTTTCTCTGTTGCTGATAAATGCTAAAAATAAACAACTGACGTGCACTTGAGTAACGTTGACTTCACTGCATACACTCAAAAGAGTTATCTCCCTGTGTGGGATATTTGCTGTAAATAGGTAGGCCTCGTTCTCATTGTGTAGGCTGTTTTAAAAAAAGCATCTTCATTTTTTGTTACTGACCTCTATTTCTTTACATCCAGGGAAATCCCCTTTGCTCGTAAACTATTGTGGGCCTTAACTACTTTTGGGGATGTTACGAAGTTTACTGTCATAACATAATTAGTCCTTTTTTACATTTACATTACATTTAGTCATTTAGCAGATGCTTTTATCAAAAGCGACTTACAAATGAGAACGCCACAAGAAAACAAGCTTATTTTTCTAGCATTGCTATGCAATGCTATGCATTACAATATTTTGAACTTATTACACCAAGCTTAAAAATAGAAGTGTTCCTTTAAATTCACAGTGGAAAAGTGGATTGTCCTACAAATACAGAAAATAGCTGGTGATATCAGTCATAAGTTAAAAATTCATGCTAAGACTGAGCAGGATAAGTAGTGAGCATAACAACGAACGAACATTTTTCATGTAAACTTGTTAATACACCTTTAATACTTTACATACTTAATATGTAATGTATATAGTTTGGACACCTTTAGAAGCTTTTCTTACATTCCATTCAATGTTGGTCCTTCGTTGTTTTAATAGCTCTAATGGTCTCCGTTCTTCTGAAATTCTTTGAACGATTCTGGAATATAAACGTGACAAATTTTGTGAGGTCAGAACTTCTTCTTTTAACTGTTAAACTTTTACAAAAACTTTTACAAAAAAAACTCATGCTTCAATAAACCACTGTCCAACCAAATTAGAATATGTGAGAGAGTATCTTCAGGTAATTTAAATTGCTGGCAGCAATACGTATAGACATAATACAGATCCACTGTCTGCTAAATCTCACACTAAGAACACAAACATTTGCATTTGTATACACATTCACACATTTCCCTGCCTTGTAGTGACCCAAACAACTGCTAAATTACCATTTCGTTATCATTGTAATAGCTGTAATTGTCAGTAGGTGAGTTTTCAAGAGCTGCTTTTTGATTCTGCCACTGAAATTAGCACAAACTTTAAACATTCATGAGATTAAGTCTGCGGTTTGAACTACAAGTAGCAAGGTTCAATTCAGGCTGTTTTAGACTTTTTTGTAGCAGACTTTAGTAAGATTCTTCACTGGTCAGTTACATCTCTATAAAATATATTCACTATTTAAGGTTGGCCAGCAAGAATTACAAAGCAAAAAAGAAAGCAAAAAAGAAGTTAGTAAAACCTATTGCTATACTAAACCAAATACTAAGTGACTGTAATGCATTAGATCAAATTCACTGGTGTTCTTCCACTTGAATTTTTTTTAATTACCTACTTTACACTGTGAGTTTTCGTTAAATAATTTAAGTTAAAAGTTTTCAAAGAACCAAAAAAAAAAAAACAATGGTTTAAAGATGAATGGATTTAACTGATTGGATTAGTCAGACTGAACCTAGTGCATTCAACAAGTATTTGTTAAGGATGTGGCAGTAACTGATTTAAATGTATAGTCCAATCACACTTAAGTCTTAAATAAATTAGCAAAGTAAAAAAAAAGATAGCTAGATCAGTTATGTGCATAAATATTAAAAAATATTAAATGTAATATTAAAACCCCCAGGTGTACATATGTGAGAGAATGTGTATATTTGTCTGTATTGTGATGGTTTGGCAACCTGACACGGGTGTTTTCTTGCAACTCTGCTGGGATCCGGATAATAAAGGGATTAGAGAATTAATAAAAATTTGTAGTGCTTTAACATGATTAAAATGTTCTCTGTTGTTAAAGTCACTTTTGATGTGTTAACAACTAAAACTGAAAAAAAAAAGCACCACTGACATCCATTTAAACTGAAGCCCGCAGTTACTGTGGATTATTTTGGATATCTGTCTGAACTCCCGGTGGCACGGTGGCTTAGTGGTTAGCACTCAGCGCTGGGGATTCCTGGTTCGAATCCCAATCTGGGTGGAGTTTCCATGTTCACCCCGTGTCCGCGTGGGTTTCCTCCGGGTTCTCTGGTTTCCTCCCACAGTCCAAAAACATGGATGGATCAAGTCAAATGAGTTCTTCAAATTGCCCCATATAGAGTGTGTTTGTGTGAGTGAGTGTGGGCCCAGCGATGGATTGGCGCCCTGTCCTGGGTCTATCTGCCCAGCGCCCGAAACGTTCTCCACTGGATGGGCATGGGGAACCCCACCGCGATCCTAATAGAGGATAAAGCGGGAGATAATGAATGAATGAATGTCTGAACTCCATGTTCACGAATCACACAGAGCAGAGGGGAAAAAAACTACGACAGCTTTGTCCAGTAGGTGTCAGAGTTAACCGAGTGTCGTCGAATCATTTAAACAATATAGGTTACACGGTTAATTGAACAGATACCTTTTTTATTCTGTTAATGCCTAAAGGGCTTTATTATCATAATCAGAGTATGTCGACCGATTATTCACGGGTTCATTGATGTTCTTTGTCGCCACGTCGTTAGTCGTCTTTCTGCCGGTTATATGCTGTACCTTATGTTAAAAGAACATGTGTACATTTCGGAGTAGCAGCCATTCGATTCCCCGAAGTACTTTAAACTCTCCGCCCCCATTTCTCCGACTACAGACGAGTTTCTGCTGCACGTCGTGTACCGGCTTTTACACTCGCCGACACGTGGAACGTAACCCGCCGCCGCCCGCCCTTGTCTTCTTGGAATTCCACGACGCCTCACTACAGTTGGTATCCCTCCGCGCACTAGTCCACGCTGCTAATTGCGCTCTTTAAACAGAAATCCGATATCGCGCGTAAAATTTCTTATTAGCGCCTCGACATTGTTGCAGGCACAGAATGTTTTCGCGCGGTACATTTTTGTCTGTCTGCTAACGTTTTAGAAATCCATTTTGGCGCGAATTAGGTAAGTGGAAGGACATTAGAAAGCGCTTCGGTCGTATAAAGTTAAAGCCCAGCTCTGCCCCACCCACTGCTACTCCACCGCGTGGTCTCGTCGTGGGCGACGCGTTAGGCAAATGTACAACGTGGCCTTAAACATTTAAACGGTTTTGCTTTGAATCGTGCGCTTCGGTCTGAGAAGACGCTCTTTCTGCTCACCTTCACGGCATCGCGGGATTACACGGTAAGTCATTCATTTTATGCGGCGGCGCCGTTGCCGCTGCATTTTGGACCGGCTTCAGGGCGACCGGCTGGATCTCACAGCGGGCTTGCTTTCCGAAAAACCGTGCAAACCCAAAAACACCGGCTTTTACACACATGCGTGATTTTATTTGTAGAGTACGACACGACAAACGAGGATAACGTGTTCGGAATAACTTGAATTAATCGAATCACTCAGGATTATAGTGAATTATATGCCTGCGTTTATTCTGATTGCTGGCGTAATTTAGGAACAGGGTTCTAATTGGGGGAATGTGGGGCGCCTGCGGTAGATTTATGAATCTTTCCAGCTGTTGCATGATGTCACGCTGGAAAGGGGCGGGGTTAAAATGCCGGCAAAGTTGGACCCGCCCTCCGAGCGGAGTTAGGAGTGTAAACAATGAACGACCCGCCTTTGCCGGGAAACCAGTCGAGACGCATGGCGGTGTGAGCACGTGGTCCATCCATCACCCCTCCATGCGCAGCGATACGAACGGCTTTGTGTTAATAACGGACCTTAAATAAAAGACACTCACCCTGATCGCGCCTGACTCTTCCAGGTTGTTGCAACGATGCTGCCGAGTTGTTCTCCCCCCCAAGACTGGTTCGGCGAGTCGGAACCGCTGCTGTTCGACGAGGAGTTCTGTCAGAACCTGATCAAAGACCTGCAGTCGATCCCCACGCCACCGCAGTCTCCGCCGCTCAAAGCCGGCGTCGATAAACCTCTGTCCAGCGTGGACCAGTTGGCGTTGGTGTCGGACATCTTGCTCGAGGACAGCGATCTTTCTCACTTGGACTGGAACTGTGACTTTGGCGTCGGCACACGCGAGCGCTCCGGGGATTCGGTGTCGGATGATTGCCTGTGGCCGTACGCCGCGGAGAAGCCCGCCGAAGACAAAATGTCCGTCCTTTCCACGAGTCCGTTGCTTGCTGATATGGATACGGAAATCTTCGCCGAGATCGTCGGGTCCACGCTGGATTGTCAGGGCGTGATGCTCGCATATCAGCACCTCATGCAGAGGGACGACCTGCTGCTGGACACCCCCGAACAGAGCGAGGCTTCCTCTGAGAACAGCTCCCTGTCTGCAGCAGGAGAATCATCCTCAAGCGATTCTGGTGAGTTAACGCCCCAACATTGAGATATATATATATATATATATATATATATATATATATATATATATATATCAGTTTACTTTATATAGATCAGTTCACAGTTCAGAAATTTGATTGAGCTACAGACAAACATAATATTTACTTTGTCATGGAACCAGTTAAACTCATTGGTTAAAATCTGTTATGTTGTGAATATTAATTTTTGACACAATTCTAAAAACATTTAGAGCTTGACACGTGTCTGTGGAGTAACTTTTGTGTATGTTAGTGTGAGTGAACGCTAATTTTAATTAATTCCTTTCATCCACAGAGGAGGAGATTGATGTGGTGACTGTTCGGCGTTGCCACACACGTTCAAGAACGCAGCAGCACGAGACTGATAGCCAGCGTGAGCAGCACCAAGCCCTCAAGCGCAGTCATCTAGAAATCCAACTGCAACACAACTACGCAGCTCCCAGGCCCTCCTCCCCTCCACCTCCTGTGTTTTTGAAACGTAGCCGCAGTGCCCCAAAGAACTTCATCTCCCGTCAAACCCTTGATGCTGATGACGACGATGAGATGCGTCGTCGGACCCACAACGTGATGGAGCGCCAAAGGCGGAATGAATTAAAGAACTGCTTCCTACGTCTGCGAGACAATGTGCCTGAACTGTCCAACAATGACAAGGCGTCCAAGGTTATGATTCTAAAGCGAGCTAAGGACAGCATCCGCAACCTGGAATCAGAAGCACAGAGGCTTATTCAGAAAAAAGACAGACTAAAAACAAAACATGATCAGCTCAGGGCCAGATTAAAACAGCTCAAGGGACTTTAAGTCTTCTACTGAAGGACATTTCTGAAATTGAGGCTGTTGGAATGCTGTTTGGGTTACAGCAGACATCAGAACTGAATCAGAGTGGTGCTTCGCACAAGAACTGCACTACTTTTGACTGACTGTTCATCTCTAAGAAGATGGCTGATTTAGTTTCTTGTGTTTTCTGCAAGTTGCGTTTGGAAATATGCTGTTCACTTCATTTTATAATGAAATTATAAGGTTTATGATAAAAATCAGCATTATGTACTGTATTATTGACAAAAAGTAGAGTAAATCATAACTGATTTTCAAACATTCCCACTGTCCCCATATGTAAATGTACTACTGTCCTTTTAGCTTTGGGCTGGTTCCTAAACCTAGTCAAATTTCTGAGAATGACTCCATATAATGATCACTTTACAAATTGCCACTTGTTTAATTTTACCCACATATATCTAAACTGTAAGGAAGTAACCAGGTATTTGAATTTGTATATTGTGCATCATTTTTAATCATAAATCGAGTTCATATCATTTTTTTTATTGTACATTCTTTTCCCCCCCTCTTGATCTACCTCTACATTGCTGATTGGGGCTGTTACTGCCTTTATAATGGCAAAAACCCCATTGTTTTTGTGATTTTTGATTATATATTGTAAATTATTCAACAATTTTATTTTGGGTTTGTTGAATTGTTTTTGGTTTACATTGTTATTAAAAAAAATCAGTTTACCCCTGTCTTTATTTCCTTCTCCAGATTGCATTACACAAATGTAAGGCAAAAGGTGTGTCTGTCAGTTTTTAGGCCAAGGGTAAAGCCTGTGAATTTACAGCTTTAAAAGCTCAACACTGCTAATTGCAGTTAGTAACTTTGGGTCATACCTTTATCAGATAAGTTACCAGACACCTGCAATGCTAATTCGAAAGGCTGGTTTTGTCCTTTACATTTAATAAAAGAAAAAATTTAAAGTTAACTCAATTTTTTCAGCAACTTGAGGGCAGGGCACTGAAGTACAGGGTATATCGGCAGTGGCTGTTGCACTCTGAAATCTCTGTTAAAGCACAGGTTGTAGTTAAAAATGTATTGCTGATTAAGCAACACTGGTATGTCCAGTGTAAAACTGCAGCACTTGAGTGTAACAGATTCAATTTAAAGTTTGTCTAAAGCTCATTTAGGAGGGGCATACTCCTCAAAATGATTTATAATGGAGCTTTGCAGGGAAAAATTAAGGGCCTTGCTTACAGAGCCAGGATTTCACAACTTCTGATTAGTAGTCCAGAGTCTTAACCGCTGAGCCGCTACTGGACATGATTGGCTTTGCAAGGACCTTTAAAACAGTGACCCCTTTCACTAAAGCAGTTGTGCCCATAAATATTCTAGTGATTTTGTGGGATGGGGAATGTTCTTCCATGTCAGCAGTCCACTAAAGTGTAAAGAACCAGGAAGCCTGAATCAGATGATCTAATTTCTATAGATGGATCAACCCATATATCCTAAACCACATAAGAACTGTACTTATGTTTTTGTACATTTGTTGAAAAGATAAAAAGCAGGTTAATAAGTGCTAAGATTAAGATCTAAGATCTTTATACAAATACTTTATCATGCATTTACAACAATTTAACAATAAGCAAAAAACTTTACAATAAGCTAAAATATTTCTATACTCATCTTTCGCATCCAAATCAACAAAATCATGCAAATACCTGAAGGTAACCCAAAACGCATGGTTAAAATTACATCAGTGATCATTGCTTTGATGTTCTGTTTAAAGTTGCTTTAAATAAAACATCTATCTGTGGGTTTTTACAAAAAAGTCAAAATCTTAAGTGTGACAAGCTGTGATTTACTTTAGAGTCAATGGCTTTTACGTCAGATTAATGAAAATTTCAGAATTTCTAAATTACTGTTGCATATTAAAGTCTGGGTCATGCTGCAGATCACTGGACTTAATTATTGTGGTTTAATGTAGCTGATAAATTTTCAGGCCTTTCCGCAACACAATTTTAATTACCAAAATAAATCAAGCACATTTTATTTTATAAAAAGCAGGATTGCTTGTTAAATTACTTTTATATAATAAGCAAGAAATATAACTTTGCTCCAGTGATGATTGCCGCCTGGCGATTCCACCTCACCGAGGAGCTAATTTTCACACCGTGGCGCTCACCCCTGCAAAATGGTGGAACGATCTTCCCAACTCTGTCCATAAGGCAGTATCACAGTTAAGTTAAGAAACTACTGAAGACACATCTGAAAAAGCATCAAATAACAATTAGGTTTGATGAATTTACAGTGTAGTTGGTTTTCTGCATGGCTTCTGACTTGTAATGTTCTCATTTTTGTCGCTTTGGATAAAAGCATCTGCTAAATGACTAAATGTAAATGGTCTAATAGATTAATTTCTTCACACAGATTTTTAAACTATCAAACCACAAAGCTGAGCTCAACGTGTCTAGTTATCTAGGTCTAAAGGAATGATTGGCAAAAAAAGCATCTTTGTTAAAGTAAATAAAAACAAATAAGATCTATTTTCAGTTTTCGATTGTTTGTCTTTAAATTTTCTTTGCATTATTGAAGTAGACAATGAATGTTTGCTCCTTGTGACACCAACAATAAGTCATATGTCAAACTTGGTCTTTAGGCAACTGGCTCAGGTCATTCTGAACTAAGTACTCTGGAGAAACCCTATTTAGGATCTTTATTAGGAGTTTGTGTTTTTGATGTTTTGATGTCTGTTTACATATTTTGAAAGTCACATGAACAAAATCTTTGCCCAGAATGTGAACAAATTTAAAGGAAGTTTGATTTTTTTTTTTCAAATTAAATACAGAAATTTAAATAAATTTTGATGATATGTAAAAAAAAAAAATCCACTCCATGTTGAAATATGTGGATATACTGGTAGGATTGTGTTGAAATACAATAAAACATTTACATTTTCGCATTTTCGTTTCATCAAGAGAATTTATTTAATTTATTTATCAAATCGCTTATTTACTAATACATTTAACTTCCTTGTAGTTTTTGTTAAGAATACATCTTTACTCCCCATGTGGAAAAATACTCTACTGTTAGATGGAAAGCGACAGTCTTGTCACCCCCAGGATTCTCACTCCCACCCTCTGCATTTGATTGACAGAACACCTGGTAAAAAGCAAAAACACAAATGCCAACAGCAAAAGCAAATTACATCTTAAGACTTGATCTGATAGATGATCTGAAGATCTGATATGCAAAAATGTAATTATTAATATAGTTACATCTTTAATTGAATTATAGTAACTAGCCAGAAATTATATCACACATAATAAATGTAATTCTTTACTGGAAATACAATTCCTGTCCCAAACTCAAACAAACATGGTGTTCACACACTGAACTTACAATGGCAAATACTTATTAAATTAAAATATTCTAATTAGCATTTGACTTGAAGGTCAGAGGACGCTGCTGCAATAAATAATAAATTAGGTTTGTTTACTGATGTGGGTCTAAACAAATTCAAATATTTTATGTTGATTTGTCAAAATAGTCAAATGCCAACTATATCAGAGAAATAATAGTCCATTGCTGTAATTCAATGTAAATGTTACCTACTGTACCCTTAAACGGATAGTTATTGAATATTAGGTTAACAACATACTATTTAAGGGCTGAAAGGTAGAGATACGTTTTCAAGCTGTGAATAAATATACATGACAATGCATACCTCATAGTTAAGCTGCTAGTGAACAGACTATAGAAGTTCTTGATTAAACCTTTTAACTGTGCAGCCTTCTAACCTGCTTTTAAGTTTTGTACTTTTTAAGTGGGATTGAATATCAAAAGCAAATAATCTGACGGAATGTGTGCACATGTATTGTCTACTACAAGACTAAAATAAACCAAGCATAACCTGATGAGGAACAAGTCAGGTACTTAAACAATAAAAAAAAAAACATTTTTGAGATATTTTCTGAAGCAGACATAATGCTTGGGCACAGCTGAAGTTTTGCAACAGTGCCTGTCAGCTTTACTAATGGTCACAAGGCTCAAGGCTTTCAGTAAATGCACTTCTAGGAAGCGGATTTGCAGACTGTTGTTCCTTAATTTTCACTGTGTAAGTGATGGTGACCTCCCTAACAGAACAGTTAAACAAGGAAGCGGCCTTACAGGTAGAGCAGCAGTAACAGCAATGACAATAATTATTGTCCGTTTCATGCTGGTGCCCCGTTTTTTTATATGTGGGGCCAAAGGTTTAAAACAGGTAAAAAAGTTTTTTTTTATTAAAACAGAATAATGAGCAAAAACTTACCTTAAAACATTGCAACATAAAAACCAAACAATATCAAGATGTGCATTCATACATTTTCTTCTACAGACATCTCATCAAATACCCATTCAGTTCATGGGGCACTTAAAGACAAGAAGAGATTTGCATTAAATAACATCATGCTGGACAATATAACATTTGCACAAACATTTTTGAGTTTACATATTTTCAAGCTGAAGTTCATGCAAGTGCATGCCATTATTGCAGCAAAAGATTATATTATAAACGAGTCGGGTGTCCCTTTAAAAAACATAGTCTAGGTAGGAAGGAGTAGATCCATAGATTGTTCTAAAGGTCAGAATTGGTGCGGGATGAGGGAAGCTGTTGGGTTTGATCAAACAAAGCACACAGAGTTGGTAAACTTTCCCTTTGTACCGGCACCATATGTACAAAATACAATTAAATTGATGCAAATTGCCCCATTAATTAACATGAACACACTTTATCTGTTCATGTGGTCACATTTTAAGGATTTTAAGCATTATTTCTGACAGAATTCAGCAAAAATGTAATTCACTGTTTTTAATTTAAATTCTATATGCTATCTGGCCAATTTAAGCATATGTGCTTGTCTTTGTTCCTCCACTCAAAATATTAACAAAAACAAGACTTTATTGGAGGTAGAGTGATATAAATATAATACAAATATAAATTGTCAGTTTAACAGATGCTGTCATTCCCTGAAACACTGTAAGTAAAATCTAAAAGAAGGTGAATTTTTTTTTACTGTGAATATTACCATTTTGGTCACTTATAATCCCTGCATTATTAAGATTTATTTTAAATAAAACATGGTAAAAGTTAAATCATAATAAATAAAGTATTCCATAATTCACATTACTGCCATTAACCAAGCATTTAACTTTTGTTGAAAGACCAGTTGTAAAACATGAATGAATGAAAACGTGTAACCAATTGCATTCTATAGTCGCACCCTTTATAATGAATTTATATATTCATCTACAAATATCCATGTCAAAAGGGTCATTCCCTGATCTGATTGTTAGGCATCACACTTGTTGAATATTCAGCAGCGTGTTCAAATGAGCATCTCTTAAAAAACCTCCTGTTGTTAGACTGGACAAGCAAAGCTAAAAAATTCCAAAAAACATTCCAAATCTACCAGCTTGCATGCACACACATGCACCCACACTCACACACACTACTCACACACACTACTCACACACACTACTCACACACACTACTCACACACACTACTCACACACACTACTCACACACAATACTCTTTTACTCTCACACACAATACTTTTTATTTTTGTTAAAACAAGGATGACTGAAGTTACACAGTGTTCCAAAGTTCCTGTGTTACAGATAAACTGTTGGGAGTCTGTTGGATTAAGTTTCAAGATTAAGTTTCAACGCAGCTGTTCACAAGCATGAAATTACCAAATGTAATTTGAGTAGTCATCACAAATTTGGTGAAGAACACTGCTGTTAAATGCATAAAAACTGCAATAATACTGCAAACATTCTAATATGTCTTACATAACTGTCAACTGTCAAGTATGGGGAGGAGAATAAGTGTGCTATATTATTTCTGAGATTCAAAAAGAGGGGAAAAAAAAGAAAACTTTATCTTGTAGCCTTTTATACAATGTTACAAGATTCATAAAATAGGTAATTGATGCATATACTGTAATACTTCAGATCAAACTGGATTTAACTTAAACCAATTATAGTGGTGATTTAATAGGATTTGGTGATTTGGTGGAACATACAGATTAAATCAGTAAAATGGAATTTATGCAAAAAATGACATCATAAAAGTCTGCAGGCATTTGTTTAAACAGGAAACACTTATTTTGTGTTTTAAAACACTACGGGTGATTCCCCTGGTTTTTCCTCTTTGCACATTTCTTTTTTTCAGAAAGAACAACAGAACAGAACAGTGGTGAGAATGGGGTTCTTTCTTCAGCATGACAGGTGATGATATTCCCTTGTGTGTAGGAAATCTGATGGAACTACCTTTTTGTTATTTATAAATCCATTACCATGGTATTCGGTTGTACAATTTTTATTTTAAAAAAAGCACCATTTTTTTTTCACATTTCTGAATTTAAAAACTGAAATTAAAATAATGTAACTGAAATAATGAAGTGCTTGATATATTAATAGATTTATCAAATATTAAATTAAGAAAATATTATAGCACCTTGAGATCATTATACCAGCTGGTGTATCTGATAAACTTCCTTATCACTACACTGTCCGGTTTACCTCTTACAGTAATAAGTAATAGCATGCTATGCAGTGCCTACACACATCAAGCCACAAATGTGCTTAAAATAATGTTAAGATGCAATTTTGAAGGCTCAGTGGTCATTTAATGGGGTAATAGTTCTCAGTGATCTTTAAATATGAAAAACAAGCAAGAAGGAGGCATGTCTGCAACTTGTCACCTGCAGAAATTAATCCCTACTTTGTGCCTGGAATTTAGAAATCTGTTAAATACAATATAATTTGCACTTTGTGGCTCAAAAGACTTCGAGTCTTAAACTCGACTTTAAGTCACACCGCAAATAAAGGCAGCCTATGTAACATGGAGATGTTGCACTTCGTGAGTCCAAGCTGAGCCAAATCACACCGTGGTGAGCCAGACCACACCATTTGAGTGAAAAGTTTTTATCAGGGTAAATGTTGGCCCTGTGCAAGCTGTTCTACCACCATAATATTTTTTATTAAATGTTTTTTTATTGAGGTTATGCATTTTTAATGCTATGTCCTTCATGTAATATGAACTTAAACTTAGTATTTAAGATAGTACAAGTTTTAAAGTGTTGTGACTAATAATCCCAGTGACTTGCTCACTGTGTATAAAAACATCTTGTTATACAATCATTTATTTTATTCTTCACTTCTCATTTTTTTCTCTTTTTAATGTTGGGACTTTTTTTGACCCACTAATGGAGTACACAAACAGTGGAGTTTCTGAGCATGATATGACTAACCTTTGATGCATAAAATGCTTAAGGGGGTAGGCTTTCAGTGGTCTCACCATGTATGTGGGACTTTTAGAGATGACACGAATAAAAAAAAAGCTGCCTCCCCCAATTCAATAGTCATTTAGTACACCTTCTCTCATGACATGTAAAACATGACTAATATGCTACTAAAATAAAAAGTGGCAGCCTTGCCTTTGATTCTCGATAAGGGAATTCATTTTGAGAAAACTGAACTGTTAAGCCATAAGTAGGGTAGGCACTTTCATACCAGATAATCTGTAAAGTACCTTTCAAAAGCCTAATGTCAATTGATTAGCAGATTGGCAGTTAAAATCCTACCATTATGACTAAATGTACCATTAGCACCTGTTACATTAGATCATGTTAATCAAACATTAATATGTATTTTGGAGGGGTGGCATGGTAATGCAGTGGGGTTAGCACTTCCATCTCACAGGACCAAGTTGAATTCCATGTTTCTATGTTCATTCGATTGTATGTTCTCTCTGAACCTGTGTGGCTTTTTCATTGGGTTCTCTGGTATCACCCACATTCTAAAGACATGCCCAAAGGTAAATTAGAGATATTAATTAGTCCCTGTTATTGGGGGTATAACGCATCAGGGCAATCTTGGTGCCAGTCCCCATATTTAAGAGAGGGGTTGTCTTTAATGTAAAACTATGCTGCCGTGCACCCCCCCCCCACACACACAGCAAAAAAAACTTAAATTCAATCCAACATAACAAATCTTAACACAACCCCCCTCCCCACACACACACACATACTTGATACACTAATGTATTTAAAATGAGTATTCATAATTGTGTGCTCCTTAAAAATGTGTATAAATGTGTATAAACTATTTAAATTACTAAAACAATTTCCTGTTAAAAACTGAGGTTAAAATTAGAGTCAGTATATGAGTAGGTGTGAGTAGTTGTACACTAGGTGCTTGAAGTGTGTGTGTGTGTGAGAGTAAGTGAGAAATACAGCTTGTAGAAGTTCTTGTTTGTGTGTACATGAACAAGAGCTAGATAGAGTTTTACGTGATAGGAAAATGATTCTGATGTAAGATTGAATTCATACATTCCTGATGTACAGCAGTGGATTTCGAGTCAGGACCATTTTACAAACTTATTTTCCAAATGGAAAGCACCAAGGACAGGTTTCTGTTCAGTAGAAGATAAATGGCTGACATACACAGAAGACTGTAATTTGCATAAAGCTGAACTTTTTTTTCCCTTACCAAATGACTGATCAAGTGAAAACCCACAAAATTAACCCCTTCAAAGTCAATACAAACTTGGGTTGAAAATTATATTTTTATTAAAGTTCATATAACAAAAATGTTATATTATATCTTTAAAATTATGTTGCTGATATCACACACTTATCTTGATGTCATAATTGAGTGACATAATACTGTAAATAAGTCTTAATAATTTAGGATCTGAAACTACAAGTAACCCACTAAGCAGAACACTAACAAATCTTTCAGACAGTGCCTTCACTCGCACCTTGCAAATGCAGTGTTCAGGTATGTGGATATCCATTTCCTGTTTTTAGTGGCTTGTTTTTGTGGTACTGTGGCTAAAGTATGAAAAACGGATAATTGTTTACTTCGGAGCTTATCATGTCTCAAATCATCAAAGAATAACCTATATATGGAAAGTGAGTGAAAATAAATCCACTTGTCATAATTTTTATAGAGCAGCCATGATTGATTTTTAAAAACCCTTTACTTATAAACCCAGGATGTTGCACATGACTGTTGTCTAAGATTGCTGCTCTCAAAAGAGATCACTATGTATTTCTGCTGCATCCTGTTGTCAGCAAATGCAAGACATAAAACACCTATCTTCACAATAAAAACAATGACAGAATATTTTATTTACTCAGATATTTCAAACTATATATTGGAACATTTCTACATGTCTGCCTCCTTACTCCAGGAAATTGAGAAAAAAAAAGTTTTTGTATCTATTTTGAACATGCCTAATGTCAAGGTGCAACAATAATCAGTCTATGAACTAGTTTGAGTGATTTGTATTAGAGGTGGGTAGCAATGCACCATATTTACTCACTGTTCGCATATGCAAGTTAATCCACAATCAGACCTTTTATATATCTAAATAAGACACAGAAAATTGCAACCTTAAACCCTTTTATGGTGTTTATACAGGTAAAAGATGAATGGAAAAAAGTTTCTAAAATACTTGGGTAAAACGTGTAATTATTTACTTTGAAACATCATTAACTAAACATGAATCTTTGAGTGTCTTGGTATAATAAGCTTCTGAATACAGAGATATTAACAATACTTGCAAATTTTACAATTTTTTTTTTTTTTTTTACAGAAAACAACATTTTAAGGTAAAAATCTGTTAGAAGGTTGTCATCTTTTTCTGTCATATTTTTAAAAAGATAGATATAGCATCTTAGTTTTGTTTGGTAAAAACATGGCAAGCACATCCTACGAATATGCAAAAGCAAGAAGAGAAGTGTGAGTATGGAGCCCTTTCTGCACTTTATGGCCCCCAATTTTCAAGTGTGTCCGAAATGCAGGAGGGGGTCACACAGGCTTGGTTTTCCTTTCCTCGAAAATCATAGACAATGTGTATGGCTTCTAAGAAAACATGAAAGGATCTCTCCCCAAACTGCCTCCCATGTTTTCTATTCCTTTCTCCCCTTCTTTTTCTCTTTCACACACACTCCCACACACCCCCATTCGGGTGCTACTCTATTGATCTCTGCTAAGTAGCACCCGCTGACACCCCCCCACCTACCCACCCCAAAAAAAGTGTGAAAGGAGGGAATGCTTATCAGTATCTTTGGTTTTACTTCACAGCACCACACACACCATTACACCATTACAGGACCCTCGAAATTGGAAATTTTATGTTCGGTTAGTGCGGCCAATAATGTCCACTAACCTTTGAAATATACAAGTAAAAAAGTGCTGGTCTGCTTCATACCTGCCCTCAATACATGTATTATACTCTGTATGGATAAATGTAATGGAACACCTACACCTTACACTTACAGAAGCCTTTATACATCCCATTCCAAATAGGTCCCTTTTACAGCTACGTATAACAGCTTTCACACGTAGGCCCCCAGTGTAGGGGAAGTTTTTCTACTAACGTTTGTGATGTGGGATGAGAGAACCTGTGTTCTATTCTATCCCAAATATGTCTGTTGGGGTTGAGATCATGTCTCTGTATGGGTCAGTCAAATTCTTCCACACCAAACCATGCCTTTGTGGACCTTGCTTTGTGCATTAGGAGAAGAACCTGCCCCAAATGGTTTCCAGCATACACCTTTCCAAAACGCTTTGTGTCAGATCTCATGCACCTGTGGCAATAAGATATATAAAACTTAAAAAGTTTTCTAAAAAGAATAGCTGTGTTAATAGCTGTGTCCTAATACTTTTGTCCATATTGTGTATGAGGAACATAAAAAACTGATATCTGACCCTCTAAACTTTCACTTCACCCCCTAACCCCAGCTGTCTACCTCTGAAATAGTGTCCTGTTACAACAGAGTTCTGTCCAAACTGAATTTGCTGGCTCCTTTCAGCTCCTCCCCGTACAGCTACTTTCTTATACATGCCCCTTATGTACGTCTAAATTGAACAAAATGTTCCCCAAAAAAGTTTTAAAAAAATGTCACCACCCTGTAATGCTTCCTTTCTCCAAGAGCACAAGTTGTGGTTGTCCATTTCCCACACCACATTCTTTTTATAGTTAGTCTGCATCGTGCTTCTTGGGATACAGTCTCTAAGCTGTCCAATGCATAAGGTAACCATTTGCAAAGTGGTAGTTCTATTGCTTTATATATGTATATATATATATATAAATAATTTGACTGTAAAAAAAATGTTTGCACATGTGTTTAATCAAGTTGCAGATATCCAATCTGCAGTTGGCTGAATTTACAAAAAATGCAATAAAAACAATAGGTCATGGAAGGCCAGTAACGAGTGCTAAATAAAATGTATGTCGGCATTTTGACACTGACCACAATACATCCCTGTACTTATAAAAAAATTCATATTTTAGATGCTACATCCACACTGCTTCAATTCAAAATGCATTCAGGAATTGATTTAGCCCAGGCTGTAAATTTGTTGTAAACTTTTAACTTTAAGTCACAAGAATTAACTAATTTGTCTATGTGTATAACATTTAACTATTTATTTTATCCTGGCAATATTTTAATACATTGTGGCGTATTGTTGCAGAGATTTTCTTTGACGTGTACTGTACATGAGTCCTGTTCTTTGGTAAGAGGAAGCTAGCAACAGATGCTATTTTGCAGATATCGGTTTCTGCTTTTAATGGAATTATGCAAAAAGATCTTAAGGTGAATGTCTTGGAGTTGAATCACTTACATAGCTGCAGTTTTTTTTTTACAGGGGAAGTTCCCTGGTCATAAAAGATGCAAGATCAATGACAAAAAGAAAGATGAGATCCTTTTGTTTAGCAGCCTACACACTGTGCAAGGGGCCTACCTATTACAGCAAAATCCTACAGAGGGAAGAAACCATTCACTCACTTCTTCTCACCATCACATGGTATCTGTACATGCTTTTCGAAAAAAAAAAAAAAAAAGTCATGCAGTAGACATTATTGAATAAATCTGAGTTTCACTTTTTATATGTAAGCAAAAGTTATTTGAAGTGGGTTATTCATCAATTGTCTTAGCATGGATTTTAATATTTTACTTACTTTTACATTTATTTTATGTCATGTTTATGTTTGTAAAGAATTACAAAAAGTGTAATTTGTAAGATATTATGTTCAAAAGATAATTAGATCTGAAATAAGATAAATATCATTCCTGTTAATCATTCTTTGCAAAACAGAAAAATGAGCTGTATGTTTATCTAATCATCATCTGATCATTTTCAACTGAACTGATATCTGAAGGAGAAAATGGTAAAAAATATTTTGCTAGTAAATCTATACAGATGCAAAAAAAGTGTACAGTGTTTCTTGTATAATAAGCAAATTAGCCAAATATGGACACTTGCACATCCTTATGTGCAGGTAATGAAATGCAAAGATGCAAGTGGGTTTATAACAAAAAATGTTCATTTTCATAAAAGGTTTTCTATTTTTCTGCACACTTTAGTGGCAAGTCTTCCTTATACCACTGATCAGCTCTAGACTGTCAAGTAAGACTAATGCTATTTAAACATTAATTTAAACACCAGAATGACCAGTATGACTCTGTGTGTCACATTGTGTTATTGTTTTAAAGAAATCATGTACAATTGCACAATTTACTCAGAGTGAGTGCTATTCTTTTTTTAAATCCATGTAAATACAGCATCAAACCTGCAGGCAATCGCCATCATGCTTTACTATTAAATGCAGATACTAATGCATATAGTTCTAATTATCCCATTAGTGAACAAACTGCCCTTTGTTGAGGCAGGCCAGGTGAGCCAAAAATGACAACATTTGACCAACTTTGGTCAAACACAAAGACACTCAATGAGTCAAAATGCAAGAGAAATGGCTGGTCTGTCAAGTCAAATCTCTTTTAAAATTTCCTGGTCCATTTATTACATCAGTGAGTCACAGTTAAGTGTTTAAACACACAAACACTCTGCTAAGCACAATTTTTTTATGAGTCATTATAAACTTTACTTATTGTTATACAGCTTAATTACACACCCACACATTCAACTGTAGGAATATACAAACTCTTTCATACTTCAAGCCCAGGTAATTACCAAGTTATCATTACACCAGTCTTTCACTAGCAGTTATGAAAGTAAAATATTAACTGTAGCACACAAACTTACATCTTACATTTACAACCTAACAACAAAACAAAAATACCTTACACAAGCGAATAAATTTAGGGTAAAGTAACTTTAGTAAAAGTAAAAGTAAAAATAATGTTACAGACACATACCCCCGAATGGGATGTATAAAAAAAGTAAAATTAAAACAAAACCATTTTCAGAGATACTTTCCCATAGTTTAAAACTTATACCTGCCAACATGAGAGGTAGAAATTTGAGTTATCAGCAAATAGCCTGACACACAGGTAAATTTAATAAAAAGCAAAAACAGTGTGTTTTCATTGGAATTACTTAACATTGGCATCATTTTTGAATCATGAAATATATTTGATTTAAACTTTTTTCAGAACTTTACAAAATTAAATGGCTTAATAGTCAGTAAACTATAGAAAAAAATGTGTTATTTGTTTTAAAGGTAATAAGGACTACACACCACATTAATTTGAGTTTATCAGCAACTGTTGATCCATTCAGACCCCAATCTATCCCCATCACAAACAAATTTGTACCTGTGGGTCTTGTTGTGAGGAAGCATTGTAGTCTGCCTCTAAAACACAACATACTCAAGTATCAATCATATAAAAGCATGATTGAAGATTCAGTGTTAAATCATGCAACACACTGCCTCTCAACTACATCAGTCCTGAACTGTTCTCTGAACTGCCAACTGTGCTAACAAGCCAAAAGGAATCATTAACCAAGATGAATATTAGTGCTACTATGAGCGGCAGGACATACCCCCCTCCCCCGTTCCCCACACCCCCACTCCCGAAACTGGCTGAAATAGGTGTTCTGAAGCCTTCACTTCTGCTTTCTATTGTAACCGGATTCTTTTGTATTTAAGCTTTGCCAAGTGAATGATGTCGAACAAGTCAGCACTGCTCACCTGAATCCATCCTACTCTTACACAACCTAAAATTCCTTTAGAACACCACAGCTTGTCTACTTTCTGCCTGTACATGCTGGCTGCAGATATTAAATGCACCCTTTAATGTGCAACTTCCTATTGTGGATAATGATATTAATGGTGACTCAGGGTTTCAAAAAAGCTTTTGGATTAAAAATGATGTGAATGGCTATTTGTCATGAAAAGATGATGAATAAACTAATCTCAAGCATACATTGGTTCCTTGGGAACTAATCTCTAGAGGAGCGAGGTCTTATATCCACAATCAGATTTTTATAGGAACTTTTGTGACTTGTCTTATATTTTAATTAACCTGCTCTGACTGGGTAAAGACCACCCAACCAACACATCGCCACAAGCTTTGCAGAGATTATATTTCAAAACTACATTGATATTGGGTTACCCAATATTTAAATTTTTTGCCATAATAACTCAGTTTAAAAATAGATATATATTCTATACATTTTTACTTGTGCTGCTCCTTTCATTTAAGTAGGCCCTCATCCAGAAAGCTAAAAAGCACGTGTTGCATGTCTGATCAACTTGGTATGGTATGCTGTATCATTACTAATCAACAGACAGAAAGGCTGAAGCCCTGGGATAAATGTACAAATACTTTCATGTTGGAGGCAAATTTGACAATTAATAAAAATATTGAGGTAACTAGTAATGGAACAATTTGGTCATTCCTTGCAGCTTCCACACCTCTGGGAAGAATTCCCACAAAAGATTAATGTAAATAAACTTTACATGTTTGCTAAAAGATTTTTTTTTTCTTGAGGAAAAACTATAACTATGTTTAGACATTTTGCAAAAAATAAAATGGAATGATTTGTTAAATTTTGGCTTTGCCTATTCTGCAAAGCAAACTGGAGTGGGCATTCAGGTTAGTAATACAAAGCTCAGTCAGCCTTTGGGTACAATTTATAGTTATACATTTCAAACAATGACAAGGATCCAAAAAAATTTAAACTTGTTCAAAGAGAGAAATCCAACTGAATCAGTAACTACACAGCTATTTTCATTCGGTCCATGTATTTATTTTATGAGTATTAGGCATTCCTTTCATGACTTCAGACAAAGAGGTGTTGTTCTGTTCTAGTAAAGACAGACAATAAAAATAATGACAAATGGAGAAGAAAAAGGAGGCACACCTGTCCTCATGGCCAATTCCAGTGGAGTGTTGTGAAACTACTTGTGAGGCAACACTAAGCAATTAAGTACTTCCAGAAAGCAGATTTTTTCCCCTCATATATTCTGCTTTGGGATGAATCTGCCTGAAATCAGTTATGTGATGCATCAGGAATTTTGCAGATTGCAGCTAAAAATATGCAAATTATGTGTTGGATTCTTATTTTTTTAAAGAACCTTTGCTAAACACATGTAGATGTAGAATTATCAAAGATAAAATTAAATAAATCTGCTAAATCACAAAACAATATGTAAATCGAAACCTTGTTAATATTGCTGGACATGGCATTCAACCTTTTTTTTATATGCAGGTAAATGGAAGCCAAGTAATAAAAAAACGCATTACATACCAGTTACACCTTTAAAAAAAAATACAAACGCTGTGATAAGAACTAAGGAAATAACCAATTAACAACTCAAATGCATGATATATAGTGTTTTATGGCTAATAATTAAGGACACAGCAAAACGTTTGTTATAGACAGGTTTACAGGATATTTACAAATGTGTCCTGAATCTATAAGAATTATTTGAGGGTTAAATATAATCAAAATCCCATCAGCACTGAATATTAACTATATAAGCTTGTCTAGTTTGTATCTGATTAGGGATATAATAGAAAATGTGCAGTTATACACTTAGCTTTAGACAAAGCAGATAACACACTATTTTCCACCACTCTGTCTGTTTCAGTTTCCAGCTTGACCTGGTGATAAGCATACCGTTAATTATTAACACACCAATGTCACACTTTAAACATACAGTGGCCCCCAAATGGGGCCTACACAGCCAGCATTCTCTTTTGACACTGTTATCTAAAATTTCCACTCTCCAAAGGCAGGTTGCTTAGCAGCTCACATTCTAGGTTAAGGAGGTAAGCAGCTTCTCTTGAGTAAAACATTTTGGCTTAACACATGTGGTGGTGACTAAAATAAGGGCTATCACTGAAATGCACCTGGGGACATTATCTAATCTAAATTTGTCTGGTGTTAAATAAAGTTTAAAACAAAGTAGAGTAACTTCATGAGCAGCATGACCATCAGAGCCACAGCATGTTTACTCCGTATTTAATTAAGGAGCACAAATGTTATAGCTCAAATATCTGCTATTTTGCATTGTTTTAACTAAATGCATTTATGAATAAATATGAATAATGTATGAATAATAAATGGCGGCACTCAAATGGGCAATCAACCTTCATGCTATGACTTAACACACACTCTGATGAACGCCGTCATCGTTAGACATGCAATCAAACTTGCAACATGCAAGAATTGGCTTTGCATTTGGTTCAAAGTAATTTCAGCCACATCAATATAACAGCAACTTTCATAATTACATATCCTATTTAGTTTTGGGGGAGGGGGTTGGATACTGTAGCACCTATACCAGACTGGTTGTTGGCAGTTTGACTACCCAAACATCAAAAGCCTAAGTAAGATAAAAGCCTTTTTCTATTTAAGCATGATTATGTCAAAATGCAAAAGGTCTATAAAGCCATTGCTGGGTAAGTTTGGTGTCAACGACCTTGATAGGCCATTAGAAAGCCCTGACCTCAACCCCATCAAATAAGTTTGGGATTAACTAAAATGAAGTTTGTGAGCCAGACCCTGTAATCCAACAACTCACATCATGAATACTCATCATGGATAAATGGGTGAATTCCATCACACAACCCAGAATTTGGCCTTTCTAGAAAAAAGAGTGTTAAGCTAAGAGGGCACTGAGTTAAAATGAGACATAATGGCTCCTGTAGGTGTCCCAATACTTTTGTTCATATAGTGTAAAAGACACAGGAGGTCTGTCACGTGTAAGAAATCCAGAGAGGTTGTGGGAAATTTGCCCAACTGTGCTTCCTGGTATAACACCCTTCCCCCAATGCACCCAATAACACACAGAGACATGTGCCAAGCACACCAACAGTCACTTATAGCCTGGCAGGCAGCTGGATTTCAGCAGAGAACAGTTGGCCATTTCCTGCTGACTCAGAGTGAGTGGATATCCTCATACAAAAGCACACAGAGCTTTTTTTATATAACAGCTGTATAAAGCTTATATATAATAAGGGGTCTAATATTTAACCTTAATAATTTGTAAACAAAAGTGTGTATTATTTTATTCATGTCAAATAGTGTTATTTCTTGAGTCAATATTTCCTTCCAGTTTCCAAGCATTTGTAGTGTCATATACCATACAAGTCAAGGGTCCAAGGTCTCTTAATTGTAAAGGGTGTAGCTGTGTACACAGATCACTTAATGGTAAACACATCACAAAAAACGTCGCTTTAAAGTTAATGTGAAAACACAGACACTTTATAGCCCACACTGTAAGAAAATTGTGTGGGGGGTCATGTTGCCCTTTACCTTTTTTAAGCCCTAGGGCTTCCGTTTTTTCAAACAAAGAAGAACTGATTCAGAAACCTCTGCTTTTCAGCCAATTGTACTGCACACAGACATGTCTCTTATTAAAAGGCACATAACACATATAATGTTACTTCTACATTTTCTTCAATCATCTTCTACATTTAAGGTTTGTTCAAGATGTAGAAAAAAAATGCAAATAGTCAAAATAACTTAAGGCAAAACAATGTTAGGCTTCACAATTAAGACATGGCTCAATCTAAATACTTTACAAAAACAACTTTTTTTTTGGCATTAAGATCTGACCTCAGCAATAGATTGGTGCCCTGTCCTGGCGCCCGAAACGTTCTCCCCTGGATGGGCATGGAGAACCCCCCCCGTGACCCTAATATGGGATAAAGTGGAAGATAATGAATGGATGGAAGATCTGACCTCTTCTGACTCAGCAGATTATTCAACTTTTAGTCTAAGCTCCCTCAGCTCAACTACTGCAAACCATTGCCTGCCAATCTCTCCGCTTGCACATTCTAGCCTTTACATCTGATGTGGAACTTAGCTGCTTTTTCTTGTGTTCAACCATCCCAAGTTACTCCACTACTCATCTCTCACCAATGGCTTCCAGAAGCTGCCCACATTCAATACAAGCACCCGAATATGGCCGAAAGGACAATCTCTGAATCTGCTTTCTCCCAACTACACTCCATTTTCTACAGATACAACCCAGCTCCTTCACTGCGCCCTAGACATCACTCCATATCCTTCATTACTGCAAAATGATGTAACATACTTCCTCTAAATTGAATTAACTAAACACCCAACTCCAATTTCACGTTCAGAATATTTCATAAACCTAAAGGTTCACATATTTTGTGACTGCCACTGATATGTAATATTGGACAACTTTCCTCAATAAATAACCAAATTCTTTTTCTAATTATTGTAATGTGGTTGTGGATACACATATGCTCATTTGGAAATTTCTAGAGAATAACTTCAAATGTGAATGTTATATATCCTGTAAATTATCTAGTTTTTATTGAAGATTAAATGGTCAAACTGAATTTTTAAAAGCTATGAAGTAATCATTGCCTCTGTGGTTAGTTTGTACTCGTAAAATGTACAAACGGTTAACAGTGCAACCCCCCCGCCCCACATTTTCAACCCTCTAACTGCTTCCTTTCCTCAAACACCACTCTTTCCTGCGAAGGAGATTCTCTCAAGAATGCACTGCTGGCAGTGGGCCAGAGTTTCTGCGCTGCTGGCGGGAACAGACCCTCCCTTTGTCAGAAGCACACTCCATTTCGGAATCCTCCGCCATTGGCTGGTGGTTTCGCGCGCTTTCACTCCCCTCATACAGCTGGCACGGGTACGGAACAAAAGGTCACCTAGGATGTGCTACTACAGAAAATAGAAGGCACATACACGCCAACTGTATCCCCCTCCCTCTACTCTTGGCTGAAAGAAAATACCAGCGTCTGAATACACTGGGAAAGAGTGCATGCTGCTGGAAGCAGTGATCTCATACAGATTTACGATACTTGGGTTCAAGTAGGTTCAGAAGAGAAGTTCTGGATTTGATCTTACATTTAAAAACCTAAATACTGTAGGTCCAAAAATACTGATCTATTTTAAATTTGAATAAAATTGGGAATTTCTAGCTGTAAAATGTCATAATGACAATTGTTATAGTGTTTCAAAGCTGTATTCTGCCAAACAGCCAAAAGTTTCCAGGTTTGATTCCCAGATGAACACAGTTCTATTCAATTGCAATTTCCCCCTGGGGATTAATAAAGTATTCTGATTTCATGTTAAGCCTGTATATCCTCCCCATGCCCTAGTTGGTTTCCTCTGGAATCTTTGATTGGAAAGACACACTGATTGGAAAATTGGAGACTAAATGGTTTCAGTCATTATAGTGCTGTTCTTAAGCCTAAGTAAATTGAAGGTGTAAAATGAAATATGCAGAACTTTCCAAAGCAAAATGAAAAAGATAATACTGTAATACAGGGATGGGCTTCTGCTGTTATAATACAGTCTGAAGGTTTAATGTGTTGAGTCTTTCACTTAACTGTTCAGGTTGCTTATCCAAGTTACTTTAACTGTTCTGTCAGGAAGTCAGTCCATTATCTGTTAATCTATTTAGAAGGTTCACTATTTTATTTCCTTCCTTTTTTGCAGCATACTGAATGAACACCAGAAACTGATGTGTGTGTCATCAAAAGTCAATCATCTCATCAAAAGTCAAAAATTGTCTGCACATGAGCTCATATGGACATTTAAGCACAACTGTATATAATACATAATGAGATTTGGTTGAAGACAAGTTATGGTTATTTATGGACTAACATATCATCTCAAATATGTCTGTACGCATAACTGTGGTTCCATTTTCCAAGTAGCTATCCTAGTCTGAACATCCTGGAATTTGAAGCACACTTTCCCCATTCACGTGTGAATGAAATGTGTGCTGCACCAAATATCACAGAGGCCCCTAGTGGTTTAAAAAAAAAAAAAAAAAAAAGCAGGTCTTCAAAATCTGATCCGGACAGAACGTATCACACAGTTGCTACGCTCAGATCTCTGAGGGTTGGTGCACTGACACGTGTGTACTTCTGTACTGTCAAATACACAATTACAAATGAGCTATGGTTACTACACTGACTCTGAACACGGGCCACAGCAACAGGCGTGAAAACTTTCACACTAAGGAAACAGAATTTTAAAGTCTGAATGTCAAATACACTCTTTATAAATGTTTTTTTTTCTCTTCTCTTTAATAAAATAGTATTTGAAGCTACATTACTAGTTCAAGAACTTAGTTTAAAGTGCTTTATGGACCGTCCACATCAAATGTGACAACCTTATAAAAATGCTTTGGTAAGTCAGACATGACATCACTAAAACCAGGAGTCACTATGCAAGGGGGTACTTAATAGAGGCAAATGAAAGTGGGCAACTAGAATGAGTAGCACAAGTCAAATGGACCGTTTGTAAAGTGGGAAGTGAGTCTTCCTTTTGTATAATGATTTACAGCAGAGAAGCACATGAGGTTGGGTCAAGTTAAGAAATGCACTGTTGACTGCACTCCCACTTCCTTAAAAAAACCCACCCATTCTAGTAGAACCGCTAAGCGTATCTTATCACTATTATCATTATTACTTACAACAGCAAAACATCAAAGGTCGACAAAACAAAAATTTATCGCCACTTAATGATAATGATCAACTTTAATTTATGGGTCAAATGAAATGCCTTTAGTTCCACTGTAGAGTAATTTTCTACAGCATACATAAGTTGTAAATAGTCCCTTTACTGTTCTGACCTGACTGTACCCCCCACGGAACAGGTCTATAAAAACCAACATGCAAAAAGGACTTTCAGGTTAAAATGGAATGTCCAACAGAAGGAAAAAAATAAGATTACAGAAGTCTTTGAACAAAATTCTAAATCTTGTAATCTATTAACTACAGGTGTATTTTAAATTATACAAAAGTAAAATGTCAGTACACTTTAGAAAGCTGGTTATTTTTACTTTACAACAAAAGCAAAAAAAAAAAAAAAAAAAAAACACCCTCCAGGAAGTGGTGCAGGAAAAAAAAGGACTGAATTACCAAGAGAGCTTAATCAAAGGCAGGAAAAACACAATGCAATGTATACAGTCTGGTCATAACAGTGACTACTACATTAGCAATAGGTAAATTATCCATGAAACCCTAGTCTCATTACACACACACCCACCCACCCACCCACCCACCCACCAGGGGCCACACTGACCCAGACTGACTCAGAACTAACAGCTTCAAAGCCAACAACTGTAAATCATACACAATTATGAAACTGTTCTGACCTTCAGTTGTTCTCTCACAGATGGAGCTTATTTCAAAACCTAACAGTTTTGATTCACACAATTTTTTTTCAATAATCAAAATAAATATTGGAAATTATTTTTTTCTATTGTAATACATTTGTTTGTGTAAATTGTCACATAAATCATTTAATTGCTAATTACAACAATGAGCTTCATTTATATTCATTCATTATCTCCCGCTTATCCTCTATTAGGGTCGCGGTGGGGTTCCCCATGCCCATCCAGGGGAGAGCGTCTCGGGCGCTGGGCAGATAGACCCAGGACAGGGCGCCAATCCATCGCTGGGCACACACTCACTCACACAGACACACTCTAAATGGGGCAATTTTGAGAATTCAATTAACTTGATCCATGTTTTTGGACTGTGGGAGGAAACCGGAGAACCCGGAGGAAACCCAC
>JAFMOD010001189.1:449531-507555 GCA_019802435.1 Corydoras maculifer
ATGCCCATCCAGGGGAGAGCGTCTCGGGCGCTGGGCAGATAGACCCAGGACAGGGCGCCAATCCATCGCTGGGCACACACTCACTCACACAGACACACTCTAAATGGGGCAATTTTGAGAATTCAATTAACTTGATCCATGTTTTTGGACTGTGGGAGGAAACCGGAGAACCCGGAGGAAACCCACGCAGACACGGGGAGAACATGGAAACTCCACCCAGTTGGGGATTCGAACCGGGAATCCCTAGCGCTGAGAGGCGAATGTGCTAACCACTAAGCCACCGTGCCGCCCGCTTCATTTATATATAATCTAAATTTATTGGCAGATAGGTAGACTGTATTATGGGAATGTAAATGTCCAAATCATTTGTACATGATGGTTTTTCACACACATTAATAAAAAAAACAGTTAACTCTTTCAATGTAAGTAGTCTAGAATGCACCAGTGAGAATTAGGAACATGACTATGGAGCTGGCAAGATAAGACAAACATTTGTCTGAAGGGACGAAATTTAAGAACTTTTTTAGTAATATCTGACACCCAAAGCATTAAAAAAACTGAAATGTTACTAGGTTATTTATGACTGAAAAATGATTTGACTTCTTAACAGTCAAATTCTTCTTTTTCTGTTATGTCTTGAAACACAGACTCTCCTATAGGCGTGTGTTGTTCTCCGGTCATGAGCCATCGTTCAATAAAGTATTATTTATTGTCTGGATGGGGTGTTTAACTATCAATCTGAAGTTTGGGGGTTCAAATCACAAAGCAATATGGGATCTTGAGTAAGGCTTTTAACCCATAACATTCCAGGGGTGTTATATCATGGCTGACCCTGCACTCTGACCCCAACCATCAAGTAAAGTTTACTTAAGATAAAACACTTTGGATAAATTTGTCTGCAAAATGACCTAATGTAATGTAATTTGTTTTCTAAGCCTGATTAACGTGGTGATGGAAGCTGAAGCTTATCCTAGAAGCAGGGAAATACCCTGGACACAATGGCAACCTTCCTAAGATTAAGACACAATCAAGCATGCAACTACAACAAGGGGCAACTCAGTATAATAAATATTAGTAGGTTTTTAGACTCCAGAAAGAAACATGAAGCTCCTGTGGGAAACCCACGTAGACACAAGAAAACATAGGAAATCAAACCCTGTCTATCCTGCCTGGTAATAGAACCCAGGACCATTTTGTTGTGAAGAAAGAAGGATCAGCATTGCTAAATAATAAATAATGTCATGATTACATGTATTTTACATTAAATTGAATTATACAAATAAATTTGACACTTATGTTTCCAACACCCAACTTAAACTAGAAAAACAAAGATATATGTTAGTGAGGGGAGGTTAGTGTTACTCAGATGACTAAATGTTTGGCATCATAGTTTAATTGACCTTACAGTTAATCAGAATCAGAATATCTTTAATGTCATTATACCAGGTATAACGAAATTAAGGTGCCATACTTTCGGTGTCACATACTAAAATTTACACAAATAAAGACATTTAAAGATAGCACTATAATTTACAACTTACAAAAATTTTGAAAGACAAAAAAAATTATTATTTACAAGAGTGTATAAAACTGTACAACCTGAGTAAATGTATTTATATTTATATATTGCACATTTTTATATTTTATATAGTTTTATATAGTTAGAGAGGCTACCCTACAGTAGATTCACTTTTGTGAATGATTCACAGTTATGTTACAGTGGGATGAACTCTGGAGGAAAAGCTGTACCATGTGGTAACAGTATAATAATACATGTTTTGGATGAATTCGGAATGAGGCACTGTACAAAAGGGTTTGCTTTGTGGATAAGAAAACAGAAAGGCTAAAGGTCAGACCTAATGTGCTGGAAGTGACTCAGTAAACAAACAAAAGTAATGGGATTGCAATACCCTGAGTCAATCCCTCCTCACCTCACTCTAACAGACACACTCTCTCTGGCTCAGATGTAAAAATCATCAGTACTTAACCTCTTAAACACCCTCTTTCCAAATGGTGTGTGAAAACAAAGCAAAAATGAAACAATACCAGACAATAAGGCAAAATAAATACAAAAAAAAGTTAGTAATAATAAAATGATTTAGGCCTAGTTTCTGTTATGTAACATTTGTTATTTAAAGTATTTAGTAGTTTGGCTGAATAACCATTTTTTATGCTAAACTAAAAAAAGATGTAGGTCAGAATGTGATCTTAGTTTGATTCATGTTTCTAAATTTTATAATAAATGTTCTTATATAAACACGCCATAAGCAGCTTGTAATAAAAACTGTAAATGACATCGTTCACTTTCAGCGGCATCACACATCCTGTACTAGAACAGAGTGTGATTATAACTATACTTACGTAACACTGTATGACACTATAACGTATGTTGGAAGTAGAGCTTCTGGCTGAAGAGCGCCACCTCGTGTCCACATGCGAGTTAGTGTAGATGCATTGATGAGTCCTTTAAGAAATAAAATCTTGCATTATTAAAAGTACTGTAATGTCAGGTAAACAGCTTTAAAAAAAAACTATTTCTACAGTTTGTATGCTGATGCATTATTAAGTCATGTGTAGCCTATGTGAACATAGTATAACTGCTTAAATAGTTTATACAATTCAGTAATATAAAATACTATGCTGTGAATTTTAAAATACCCTACTTGATTATAGTGTTTGGTAGTATTCTGTAAATGCAGTAAACTGCACAGAATCTTAATGTCAATAAGTTTAATAGCAACACATGCAAACAAAAAGGATGTTCCCCCACTGAGCCTCAGTCCTCATAAAGTGTTTTCTTTAATTATTATTATAAAAGAACAAATACCAGGGAGGTTCTTCATGCCACTTTCACTTCAGGTTGCTTTCCTGTGGTTCACAAAACTGTAAAATCCCTTTAAGACCATGTAGACAAGTAAGAAGACACCTTGGTCAATTCAGTAGTCCATCACTGGGCAGATACACAAACATATCCACACCTAAAGGCAAACTGACAATGAAATTTACACAGACATAGGGAGAACATGCAAACACAATATTGAAAGAACCCAGTGAACCACAGACTTTCTTGTTATAAAGTGAGAGCATTCTTTGTTGACCTAAAGAGAATCAGACTTAAGGACTCAAAAGATATAAAATACTTGAGACTTTTTGTTGCATACACATTTCCTAAAGTTTTCCATTTTACATACTGTTAGGTAATGTGTTCTATTAATTTATTATATTATATTATAATTTCCACTTTGTTATATTATGTTATATTAATTTCCACTTAGAAAATAGCATTATATTCAAGAAACTAAGTGAATTTTAGAGTACATTTGAGCATTTCTTTGCTACTTGTTAATTAAAGCCTGTTTCTTAGCGATGGAAAAATAGCATCTGGGTCAAATTACAGTTATAAAAAGTGCTGGATCATGCTGATGTGGATTCTGCTCTCTGGCATGAAAGCATGTGACTGAGTCACGCTTTTGATCAGCAGGCCACCTCAGTTCGCTGTACTTCGCGGCAACATTCCAATCTTGTGAGAAATAGAACATTGGGTTATTGATTTTAATTAAAAGCATGGAGAGAAGGGGAAGAGAGGCTCATAAAAGGGCAATGGAATCTCACTCGTCAATGCACTTCGGTTTTTCTAATATTGGACCATATGCACAAAAGCAAAAGAACACCTGACCATCTCTGCTATATATGAAAGTAGATATCCTATTCCAAAACCCATTAGGCATTTAAAGGAGACCTCCAACTGTCAAAGGGCAACTGGGGATCATCTACATTTAGTGTGTTACAAAAAAAGTTATATAATACATTATATTATAGTAAAGTTCACAAGGGCACAGTAACAATGGACAGGAAGAGGCCCTTTCCCAAACTGTGGTTTAAAGTGCATTTCAAACATTGAACTGAACTTTATGTTAAAAATCGTTATAAATTTAAAAAAAAAAAAAAAAGTTTTTTTAACTATCCATTGTAATTCAAGCAACTAGGCTCACATGCAAAAAAATTGTCAGGTAACTTTATAGGTCCACAAAACAAAGGAGTCTTTAATATAATCGATTTCCATTTCAGACCATTTTATATATTAATGAAACCAAAGACCTTGTTTTCAGAGATATATTTATAATAAAGTAGAACAGAAAAACTAACCAGGTCAACAAAAAGCTTTGTGCCTTCTGCAAACATGAAAAAAAGGTTAACATGTTACAAAAAAAAAATCCATTCATCTTTAAGTCACACCCAGTGTGAGAATCCTTCCAAGGAAGTCGTATAAGACGGAAGTCCACAGATCTGCACACAGCTATATAAAGCTCAATGGGGACTGTCACGATTCTGACCACAGCGTACAATGTGTACTTATGAATTAAAAGTGCAGCGTTAACATCATACTTCCCTCTCAGTTATGGTTTGAGGAACTTTTAATGTCTGCTCTTAATATTACTCCAGGTAGGGGTTTCACTTTAAAAAGGACTCATCACATGAAAATTCTTGTTCATAAATTTAGAGACATGGTGGCTTAGTGAGTTGTTCTGACTCAACAGAACACAAAGTGGAAGATCATGGGTTTTTAGGCCACGTCATTTGTGTGGCATTTTTCATTCACACAATCCAAAGTTATTTAAATCAGGGGAAATAAGATACTGCAAAATGTAGATGTTCTTTCTCTGCAAAAGACTGGCACTGGGATAAAGCTCTAGCACACTGCTGTAACCCAAATAAGACAAGTAAATGAAATAAATGAAACAGCATTAGTTACTATATAAATACTGGACAAAACAAAGTAGGGGGGGGGGTGAGAAATTTGGGAACCCATTCAAAAATGCAAAAGCAACAGAGCAAGTTCTCAGATTATATTAAGTAATGGTTCAATAGAAGTGTGCTCATTAACAGAACTGACACTTGTAGCTGGGAATGTGCACTATGTTAGGATTAATGAATGAATAATTACACCTACATGCTATTAGGTGCATATATGATTCAAGCTAAACAATTAGCTAGAATAACATACAGTGAAAGAACAAATGGAAGAGGCGGAGCTTGGAACTTATCCTGGCATCACAGCCGCAGGTTTATTGTGTGAATACTGCGAGGACATTTTACAATTGCAGTGAAAAGAGGATGTGTAAACCAGCCGCACAGCATCAAAAATCCGATTTGACAATACAAATCACTTCAAAAACTGTTGTGTTGTACATGTCCACATTTAATTTGAATCATATAAATAATTTATCCACCTTATTTGGCAGAAGAAAACAAAATGAAAACCACACTACACAACTAGGTCGCTGTAACATGAGAATATAAAGGTTTTTACCTCTTTACCTCACACAAAAATATCTATCAAACTAAAGTAGTTTGCTATGTCAAGAAGAGTGATGTAATAGCTTTGTTTTCTGTCCTAAATAGATCACATATATGTTTCATTAAGGCTAATCTCTATACAGATGAACTAACCATTTATAGTGTCCTCCAGTCATCGATTGATCAGTATTTAATGCTTTGATGCTTCAGTGTTTTTTAACTAATAGTCCACTTTTTAAAATACCATGAAAGCTTGAGATGTCACCACTGAAATAATCTTATAATTAATCAAATTATTTAAGTAAATTTAAGGCTATATTGTATAATTTTGCTGTCTAAAAGCTCATGACCCGCATTAGCTTTTCTAATTCGCTAAACAAAAGAAAAAAAGAAAAAGCTCATCCAGTTCATTAAGACAACAAAAGAGACTCATCAAGGATAAGAAAGGCAATATAAGCAAAAGAAGAAACATGAAGAAATTTGGCAAAAATGAAGTTTCACCTCAGCTTTCACCTCAAATGCAAAGGACAACGGAAAACAATATCATGAACCATTAAAACAAACTCAAGTCAAAATCAAGTGAAAATGTAAACTCAATTTGTTCTCCAGTAAGGTGAATGGACTAGCATTCAACAAGTAAAGCTCTATTTCAGAAAAATGAATTCTCTTGCTCTGTTTCCCTCATTTAAAGTCTTTCACAGCAAGAATGGTCGAATAAGTCCAACAGCCATAAACAAAAGGCACAGTTACTTATTATTGTGTTCACAAAGTCATCAGTTTTACGACTGGTGTGGAATAGTTTAGGCAGGCCAGCATTTTAGTGGGTTTTATGGTAAGCTCCTCCCTAAGCCAGCCATTTCAAAAAAAAAAAAAAAAAAAAAAAAAAAAACAATTCCATATTCAAAAAGAAAAGTTAAAAACAAAATGATTTGGCATAAGCGATGACAGAACAGCATCTTGTAGACTAAAAGTTTAAACAAATGTGATGTTCCACACTGGCTCCTTTACACCAAAATTATGATCTGTGCTGTAATTTCACTGCCAATCTGCATTTCTACTTATAAACAGTCTTTAGGTGCTTCAGGGTTCAGGGCTCAATTGTACGTAAAATGCCTTGAAAGCAGGTGGTATGTCTGGATCGACGGCCTTTACTGACAGATATCATGTCCAGTAGGCACAACACATGAGAGCCAGGTCTCTGATGTAAGAAGGTTGATTGTGCTTCAATGCAGGAGGAGATTTGAGTCTGTGGGGCCGTTCTGTTCAGTTTCAGCAGTATATTTGGTAGCAGTGTGAGACTTACAGCCAAATATGAACAGCACAGTGAATCAGAAAACAGAGCTAAAGATCAAGTTTGTTCCTTCATGGCTGTGTCATTTTACCCGGATGAACCATTTCAGCATTCTCTGTATCCCAGGCAGGACAGCATTTTTTTTTTCATTGCACCAGGGGCCTGAACCAGTCAGACCTCATATACCATTTAGCATTGTCTGGGATGAGCTCAACGAGTTGCACAAAACCAAAGAAAAAAAAAAAAAAAAAACACCCACCGAAATAACTGTTTAACCCCTGTTGCTATCCAATGGAATACAACACACATCTGCATTAAGGAACCCAATAAACCAACAGTGTTACATTGATCTGAAATGCAACATCTAAAATGCAACCACCCAGCAGTGTTAACCCCAATCTAAAGCAGTGCCTCCTGCCAGTGTGCTCGGCATTGCAATGTTATTAAACAAGGACGTAGCATTAACCCGAATGCTATTTAAGAAAATAATGTCTGGAAACATTTATAGAGTAAAATAACCGGTTATTTTTCCAGCCTGTATTTTAAAACTTAATATTTATTCTTGGTCTAAACAATAACAAAAAAGGCCAGCATTGCTTACAACTAAAAATTAAAGTACTAGATACGATTCCAAGAACAGGCCTTCTATAATATGCTTATAAAACATTTTTCCTCTTTTCCTAAAGGTCTCATGTTTTTGAAAATCGGTGAACTGGATGTACTCTACATGTTCCTAAATTTTATACTTAACCACTCTATGTAGACTAAATCAGCCATTACATGGCCTTCCACTCCAAGCAATGGAAGAACACTCGGTCCTTTCAGAGTTCCTCCCTGCACTTTTAATTTTGTTGACAGAATTCATTCAGACAAATGAAGGCAGCGGCAACTGTATTGCTACACCACAGATTTCAGTATATTACAACAGCAAAATAAAAACGAACAGCGCAGGGGCCACTTAAATCGAATAAAATGATTCAAATCTAAATATTTAACAGTCTTTCAAATGCTTATCTAAATATATACACATTACTAACTGATGAATATAACTAGTCCAATAACAATATAAACACATCTAATATTTAAGAACTATTTATAACTATCAATCTCTACTAATTTATACACTGGCAGTCAAAACAGCTCTAAAGCACTTTTGAGGCAGGTCATTATTATTGTGGTTGTCTGGGTCTCTGAAATGTCTGCATAGGAAAGATCCTTCATGCTAAACAGACAAGTGCAATGCTCCTTATATTGTTCAAATAGGGTTTCAGGAAATGTAATGTTGACTAAATAAGGTTTTATGTAATAATAAGAAATTGTCCTTCACAATAAGAATAATTATAATGAGACATTATTCGGTGTCAGAGGAATGCAAGGGGCACCCCAAAGAAATATCCCAGAATGTTTTGATAATACAAGGGAATCTGCAAGTACGATAGACTATGTGCAGCTATTTGGATAAGCGGTTGACATTTTTGGTACCTCAGCAAAACATTTATGCCTGAAACACCTAGTTTAATCCAGATCAGATTTTTCCATTTTCTGCCAAGTATAATTATGCTGAGAGCAGATTAAGCAACAAACCAAGAAAGGGCCCTGAAACTCAAGAACTGGAAGTGAAGTAACAGGAGAAGAGGAGGTGAAACCACAAAATACTGACAATTCAGTAATGAGCAACAAAGTTTTGTACATTAAGTAGCACAAGCGATTGTTTCTGACTGCCAGAGTACAGAGAAGTGTAAAGCACAAAAAAAGGATATATTTAATTATCTAAAAAATATATTTTACAGACTACCTGTTGTCAAATTACAATTCCAATCTATAAGCACAGGTTCGAATAAAAAGTAAATTTGGGAAGTTTTTAATTTACACATTATAAGCAAATGGGCAAAACCTGAAGAGAGGCCCAACCGACCATGTAACTGCATTAATAAAACGGGTAACGTAAACTTCACTCATTTGAAATAGGAGAACTGATGAAGGGGGCTGAGCGATCGTTAGTGAAGGTGCGCCGGAGCTTCACTCCTTTCCGAATCATACTGAGCATGTCAGTGCCACCACTTGCCACCTGTTCTGGTTCATTACAGCCATCCTGTTGGGCAGCGCTGCCGGGGGCGGTATTGGACACAATATTTTGCACAGTGGGGTTCTGTTTTAATGACTGGGTCTGTTGATTTGTCTGTCGCTCTCGATTTTGGTAATTTTGCTCTTGCAGATAGTGCTGTTGGACTGAAAGCTGTCTGAGAAGTTGTGGATGCTGGGCAGGTTTGTGTGGTGGATGCTGCTGATAATGCGTTTGATTGTAGTTCTGTTGTTGTTGTAATTCCTGGTTGCTCAGCTGCTGTTGATACTGTGCTTGATTGTAGTGTTGCTGATATTGGAGCGCAAGATGTTGCTGGTGCTTATGGTACTGCCTCTGCTGTTGCTGCAGCTTGTTGGTTTGATAGATTTGTTCTGTGCTGCCCAGTGGGGGTTGCCCAGGAAACATGGCGTAGTATGGGGGTGGCATTGCACTCAGGCTTTGAGTGGAGGTGTGCAGAGGATGTTTAACATGCGTCATGTTGGTGCTAAGGGGTCGAGGAGCATGGGTGGTGGCTTGGGAGCACACCACCTCTTCAATTCCATTATGGCCAGGAGCCAAACCTGTTGTGGATACAGATGACTTTAGTGGCACCTAAAAGGAATAGACAAGTGTCCATTAAATTAATTAAATTCACTCCAAATAATCAATCAAATATTGTTCTGAAGAGATAAAGGTTAAAAAAAAAATGGTCACCACTTTGGAGCCATTACAGCTTTTACTCTTTTGAGAAGGATTTCTACAACATTTCGCTATTCCTATGGGAAATGTCGCCCATTTATCCAGAAAAGCACGTGTGAGGTCAGACAGTCACTGATGATGGATCAGAGAACCTTGCTGTCTAATCGAGTTAATCCCAAAGGTGTTTGATAAAGTGCTCTGTGTTGGCCTGTCAATTTCTTCCACAAATTCTTTTATTTTGTGCACTCAGCACAAACTTCACCAAAATTCCCCAAACCTCCCTCACAAAATCTGCATACAACTGTTCAAAATGTATAGATAGGCACTTGATCTAATACATCGGTATCAATGGGAAAAAATATAGATCATTAAAACTTAAACCTCACACTGCTTGGTCCCAATGCATTTTTTCTACATACTCGGGTAGAGCTAAAGACATACCTGTGGTGTGCAGATAGGGATGGGTACTCCTCCACTTATGGTGCCACGCCGCATGCTGGCTTTGCTAGAAGGTTTTCGTCTAATGGTGGCAGTCTGTGGCTGATGCAGAGGTAGTGGCTCAGTGTCGGTCAGCAGGCTCACTGTGGATGCAGGTCTCTTGTTTTGGAAAAGTTTGCGGTAGTTCAGACTCAACTCACTGTTACGTGGAATTGTGCAGGATTTGTCAAATTCTGATGGACTGGTGACATCATCACCCCCATGAAGAGATATGTAGTCATAGTCTAAGAATGAATAGAGAAAAACAGCAGGAGATGTAAATCAACAGGGAAAAATAAAATAAAAACCAAAAGTTGTCATGTCAGAGAGCGACATCATCATGATGTTTATGAGATGACTGACTTGAGACGTGCAACGAAGACAAGTCACAAGGGATACAAGTTAAATAGTTTAATAAAAAGTCAAATATGACCCCAAATAGGTTCATCTAAATTTTTTTGATCTGATTATACTTGTTAAAGTAATTCTACTTTGAAAAATACATTGCAAACAAGCAAAGAACTTTAAATACGAGCCATTTCTTCCATGATTGTAGATGTACAAATGCAGTTAGTAAAGGGACCTTTACACACTCCCTGTTCAAACTCAGAATGTATTTTGTTTTTTCTCAACAATCTCTGCTGTAACTTTCTGGAAAAAACAGGACATATGCAATTTTTTCACAGTCTGAAGGTGAATTTAAATCAGGGCATCACACCTAAATGAGAATATGAAATGGGAATAGATGCATCAACTTACAGAATGTCTCCTAGTACATTTATTAACTAGAAAGAAAGAAATGCATGCATGCTGAAGTGTGTGTGTGTGCTCGTGGGTAACATTTCTTCCATGAAAATTTTGCATTCATAAGTTTCACTATGAACACATACAGTAAAAGTCTGGACAACACCAGTCAGAAACCTACCATAAAGAGGTGGTTCTTTCTTTAATGCTGTAAAAGAACAACATAGTAGATTTAACTGGTATGTAAAGGAAGACAGTAATTTGACACAAATATGTGGACTGGAATCTCAGCAGCATCATTCCACATATCAGTTCCCAGTCCATATTTTAGCCATGGCATGGTTGAACTGTTTTTATTTACTTAAATTCATGAAAACCATCTAAGACAAACCAAAGCCTAAAACACTTATGTGAACTAACAGACAACTACTGGGAAAAGAAAGCGGGTAGATCTGGAATGATGGGCACAGCAAATTGCTGTGTGCTTCTTGCAAAGGTTTACTTGTCTGGGGGTTTCCTGACATTCATATAAGTTATAATACGAATGCTAAGAAGGGAATTATGGGGAATTTTTGGAACTCTAATTTACTTATTATAGGAATGTGGGAAAAAACAGGAGTTCCCTGTGTAACTCACACAGGCAAGGTGAGACTTTTGATTCCTCGTATAAAGGACCTTTGTTTACCCAACCAGAAAACCAATCCATGGTGCAACCACCAGGCAGGCCCGACCCAATTGAGAAATCATGTTAGGACTTCAAGATCAAACAGATCAAAGTCTTGCTAAAGAATGTTTGCAACAAAATAAATAAATAATTATTTGTATCAAGTCTTAAGACACAGTGTACATATAAAGCAGAATGGTAAAATTTAATGTACAATCACATTGTCCTTTTCCACTGAAGAGCGAAACCATGACGTTGTCATGACTATAAAATGGTACAGGCATACATGACATCCATGCTTGATTATAGACCATTTTGATTTTATTGTAAGAAGTGTTTATCTTTTTCCTTTTTACTGTAGTCATGTCAAGTTGTTCAGTCACATTTCCTGAGAACACCCATCCTATGATTGAACCTAGTATCACTGAATCAGCAGCAGTGAATTCTGAATAACAGAACGAATACCTTTCTGTTGCACCACTTGGGGCTCGTCAGTTTTATAGTATTACAAATGTGTGCATGTTGACAGCTGCAGTAGAGTGATTGTTACAAACTCAGTTTTATGTTTAAACAGGTTTTCATTTACTCAAGTTGATAAGGAAACCGGTGATGTTTTCAAACAAGCATTATTCAATTTTCAAACATAAACTTTTAACATGAAGCTGTGGTGTAAGGGAGCGTGTTTTTACCATGCTGAGATGGTATAGTATCTTCAGAACAGGAAGGTGTAGTGGTCTGTGTACTGTATCCACTGGAACAGTGCAGAGAGTCTCGACTAGTGCGCGGTGCCTCAGAGTTAAGTCCACTCCCTAACATCAATGTCAGCTGCTCTCTGTCTGCCTGCAGAGAAAAAAGTTAAATCAAAGTTAAAGTTACATGACTAAAAAAATAATAATAAAAATCAGTGCAACTTTAATACATGCATAGTCAAAAACAAAAGCACCCCTTTTTTTAAAACAAAACAATGCAACACTTCTCAAAGAACAGTGTTGCAATAACACAAAAAAAACAACAAAAAGGTCAAACCTGAAATAATTCTACATAGAACTCATGTAAATGGAGTTTACCCTTCCAGACGTGGACTGGGCTCTGGCTCTCTCAGCATGCCCGATATACATTTGATGAGAAGGACGAACAGAAGTACCATTTTCTATAGCCGGGACATTCTGACTGTGCTCCTAAAACAAACATACAATTTCATTAAAAACTCCAACTTTCACACAGATATGAGTAAGTCAACACTTTACACACAGTAAATAATAGTTTTTGCAACTATATATTTTAATCATATTTTACTACATTGGAATATGTAACTATATGCAAAATTCTGTATACTACCATTTTTTTTTATCACTGTGACATATCCTTTCTCTGTACATAATGTTACATTTATAATCAATTTTTGTAAAGTATGTATATTTTGCCCAAACTTTAATTGTATGTATATTTCAAGTATGTTTACACTGAAAATAAGAATCTTTTAATTTTATTGTATATGTGTATGGTGACAATAAATGCATTTTATACTATTCTAGTGAAGCTAGTTATTGCAGAGCTTGTAGGATCAGGTAACCACTCTGCTTCATTCGTCAGATTAAAACAAACAAACAAAAAAAAACCTAAATCTTTCTGCTATATAAATTATAAAAACATAAGAAGAGCCCCACATCAAGACAAAAAAAAACAACAAAAAAAAAAACATCATCATTTATTGTAAATATAAAGTAAAGTAAATATAAAGTTTGTG
Organism: Corydoras maculifer; assembly: GCA_019802435.1. NCBI lineage: Eukaryota > Metazoa > Chordata > Actinopteri > Siluriformes > Callichthyidae > Corydoras > Corydoras maculifer. The sequence continues at coordinate 462,514 of JAFMOD010001189.1, forward strand.
TCCATTTTGTACAGAAAGGGATTCTCAGTTATAGCTTTCTGCATTAAGTTATTAGGAAATAATTTATTTTCATTTTAAATGATGTCTGTTGACATTTCTGATTTAATTCACCCTCTCGCACAAAATTTATTTATTTGCTCCAGGTCACCTTTTAGGCCAGTCATGAGTACATGACTTTTTTTATTATTACTAAAACTAGATCAGTCTGGATGAAGTCATCTGCTAAAGAAAGTTAATGTGAGGAAACATAGGGAGGGGAAAAAAGCCATAAAGAGAACAAAAGCCATAAATCAACAGTGACAGTAATTTTTATTTCATCATCTAATAAAGTGTTGAAAAAACAATTTAAACAAGGTAAAATGTTATTTTGCAAAAGTGTAAAAGGTAATCTGTGTCCTGTGGTTCAGGTCTGGAGCTTTTAGACCTTGATCTAAAGAAAAACTGGATATGAACATTTAAAAAAGGGACAGAGACTGTTAAGAATATTATCTAAAAGAGAACTCCTGTTTTTGCTATCAGCATTGTGCTGCGCCATCTGCTAGCAGGACACCTACTGTAAGTGAACGGTACTACTGCCGCCAAAAGCAGCTGGAAAGAAGTGCGAGTTGGTGGGCAACCACCAAATAAATAAAAAAAATAAAATCCATTAAAAAAAAAAAAAAAAAACAGGAGACAGTAATGCTCAATAAAAAACTGTCCAAGTCGTTTCACTGAATTGAGTTATTGTTTGTTAATACGGTTTTGTGTTTTACTATTATTATTAAACAGACTTTAGCATCATAATATGATGATCATAAACTTCACACTAGATGTGGATTTATTGATCTTGTTTAAAAAAAAAAGCAACATGCCAATGATTAAAAAAAAGAGAGACTGGGGGTATGAATAAAGCACAACATGGTCATCAACTATTAAAGGAATCCCATAAACAAAAGAAGGGTTATGGTTCTAACAGGATCAGTACAGTTTTACCATCCTGTGTAACACCAGTTAGGCTGCTTTTGCAAACTGGTCTTGTTTAAAAGCAAATCTCACCAATTCAAAGACCTGAAGCAAGACAAATCAGCAATCACTGGCATTGTACATGCACAGGTAAATACAACAGAATTGCTATGTATTGAAACACAGCACACAACACATAGTTATTTGCTAAAATCAACACACCCACACTATCCGGTCAGTAAACACTGAGTGGGGTCTCACAGTGTTCTTTTGTTGAAGACGAGAGCGGCGGTGGCTTGCGCGGCGAGCAGTGGGAGAGTTACCCTCACTAAGAGAGCAAGAACCCGCCTCTGCCCCAGCCGCTACCAAAGGAGTGGCACAGCGCTGTGAGAGGTAGAGATAGACAAATAGTTATAGTAAATAAGAAGAAAAGTCTTAAGGGAGCAGGAGAGGGGTAAAGAAGTAAAACAAGGGAAAGGGAAAAAAAATGAAAACAAATGAAGAACATAAAAAAAGATCGAATGACAAAATTTTATAATAGAGGGCAGGATTTAGGGGGAAAAAAATGGCAAAGAACGGGAATAAGGAAATAGATGATAACAGCAACAAGAAAAAGAAAATAGGAACAACAGCAGCACAAAGATGGAGGACAAGGGAGACAAAAGGAAAGGGGACGAAACAAATGATAATACAAAGCCGGAAGAATATAGTGGTATGAAGAGAATTCTTTTTATGTGGCTAAAGGAATACAACATGTTGACAGAGACCAAGTGACATTACTTCATAAAAATTTCATCACAAACATCCACACACCTACACAACAGTAAGTGGGAACACTCGTACCATCATAAAACGTACCGTAAAAGTAAAAATCCTAACAGAATTAAATGGTCTCAGTACTTTTATAGTATAATAAAGAACAATCCCAAAAGTATCATCTTGGTGATACATTTTTACTGAACCACAAAAACTGAAAAATATTAAGCAGAAGATGATACATATCTGCTGGCTAGTTTTGCTTCCCCTGACACAAGTCTTAATGACAACGTTAAACTTTTACTAATGAGCTCAAATATAAAACAACGATGTGCAACATCCTCTCAAGTAAAGAAGTGTCCAAATGATGTGGCATTATCTATAAATGTAACGCATCTGTAGTACCTGTCCTGACTCTTGAGCACGGACATGCAGGCCATCCACAGCACTAGAGATCGAATCCAGAGAGGGTACGTGACGAACTGAAGAATAAGTACTAAAAGAAGTAGATTTTTAGAACATTAATGCCATTCAATTTATAATCCCAGCATTCAATATTACGAATATTTTAAAAGCCACACACACACACATCCATGATACCTGTTGATGCTGCCTTTGCGTGATAGTGTGCTAGTAGGAGAAGCAGGTGGAGTTTGGTAAGCATATGTATACTCAGAGCCCTTTAGGTCAAGTATAACCTACAGAGGAAATGGAAAAGACACTAATATTTAAAACATATCATTCATTCATTATCTCCCGCTTATCCTCTATTAGGGTCGCGGTGGGGTTTCCCATGCCCATCCAGGGGAGAACGTCTCGGGCGCTGGGCAGATAGACCCAGGACAGGGCGCCAATCCATCGCTGGGCACACACTCACTCACACAGACACACTCTAAACGGGGCAATTTTTTTGGACTGTGGGAGGAAACCGGAGAACCCGGAGGAAACCCACGCAGACACGGGGAGAACATGGAAACTCCACCCAGATGGGGATTCAAACCGGGAATCCCTAGCGCTGAGAGGCGAACGTGCTAACCACTAAGCCACCGTGCCGCCCTTAAAACATATCGTTACCACAAATATAAACTACTTTTTAAGTAAGTAATTCATTACCTGTTCACTAGCAGGGGGGAGAGCATTTGGATCTGCTGTAAGATTGCACAGGTCTTCGAGAATTGATTGTAAATGTGTTACTTCACCAAGCATTCCAATTTCTTCATCCTAATTCATAAAAACACACATAGATATAGGATGTGCATTATCAGGCATTTTATAAATTAGGCAAATAATCGTATATGAACTTACCAGAACAGGCTTTAGCATTGTGACAAAGGAGCAAAAGCGCCCTCTTTCCTCTACAAGTGCTCGACACACAGCTCTCTTCTCAGTTTCTTCTAACTCCACATATCTTGTGTTCACATCCTGCAGTGCACTGTCCAACTGCATCCGTACCTCACCCTTACCTGCATGCAAAATATTATATTAACCTACTGTTATCAGTTTTAAATACAATATTTTACAGTTTAACTCATCCAGAGAACAAAAGGTGGGGAACTCCATCTCTTTAGGCCTTTTAAAGATGAAAGTTGGGACACGCCTGGATAATGACTAAATAGTAGGTTGATTTAGACAATGTAAAAAAAATCATGCTAAAAATATAAACAATAATTTGTGCTGTTTAAAAATTGCAACAATATTGAACAAATGTGTAGTCCGAGGGAAAAAAAAAGCACCCTACAACACTGAACAACTCTCGTATTATCTTAAGCCAAGGAAAACTAAAAGCGACTATACAAGTTTTATTATATTTTTAAATTTATTTAACCACTAGATGGCAACACCGCACAAGTCATTGACAAAGTGATGGAAGACTGCTTTGTAAGCCTAAAACTTTACACTTTTAAAGTGAAAACGAATAATTAAATTTTAATATCATTTTATAACTAGTGTTATGGTGTTGTAAGGTGTATAAAACTATTTGGTACAGTTCTTTAACAGTTTTACTCACAGTACAGATGAGTACCATATTAATAAAATGTATTAATTAAAAACCTATTTGGCAATCAAATTTAAAGGCAATGAGAGAAATAGAAAATACAAAAAAAAAAGTACAAATACATAAAAAAAACTTTAAAGTTACAAAAAAAACACTCATATCTGGAAATTCTGGCCTGATGATAAAAAAATAATGAAAACAGTCCTTTATATTTGATTAACAGATAAGTTGGCTAAACAAACTAAAGTTCAAATTTAATACTAGACCACTGAAGAATGAAATATAAAAGATAAAATTATTATACAAGCCAAATCTGCAAGATTCCCAATTAAACTGACACAACATATTCCATGTATATTATGCATATTTTAATTAATATAATATGATTTTAAAATGCACTTCAATATCGTTCCTTTTACAAAACTGACTGGATGACCCCCCCAATGAGAAGTGAGGGGTATGGTTCCATGTGGAGAATAAAGAGGAAGACAACAACCATGCAACAAAAATCTACACATACGAAAAGCTACCTACAATAAAGATAATTACAGGATGTTCCATTATGTATTTTGTTTAATAGCTGATAACCTCAAAAGATTTGAATGTTTGTTTACAGAGAGATGGACTTTATACCAGCACTCAGCATGTGAATATGGTTTGGATATCACATGATCATGGCATTCCCTTTATTATGCTCTCTCCCCCTGTACACTCTGTTTGCACTTTTTAGCATTAGTAGTCTTTCTGCGTCTCCTGTGAACTATTGTTTTCTTGTATACCCTCCCATTCTTGTTCTCTCTTCCCATTATCTTCATCTTTTACATCCACCTCTTCTTTCCTGTTTGTAATATGATCGAAAGCACAAATGGTTTTGTGTGCATGTGTATATATGTGTGTGTGTGTGTGTACTGGTCTGTGTTGATTTGTCCCAAACTAGAGTGTACAATCAGTACTAATGCATGGAAAGTACTAATACGATGTCAACAGAAAAATTCCATAAAATAAAGAATACAAATTAAAAACAAACGTCTCAAAGAGCAGTCCTATAACTTTAAGACTCATATAACATCTTAATCGAAAATCTCTTTTTAATAATAAAAAATAAAACATTTTTCTTTTTGTCTTTACTTTTACCACTCCATGTAGATGACCTTAATTTTCATCCCCCATCCACATTTTGTGAAGACCCTCCTCAACTGTCTGACCTACTTATGCTTCATCCCTGATTGTAAGTAGGAGGAGAAAAAAAAAGCCTTGTGTTTCTGTGAAACTGCCCAATATACTCTTAATCACAACCCTACAATGAGGCAACCAGATTTTTTTTAAAACACTAATAAAAAGCCTTTGAGACTTTACTCATTTGAGTTCAGTGCAGAGATTTAATGTGGAACTCCAACACCTTCTTTTGGATCAGTCTGCTCTTCCAAAGTAAATGACTGATCCAGGAGGATACTGATTCAGTAAAATATACCAATTTGAGAGATCAATGACAAATTAAAATGTTGTAGTTATTGTGGTTGAGATCAGAATCCTGTTTGTCACATTAAAAACAAATAAAATAATACAATGCAGATGCTTAAGTACAGAAGGGAGCCTTATACGTAGGAAGGCAAAACCCTGATCTAAATCTAAAAGTATGTGTATCAAGGGGAGCAGCATATTACCACTTACTATGAGATTATGATGAAAAAATAACTCAACATCTAGGTGTGCAAACCTGGTGGAGACAAACTTGCACAAACAAATAGCTATAATTAAGTAAACTCCACCAAGTATGAAAACAGGAGACTGCACATTTTGATTAACCAATGTTTTGTTGGTAATGTGCCCTTAGGTTGTGGGACAGATTATTTTCTACAGGTTCTATGAGTATAGCAGGTACAAAAAAAAAAACACCATGTCAACTAGTAGTAAAGGTCTAGAGCTCAAACCGAATGAGATAAGCTGCATAAGCTGCAGAGGGCTGTTTAATAACTCCCTCAGCAGTCCAAAATTCCTCTAAACACGTTTGCAAGTCTGAACAGCAACTACATGAACAATTATTGCAGATAAAGGGAGTTTCACCAGGTTTTAAATACAAAAACTTATAAATCTGCCAAAAATAATTAAAATAGTGTTTAAGAATAATATTTATAAGAAAAATACAATTAAAGTTCTGCATAGCTAACAATTAAAGGTATGTAAACTTATCCTAAAGTTTTTATGTAAAATCTTTGTGAAATGGTGCAGCAATCGTTTAATTATAAATAAACTTGGAGATTTACAAAAAAAAAAAAAAAAAAAAAAAAAAAAAAAAGGAACTTACTCTGCTGGTGTAACAACTACAGGACTACTAACTCACTGGTGAGGAAATACACTGATCAACTGTATAATGTAATTGTATATTTACAGTATGAGGCAGACATTATACAGAACACCACAATGTTTGTACCTTTTAACAAAGTAACCAGTTTTCTCTTTACCTTTTCTAACTTTCTTCTGCAGTTTCATTGTATCGGATGATTTCTTCTTGATGTCTGCACGTGCTTTCTTGTATTCTTAAAAAAAAAAAAAAAAAAATATATATATATATATATATATATATATATATATATATATATATATATATATATATATATATATATATATATATATATATATATATATATATATATATATTACCTGATGCTGATGCGGTAATATTGCACTTTAACTCTGCTGTATAAAAATGGTATCCTGTTTATTTCAGGAATAAGTTGTACCTTTGGCATGATCTTTATCAAGCTGACCAGCAACTTTTTTCCACTCCTCAATCTTCATCTCCAGAGGATTAATCAGGTTATCCATCAGAGCCCTACAACACAGTAAGATTTACTACACTGCACATTTACATGTATTAGTTAACTGAAAACTTTGAATTGTATTTAAAAAAAAAATTTATTCAGCAGTGTCGTTTATATACAAGTGAGTTAAGGTTGTAGTGACTCACTTCGGTGGAGTTCTAAGCATGTTATAAATATGAAATACTTAAAATTTGTAATGCAAACACCACATTTCTAAAGCACATAGTGAGACACAGGTGATTCTTACATGGTGAACATTTTGAGTTTGCTCTCAATACTTCTATGTCTCATACACATTCGGGTCAATGCTGAACCAATTTCTTTTGTGGCTCCTAAAAAACACAAAATTTTAAATAATTAATTAATTACAGAAGACATGCATACACTTCATTAAAATGGCAAAAAGGGAAAAAAGTGTTTGTATGAATATAATTAAAAACATTAAATGATGACTTGTTCATACTTTGTAGATCTATATTAAATTAAAACCAGCAGAACCAATTATTTTTTTACAAAATGAATGTGTTTAAAGGTTTAGAAAACACCACTGCTTCAAGTTTTATTAATCTGAGTGATTTGGTTTTAAATACGAGCTTTATGCAGTGCCTGCATCACTAACATTTGCGGATTAGTGCAATAGGAATAGAATCACAGTCGCCGGAATATCCTGTGCCACTGCTGAGAAGTTTATTCACTAAATGAGCTTCTGTGTGTTGAATGCATCAGCGGATCAAATATAAAATGAATCTTCACGCAGTATGAGTTTCTTCACTTAACTAAAAGAGAGAAAAGAATTTTCGTAAGCTCCATTACACTAAGAACTGAAAATGTGTACCTCCTGGGTGTTGTTAGCATTTAAATAATTTAAAATGGGCTGCAAAGTTATTTTAATTATGGTTAATTGGACTGATCAATTGAAATGATCAAACTACTGAAGTTCAACAATTTTAAAACATCCATGTTATTTAAAATGTTCCAGATGATCTTTTTTATTGCTATTCTTTACATTATACATACATCAGGTTCAACCAGTGCAGGATCATGTAACAGGGATATGACTAGCTGTCCTACTGAAACCAGAGCTGTTCTTTGTACCAAGGTAATCTCTGGTGAAACTTTGACAAAGTAAGTCTGTATACATAGTTACTGGTCCTAGTAAGTAATAAACTTTCTTAATTTAAGTGGGACTCACATAGGTTCAAAGGGTTTTAATGTCTCTGCTTTCTTTCTAAGCTGAATAAGAATACTTACAAGTAAGTTGATTTAGTTTAATTCATACTAATATAATAAAAGGTCATTGAGACTAGGAAACTTCCAACTGTTACTTTTTTCTTTTTTTAAATAAAAAAATAAAAAAAAATAAAAAAATTCTGTCATTGGAGGCAAAAAAACAGTAAATAATTCTTTAGCGGAATGCGTCTTTGGCCAAGGCAAATGACATGCATTTTCCTCAGTTACACAAATGGTAGTGTAGTGTATCTACACACATTTCATTCCACACAAAGACATCCAGTGTGCTCAGACACACTGACCTCACTGTTTGCACCTACAAAGTTTACCCAGCAGACATGTTTCTTTATAGACCAGTTGCTAAGAGGTGGCTACCCTAAAGCATAAGCCCAGTATTTTATAAGTAAATGCATTCCTATTCCCAGATTTTCCAGTACACAAAAGATAATGGCCCCAATCAAACTGGCAGAGCTACACTGTAGGTAACAAAACACAGTTTGTTTTACCAACACAGGTAACAAAACTAAAACCCTTTAATAATCGATGTGTTACAATGACCAAAATGTCCCATGGAGGAAGGCAAACAACATTTTTATTTCTCCAATCCAGAGTTGCAAAGATTGAGGCTAAAAGAATAAGTGAATCTATTAAGGTCTACGCGTACAATCCTCACGGCAATACAGTCAACAGCAGACGCACATTGGTTCAGTTTACTTTCAAGAGTCAACTGGGAAAATGTTCTCTGTACACTGTACAGTAGCTGCATTTATGGCCAAGTCGGCTCAATTAATGTAAAACAAATGTCTTTATATGGCGTGAGGGTAGAGTTGTACATGTGCGGAAAGTGACTTTTTAAACACCATAATGCATCCAATGCAAACTTGCATCCCACTGCTGCATGTCCGAGGAAGAAATTCAGGCCATAGGGCCAATACATTTTTTTTTTTTTTAAATCATTCAATTTCAAAGTGCTAGTTGTTATAGTTAATTCCTTTTAAAATCTCTCACAATGGAAAATCTGTAAAAAGCCCTTAGGGGGTTAATACTTTTAGAAGGCACTGCAAGTTAACTTTAATATAAAAGTGGTGTGTCATAATAGTTATGCAACAGCCAAGTCTCATGGCAACAGGTCAGAGAGTTAGTCAAATTTCTGGAAATAATCACTGTTTTCTTTTAATTAGCTTTGTAAAGGATTAAGTCAAATTATTTTATATAAAAAATAATGTTTGTTACCATGGGTTACCATGGGTTATCTGAAAATACCCATGTAAATAATTATTATTGGGACTTCTATGGAATGCATGTTTGGAAACAGCTCTAATGGAAATGGTTCAGACACATTGTGGTCACCGCTCTTACAGACTACTCTCATGTAGAGGCCTCTGCTTGAAACAGGGATCAGGAGATTGGCCAGGTGCTCTCAGGTGACACTGGAAGAGGGGGATGGGCAGTGGTAACGTTCAAAGGTAAAGAAAGGATTAGACACACACACAGTCGTCTGTGACCCTGCTTAAAAATATTCTCTGTCACTCCATGAAGGCAGTGCAGACTGATGCTTAGGCACACACAGGAGGAGGGGGCATGATGAGGTCTGGTGCCAGACAGCTGCCCCTATGAGGCTTGGTGTGCCTTCAATCCCCTCTCTCACGACACGGGAGAAGAATGTAAGAGGGAATTCGTAACTGATCAGTCAACTGTCCAAAGCTCCGACAGGCGTGCACAACAGGTGTGTCACCAAAAATGTCTTTCTATGCTAGATCACATGAATGGAGGGTTTCATTATGGTATACTGGGCCTGTCCCAAAAAGAGTTACCAGGAGCTTGCTTTACAATGTGGTTAACCACAAGTGCAAATGTAATACATTAAGAGCTAAAGCAGATTTAAAGTAAAAGATAATATTTATTAAGCAGGACATTAATGTAAAATAAACCTTGGCAGGTTAATATAATTTGATATTATTTGAAGAAACAGTTTGATACAAATTATGATATTTAATATTTTTGAAAAAAAATCATCAAAGTAATCAGTGTTCATAGTAACAGGTGCTATTTTTAGCAACGGCCTGCAACACAGACATAACAGACCACTGAATGAAAAATCTTGTGGAAAATCTTTCCAAAGTAGTGAAAGCTGTGATGACTGCAAAACGACAGAACAACTAAAAATAACAGGTCATGAAATGTCTTGTAAGTGTAATGTGTCCCAAAATGTTTGTCCGTGTCATGCAAAATTTAACAAGTTATACAATGGAATGAAATTATGTAATTATAACCCATATTCTTTTATATACAAACAAAATGTTTTTTAAACTAAACTTAACACGCATACATGCACACTTCAGGCAAAACACTTGGCGTGTGAAGAGCACAAGCCCAAAAATGGAATAAACCTATAGCAGTTAAGGCCGCCTGAGGTCTAAAAGTGTAAAAGGCAAACTTGACGTATTTAAACACACATAATTGCAGCTATAAATTTAAACATGCATTCTTGTACAAAAAAAGAAATTTAAAGAAGGAGAAATAATTACAAAACTACACAACAAACAGTAATATGAGGCTGAACAAATGCATAAAAACAAATGATTAAAAAATGAATTTCAGAAACTTAACTTTGCTATTTCTTACAACAGCTATTATTTGTAATTGCATGTAGAACTTAGAACAGTAATACAATCTTTGCATGACCAGTTTGTCCAGACATTATGGTAGGAAACTAACTACACCCTAAGCATTGGACTAAAACAAGTGAACTTCACTGTAGATCAATAGGCCACAAAATAAATTGTTTATTACGAAATATAATGTCCAGACAGATTGCCCATTTCCATACAAGAAAAGTTAAATTAATACAGTCATGTGGCAATCTTCAATTTACTCATTGGTATGTCTCAGAAACGAGTCCTCAGAGAAAACAGGACCTTCTGAATCACTTAGAACCAAGCAAAATATTGTCACCCGATTTTTCAGTCACGATAATTGAACTAATTATTAATCCTGTACATTTAGAATCAGTAAAACAGCATACAGTTTCCAATCAGCATCATTTTACAAGAACCACTACCTACATTTGCCACACTGTTAATGAAGCAATCCATTTCAAATTAATAACATTAACATATTTTGGATTAGATATCGATTTCCTTAAAAAGTGGCCTTGTAAAAAAACAGAAACCACACAACATCTAAATGTAGCTCTAATGTACTGATGTGCTCACCAGTGCAATTAACTATTTAAAAAAAATCAATCTATAAAATATAAATATGGTTAAAAAAGAAGAAAACCTTAGCCATCATATTACACGACTGTGAGTAATGATTTCTTGCTGTGAACTCATTCTGAGGCCAAAATAATTCTAGTACAGACATGTCTAGTCATGCTTTAACTTCTGCATATCTGTGCTACACCTTTACACCGCAACATACGGCATGAGCGTAAGCCATTAAAATATGAGGCATCCTCCCCAGGTGTGCGTGAGCAGCTGTCAAGTGGGACATGAGCTCATCAGAGTATTAGGTGTATGCGCATGCATACATACACACACACACACACACACACACACACACACACACACACACACACACACACACACAGTGTGTTCTCTTGGCAAAAGAATAAAAGTACAGTGTGGCTCACAGTCGGTGGTCCTGCAATGAACAGATTCGTGTAGCACATAATAACCACAGACAATAATGGAGTCAAACATCTGTACCTGTTAATTATTTCTCAAAATTGATTATGATATTTATATCATGGACCCATGATGGAAGGTTTAGCCCACCTCTTTTTTTATCTAATGCTAAATCAGGTTAGTTGAGTTGACAACACGTTTAACTACTAGATATGAATATAAATAGTGCCTGAATGTGAATCTCGCTGAGTAAGGACAGATGTGTTTGTTTTACTTCAGCCAATTGTTCATCTGTAATTGTTTGGCTACATGGTTTTCATTCACTGAACGTCCGACATAAAGCATCAACAGAAACTGAACAGGTTATTGATGGGATCATGAAACGAAACAAAACAAAACAAAACAAAGAGAAGCATCGTGTTAAAACTATAGCAGTAAAAAATGAACCAATTTTTAGCAACTGTTAAAGCGGTTGTTCCTTTTTTTTTTTATACACAAAAATGGTGCCTTTCAATACTTTTTTGAAGTGTTAGCTTAACATTTTAGGAAAATCAGCTACAATTGACACACAAGAGAATAATTTGAACTGGCTACAGTAAAGCTTATGTCAAGTCACAAAGAAAAGTAATTACATTATGTTTAAATGTATTAAAATTTTAAATACAATGGCTTTTTTTTACTATATGAACTAATATAAAAAAAGTCACATTTACTCTTCTAGCTTTAAAAAAAAGTTTTTGTAAATTAAACTGTAAATGTTAAACTTGTAGCAAACTGGTGTAGAGCAGTGAATTGTACCTTATAAATTCAACAGTCATGTTTATTTTTATAACAACTTTTAGATAACTTGCCTTATACAACCTAAATCCTAAATAATATCTATATAATTAACAGGAGAATGTTTGGACACAGTATCAAACTCAAACTTGGTGTACGGTGTTTTCAGACTATTTCATTATCAGTTCCAAATACCACAAAAATACTAATGGCCATAGGTTTTACTCTCAGTACCTTTACACTGTTCTCTAATTAAAAGAACCCTTACAGGATCATCACGAAGTATCTTTGGATGGTTAGATAATTCTCAGCACCCAAACAATAACTGCTCTGTGTTGGACCTGATTACTAAAGAATAAAATAAAGGGGATTACCAAAAATCTGGTGAAACAGATTAACAGAAATGGATATATAATTATTAATAATTGTTAAATAAAAAAAAGTGGGTGATGAGAACATGTTGCTAACAGATAATGTGTTAACTAACTGAAACCAAGAACTAAATGAACTTCCGCATGGTGGAACTAATAACGTGTTATCTTATCTTATAAAACGTGTAAATTAAGCTGGGCTGCCCAGATATTTGCATAAGACATAAAAGGTTTGCAAAGAAAACTCTTTAACTCATGCCAGAATTTTTTTCTTACACCACATTGTAATTGCTCAATTAAAATGAATCATTCCGTTACAAGAACTGCTGGCTGAAGTTTTTCTAATCTGCTCTTATTTCAATTGTTGTTTAGGCATGACGCAGCGGCTTCTGAAAGGATCACACTACACATATTAAGGTGTGGCAACACCATGGGCATGTAAAATCTTTTAAAAGACACTTCCTTTATACACTCCCTTTTCTGATTATGTTAGAAAGCTCTCATATTACACTGATACATTTCCTAAGAGCATGATGAAATTCGAATGAAACCAGTCAGGGTCATAAAAATATGCTTAATTGGAATTTTAAGTTTTATAAATTTACACAAGCGTCACGTTCTTGAAATTCTATATCTGAATTAACTACACTAAATTAAAACCATAATGTTTGAACATTTTAAAATCAAACTGAAATTGATGAGAAAGAATTATGAATTTCCAAAAAAATTATGAATTTCCAAAAAATAATTCAAATTTCATCAAGCAACAAACAAAATGGGGTTGGATTATATTATTCCTCACCTCAAGAAATGGTATCTGGTTAGGCATCAACGAAATGTAACATTCATAGAGATTAATTTCTTCTTCTACTTTCAGATGCTCCCATTATCCTTCATCTTTCCCCTTCATGAATATCCTCCTTGCTTATTTTTATATAAACAAGTAATGTCTATTAGTGTAGATATGATAACATGCAAATCTAGTTTCTGATGCACAATGATGAAGCCAAGAGGAGGCTGCTTCACATGAAAAAGACAATGTGCATATTCACACTGTGCTTACTGATCCTCTTGTCTATAATTTACTAGGCAGATCTCATATATAACTTAATTTTAGCATAAAACAAGTTTCTACAGTGACTCAACCTTGTGGAAGCAAGGTTAGAAATCTGTTCACACACTAAACTCGTTTTGACCCAATAGATAACATTTCTTAAAAAAAAAAAAAAAAAAAAAAAAAAAAAATTTACAGCACACATGAATAGAGAGAAAGCAAGACAAAATAAAGAGCAAATGTATTTCTTACCTCGTGTTCCTGTCGCAATATCAGCTATCTTTTGAAAAGCATCAAGAAATGAGCCGATGACAATAATGGTTGTCCTAAGAGACACATAAAACATTTACATTAATAAAACTTAAACATTATTTTGTACCAATTTTTGTACCAAAGCTTGACACCAAAAAATATCTTTGTGAAAATAATCTGCACTTTTTTTTCATTAGGTGAATCACAGAAAAGCATCTATCCTATTTGTACCAAAAGTTTCATAAGGCTCATGGTATGTACGCAAAAAATGCTGCTAAACTTCTATGTTCTAATAATATGTGATTATTGCTGATTTATTATTTCAATCAACACAGAATTTGTGCAAGTTTTGAGGATCTTAAACATTGAAACACAGAAAAATCTACATTAGCACATCCATAAAACGAGCTGAAATGCAAACCAGTAATTAAAACCTGCACATAAAGGTCATTAAAATTCTTCTAAAATTAATTCTGAAATAAATAAGGGATGGAAGACACATTAAAGATACAAAATTAATAATTAAACAGAGCCCATATAAATAATTCAGAGCACAGATCAATAAAATCTTGCTTGATCCTTCATGTTAAGGGTTAAGAATTAAAATGGCATAGTGGAAGAGTGAACACTGCAGTTGTAAAACGTCCTGAAAGATAAAATGACTGGTACTTGCGGTGCTCTGGCATAATGATATTCGTGTTAATGAAATGAAGGATTTAATTTAAAAGATTTATTGTGGCTACTTGATCATGTTGGTGCAGTTGAAGTTAATCATATCTTTAACGATAATTTATTACATTTTTGTATATATAAAGGCTAATTACATTGCATGGAGTCTAAACCTCACAGTAGTCAGTTCCAGTTTTGCTAATAAAACAACAACAACAAAAAAAGCAAACAGATTATATTTGGGGAACAAAATCATGGGAGGCTTAATAAACAAAAACCTTAAACTGTTAAATTTCCCCATATTAACATGAAATTTGAACATCCTTCAGGAACATGACAGATGACATTACAATCTTTTATTCTGCCACTACGCCTTATTAAAATCCAGCAGCAAAAAATACGGACAAGGACGAGTTTGAGTCATTTAAAACGTCTTTTAAAAAAATTTAGCTGCTCTATATTTAAATGTCAGCCCTAAAACAGCCTCCATCTTCATAAAAGTCAAACAATTTGGGTCTTCTCTGTGCAGTTTGAATGTTCTCCACATGTCTGAATGTGCCATTTTCCATTTTTATGAAGTCTGATTATCAACTTTGAGGACAGGGTTGGCTTTATATATATCTCTCGTGATATGAACACAAAAGTAGCTGACCAAATTTCTTTTTTTTTTTATTTTATTTTTTTTTAGAATTTTATAATGCAATTTAATTATCTGTTGCATGTCAAAGTTTTAAAAAACGTCTCAATACAGGTAAGATCACATATTTCAACATTAAGAACTCCCCCAGGCTGTCAGGTATTCAAACTTCACACAAATTCTCATAACAAAAAAAAATAAAAAATAACTGAACCTGTTGGAACACATTAGCAGTGTCTATTATAGGACCTCCTCCAGTCACTACTGAAAGAACAGTATGCCCCAAAATTTACAGCGTATTTGCAATGTTTGCAGGTCTACACCCAACATGAACTTAACAGACAAGAAAGAACAAGAAGTTAAGACTTATTTTTTATAGGATTCATTTCCATTACTAAATGTAAATTCACCAGCAGCTTTGTTTGATGGCCTTTATTTCTAGACTTGTTTATCTTTTCAGTTTAACTCATTAGCTTAACTTTGTATTCAGACTGTAGTCCATCTGTTTCGCTACATTTTTATTTGGAAAGATTGTAGCTCAGTGGTTAAGGTGTTGGGTTATCAATCTGAAGGTTGTGGGTTCAAATCCCAGGTCCATGGAAATTACCAATGTGGGCCCTTGTGCAAGACCCTTAACCCTCAGTGCTCCAGGGAAGCTGCATCATTCCTGACCCTGGGTACTGACCCCAACCAACAAGTTGGGATACTTGTAGGAGCTTTGAATAAAAGCGTCTACTTAATTATTAAATGTAATGTAAATGTCCTTGGGTGGTATATCACTGTATGTAGTGCTGCTATGATGGGAGCAGAAAGCTGTGGTAATGGATTTTAAAAAACACTGTTTATTCACCTTCTTTGTAAAAACACCAACTTGTAAAATCAGAGGTAGTAAGTTGCTTGTTCGCAATTTGTGTTAATTATACTCTAATCCTTCATCAATGCTCACAGGAAGCTTCCCACTCGACGCTGGTGGCTGGGCATTTGTGACTGAACACTTCTCAGATAAAGTTCAGCTGCACTGCTGTGGCTGTTCCATTTATACCAGTGTAACACCCGGAAATCTAAAACCATCATATCATTCGGTACTGCAGTGCTGAGAATCACCCATCATCCAAAAAAACATCTGGTCTTGGGTGGTCCTGTGAGGACTCTAATTATTAGAGAACTAAGTAAAGGGCACTAACAAGGTTTGTAAAGAAACAGCTGGACCATAGTCTGCAATTACAGAACCACAAAAAATAATCTATATGGTAAGTGAAACTGATTTAACTGGTAAAAACTGGAACTGATAAAATAGTCCAAACACAAGGCATATGACAAGCAAATTCTTTTTAAATAAATTACTTCTAGGAGTTATAATTAAACAATTGTAATGTAAATTATTTCTCCTTAATGTACGTAAAACAGACTAATATATACTTTTATATATACTGAATGCTTTTCATTTCCGACACTCCGAGGCTAAAACACAAGTCCTCTCATGTTTAACTTCAGTTATATTAGACAGTGACTGATCAGCCACAAAAAGCTTATTGAACCTACTAACTTATTTTTAACAGACCAGTGTGTCAGCAGTGAAGCTGAGGGAAAGCAGCTTTGAAGGGTGCGCATGTACATGTGTGTGTGTGGGTGTGTGTTATGCCGCAATGACATTTCAAACTGCTTTGAAACCATATACCAAATCCATTTAAAAAGCAACATCTAAATATGATTAACTACTTGAAATTGTTTAGCTTTTTCTTATATAAAGCTGTTGTAACTTATAAGCAAAATGAGAAAATGGAAATTATTTATACGAGGTATTGAAAAGTACTTGACAGACCCTTCAATACAGTCAATTTGGGGAGTAACTCATAAAACACAACCCAAAACCAACAAATAAATAAAAAGCAAATGCATTATTGTGCATTTTATCTGAAGGCAATTCAGCTACAAGCAGCACAAAATAAATTGTTTATTCTATAAGATTATTTTGAAATAATAAGTCACTTCTTTGCATTTGACAGACATGTGTCTTATACAAACGTAAAGGGAACAACGATAAAGTGATCTGATAAAGTTTGTGATTAGTAATGTAACAGGCACTGCTTACAGCTGTAGATAGCAATGTGATGCACCACATATCATTGGGGTTTAACCATTAAAAATACAGTGGATGGTTGTAGGTCATTATCCTACTAAACTGTTTATTCTTAAAACAGCGAGAGCAACCTGAGAGGATAGCCATGACCCATCGGTCAGCACTTGGCAATGCTCCAAATACTCACTGTCTACTAATTTAAAATGCTTACTATGTAGATTCCTTCAAAGCTTTTTACCCTTTCTAAGTCATTATATCTCGGTTGACCCACTTAAAATTATGACAAGTGTTTAAGTTTAAAAATAAAATCTTGCCCCTCTAAAAAAAATACATCTATAGGGAGCTCCTAAATGTGACGATAAAAACAGAGTACATAAACACCCTGATCACACATTTATTTACTGTAGTTGAACCAGGTACATTATTCCAGATCTCATAAGTGTGTTGCGGTTTTACCTTAGCTGGGATTGAAGCTTGGCCCCCTTCGTGACAAAGTCCTCCCAAGCCGGGTAACTTGCCTACAGGGCAAACACACAGGGACGGGGGAGTTGTTACTTTGAGAAAACACAGGTAAATTTTCACAAATCAGTACATCAGAAACTTCTTTTTTTAAATGAATGTTTAGATTCTGAACATGTTTAGTTTCTATGTTTACAAAAATATTTAAAAAACCAAAACTTAAAAAAATAAATCATTTTCTACCCATCAGTAATATAATTTTTTTTTACATCAGACCAATGTATTAATATCTTCAAGGCCATTGAAAGAGACAAACACACCCAGTAAAAATGCAGCTGCTCTAACCAGATGTACTCGTACCAGCACAGTCCTCTGCTATGTCACAAACATGTCAATGTCAGTTATGAACTTAAAATAGTTCCCAAGAACTTAAATAGTGTCTGATTAGTGGTACTCTTATTCCTTTGAAATATAGAAATGAGAAACAGAAACCGCCCAAAACATGTCACTAATTAGTTTAGGGTCCAGCCAAACTGAACAGATCAAAACTAACTGAACAGATAATTATTTTGTAATGCCAGTAACCATTCAGCAGTGTACTTCCTTTTTTATAATAACATACAACTGATTCTTTTCATGTGCTAATGTGCTTGGACCTGCTTTATTCATTGCGGAATTATTCAGTCCTTCCATCTACAGTTCCTTCTGCTATGTATGACTCAGGCTACAGAAAAGCATGGAACATTATTGTTATTTTTATATTGTTTAAAATCCTGTAATTTTTTTTCATTTTTGTTTAAAGTTATACACAGTAATTTTTAGCCTGCTTGTGCTTGCTGACACCTTCCCCCTAGTTTAGTAATGCTGCATTGTTGTGTAGCTGTATCACACACCAACCTCTGATCCACCCGTCCTAGTTCAAGGAGTGCCCAGCTGCCAAATGATACCCCCGGATCACATGTAACATTTAATGATTCTTTTTATACCTGTTTGAATGAAACCTGACTAAAACTAATAAGTAATTATTAATCATTAACTATAATTATCAATAAGACAATAAGTACAGAACCAAATAACAAAAAAAAAAAAAAAATTTCAGCTTTAACAGATGAGAACAAATGTGATTTTTAACTGCAATAAACATGCTGTTTTTATGCAGTTTACGTATTAGTCATTTGTGTGACTACATTTGCAATATTGGTTATTTATTAGACACAATGTTAAGATAATTTTAAGAAGTCTCTTCAGTTTTTCAAGTGTTTTTCCTTATTTACATTTTAATTGTTATATTCTTAAAGTTTTCTATGTCTTAGTAATTGCATTTGTGTAAAAATGTGTTTTTACCACAGGTAATTTAGTACATGTCCAAAAACAAGGGGTTAGGTTAAAGCAAGGTTTAAACAAAACAAAGCAAGAATGGAAACTGAAGAACAATAATTTGCAT
This sequence comes from Corydoras maculifer, assembly GCA_019802435.1. NCBI lineage: Eukaryota > Metazoa > Chordata > Actinopteri > Siluriformes > Callichthyidae > Corydoras > Corydoras maculifer. The sequence continues at coordinate 481,632 of JAFMOD010001189.1, forward strand.
ATTCTATTTTTGGCCTATGGCTATTCTTACTCTTCCAGTTTTTATGCCAAACCACTTCTAAGGAATCAAAAGTAATAATTAAACCACTAGCAGCTTTCTTACAATAAGATATTGTCAATTTAATAACTGACTAATACCATTATCTAATCTAAATGGTTTGACATGAGAAGACAAAGCTATTCTTACAAAAGGACAAACTGAAATAGACAAATACAAAATAAAAAATATATATACCAAAAACATTAATTAAATAAATAGGTTTCTACATAGAGATAAAACATTTGGGGCCACATATCAAAAAATAACTACTTCAAGCAAAATAATATCGCTTAAGATATAAACAGTGCAGAATGAATGTTTTCCGTGAGGTTACAGGGGCCAAAGAAAACTTCAAAAGAAAATCTGAACACAATATTAATTAGAGTCAACTCCATTGATGTTGCTGAGATTTCAATGGATCACCTGAGCTTATGTTACAATGTCAATCTCATCCCTCTTATCGTAACTATAGCAAACATAATTTAAAGCAATGCAAGGCAAAAAATGAAATAAAATACAAAAACAAAACAAAACAAAAAACTGGGAAAACCTGTTGGTCTAATGTATCAAGTAACAAAACTGTCATGTGAGTGATTGTATGTTTGGCTAAGACTAACTTCAGAGAAAACTTAATGCATTTAGCTCAGTAGCAAAGAAAAAGACTTGAGTAACGATGTGAACTCAATCTCGCTCCAGGGGCTTATTCAGAGCCAAAGGTAGCTGTGTACTTGGGTAGATAATGTCAACAATTGAATGCAATTTGGTGTAGAGCAGGTGATCCACACGTTCAACTTGAAACAGTACTAGATCAAATGTACAAACTAATTACTGTTACATCACCTCCATTTTAACAATAATATGGGGAACCTATCCAATAGGGAAACATAAACCAACTGACGTAGATCTGATGTTACCAGATTGTACTGTCCACTCTATCTAAACTAGGTATCTCTGAAATCGTGCTTGAATGGTCTCTATGTTACAGGGAAACCTTTCATGGCATCATGGATAGATGACCTTTCCAAATCTCATTTTCTTACTCTAAAGTGCCTCTGGCTAAATTTTCCCCACTTTATAGGACCTCAGAGTTCGGCTTGATTTTGTTTTGTTGGCATATGTTTTATCATTGCTATGCCGATGACACTCAGCACACATGTGCAATGCCCCTGATGACACCATATTTTGTACTTAGATATCTGCCTGCATTTAGCAACATATTAGTTTGGCCTGTTATCTTATGCTAAACTTAACACAAACAGAGCTTCTGATCATTTCAGCCAAACCCTTTAGAATCACAAGACCTGACCTTCCAAAATGAAGCCACTGAAGCAGAACAGCAAGTGGTCACGTTTGAGAATGCTGCAGTTCAGCTGTTACTACTTTACTTACGGACTCGTGCAGTTTTCTTATTCGTAATCGCATTGGGTAAAAGTGTTGTTTAAAAACAAGACCTACTTTATGAAAAGGAAAAGTGGAAACTGGCTGACTGAGGATAAATTTCTTTTCTTTTATATTTATTAGAACAATCATTTCGATTTAGTGCTTGGCCACAAGTGTCTTTAATGTTCTGTGTTCTGACCTTTACCAAGGGATCCAGTTCACTAAAAAGCTGGAATTCCCATTACTAACCCAGAAAACAGACTAGTGCCACAAATAAAAATGTAATTTGCACTAACATGGGTGCTTAACAGGCATACTAGAATACTAGCCTTAGTGATGTGCTTATGAGAATAAATCTCCGGTTAGAGATGGCAATTTAATGCATCAAAGACTTAAGCAAGAATAAAATGACCAGTGTTGTTTTTGTCTTATTTTACACAGAATTTCTCCATTGTGCTCTGTGCTTTCTTCAGATTCTCTAAATTTTAGTAATAGTGTGCACTGCGGATAATAAAATATTACAAAGAGAATATAATGGTTTCTTTATGTTCATCTTTACTACACCAATTATTTCTGAGATGCTCTGCCAGAAGTGGTTTTTAAGCATAATCTTTTGTTGGTTTGGTGTCAAACATGCTGCCATGGTTGGTAATAATTTTTTTTTTTTACATGCTAATATTTATTTGTCCCTTCTTTCAATACCTGACCTATTTTTGTAATCCTTTCAATTAAATATGTGGTTTACACAACCTGCTCTTTATGTTTTATACAATATCCAATATTTTTCGACACAGGCTTATTATTCCATATCTATCTAACTATAAAATTATTCTATTCTATATATTCTTAATTACATAAAGCATGTACCACCCAAAAATATCATTTAATCCACACAACACAATGATAAAGATTAAAAACTTCACACATTATGTTTCACACTTAATAATTCAAGATAATTAAACATACTTTGTTTAAGCGATGAACAGTTTTGTTAAATAAATAAATAATGCGTTGCAAAAACATAACAGGACTTTGAACGCAGGACAGATAAACTGGCTGTAATTGGTCTGCCTCACCCACAATTCACCGGTCATGCACATTATGTCCGATGCTATCCACACGTGGTTAAGAGATTTTCTGAGATGGTAAAAGGTTCTATAGTTCAGGTTGCCTGTTCTCTGTTTGATGTGTTTGAAGTGCTTTCACAGCCCCCATTTAAAACACATTTTTCCTGTTGAGTGTCCTAGAAGTAGACAGATGTTTTTAAGTGTAGCCCAAATGGTCTCTTCTGCCATTTATCCACTCATGGAAGCACAACACAATTTAAGAGAAAAACACAAACAGTGATTCTCCCATAGAAACGAATGGGGTGAAATTCAAAGTGATAAAAAGTAAACGAAAAGTGCACTCTGTCTGTAAATTTGGTAGATATTTACCCTGGATTCAAGCCTCTGGAGTTTCATGGCTCCAGTTATGGCAATTTGAAAATCAGCCCAATTAATTTCCCATGGTGATTTTTTTTCTATTAAAACTTAAATTTATAAAATAATATAAATATCAAACTCCAAAAACACATAACACGTCACGTCATTATAACCCATGTAACAGTCTTTAAACGGAGTGTGTACATTGAGCGGTTCGGCTGTATTTGCACAAATTAGTTATTATAAATTTTTTTTTTTTAAAAACTAAGGAACAAATACACCAGCTCCACAAAATACTTGCCTTATGATTTTTACATTTTATGTTTTTTTTTTAAGTTTAACTCCTCAAAAATTGTTAATCAACAGGATGTGCTGAAAAATCCAGATTCCCTCAAAATAATGCCACTCTTGGAGACTTTTAGAAAAGTCAACCAAACATTTAATTTAAAATTTTGCATCGGACTGTGTAGAGAGCCCCGAGAAGTCATGTGGGTTTTCACTTTAAGCAGGTTTCTCAGGTCTGTTTGCACCTAAGGATTAATGTTATCCACTCTAAAGAGCAGTCAAAAGCATCATATACAGTGTGCAAACTCAAAAATCAATTACTGAGCAGCTATGATTAAATCAACACATGAGAAACAGTCCTCAAAAATGTTTTTGGTATTTTATTATCCAATGTCAAACCTTTGCAAAAATGCATTGCATTAATAATTGGATGTGTTAAAGTCCACTATGACTGAAGAAACCATCATGTGAGTCACAGTAAAGTAATAGGCTAAAACAGAAATATGTCCAGGCTAAAAAGAGCTAGTTAACATTTAGCAAGTTTACTTTACATTGTCCACTAAAACACTGACAAGGCTGACATTTAAAATGAAAATTATAAAATGTATAGCATAACCTCTATCGATTCTGCTTGCAAAAAGAGTGAAAGTACCATATTTAATTTTAAACACTATTTTACAGTCTGCTGTAAAATAAATAAGGACAGAAAGAATTTATCTCCATTTCAGTATATAACAGTAGAGCAAGATGTTGTATGAAGATAAAGTAGATTGGAATTACAAGATTTTCATGTGTTTAGAGCACAGAGTATTACACTTTGCATACAGAGTACATGAGAAGAACATTGAAACAGGATAGGAGTGTAATGTCATGTGAACTGTAAGGGGGACGACGACATTGCACTTATTTTAAACTGTAGCGATGAGACTAAAAAAAAAAACGACCAAAGTCAGTGTCACAATACATTTATCCATATGGTTTATGAAGTCAAGTTACCACCTTTGGCAAAAATTCCATCATACAGAGCAGTCAAGAGGACAAATACTGTTTGCCTAATAGAAAAAACAAATATACAGCCTTGCTTTTTCAAAGAACCATCAGAACATTTAGTACAAAGTTTAAAAGGCCAAATGCAGACAAGCAGCTTAAGGTCCTTATGGTGCAGATATTTTATTTTAATGTTTTTTAACTAGTGAGAAAATCTTAATAACAAGTTGAGTAATAATGAGAGGTGTGTGTGTTTCATCCAAACTTGGAAACACAGAACTATGGTGTTACACATGACTTTGACTAGAGCTGCACAATATCATTTCAACATTGTTATTAAGATAATCACATGAGTGTAGTCACATTACAAGATGTACAACATTACAAAGTTTAAACATGAGTATCAATTAAAAGCATCCAGTGATCTCCAGCTAATTAAACTCCTAAATATCATTCTTCATTCACAAAAGCTCCTTATTTTCAGGTAATAAACATTCTTATGACATGTTAGGAGAATTCACTTTAACCTGATGGATAAGTATTCTACAAATACAGCAGTGTGATGTTAATTCAACCAGTATATTAACTACCTAAACTGCTCCAACAAATCCATTTAAGCACCGCATTCAGAGAGCTTACCAGTGTGTGGCATTAAAAGGATAAGAAATAATGCCCTTAGAGTAAAGCATGTTTATTGTTTAGAAAGCTTTATTCTTAGCAGCTGCACTACCTACAAACATATTTCCAAATATTGCTATTTAGGATATATGCTGGGGCTCCCATATATATGCAATGTGAAAAATACATTCGCCAGCCACTTTATTAGTTACATTACACCTCCTTGTTTCTTCACTCATAATCCATTTTATTAGTACCACTTACTCTGTAAATGCACTTTATAGTCCTACTACAGACTGTAGTCCATATCTGTCCCTGTCAGTCCTCTTTATTTTGTTCTTTTTATGGCCAGGACAACCAGAGAGCAATACAACTGATACAAGTGATTCTGACACAGTGCTTAGTACTCGCAGGAAATTTCTGTTTGGTGTTTTAATCGAGGTACAGTAGAGACAGTAAGGTGTTTAAAGACTCCAGCAACAATGCTGTAACTGATCTGTGCATACCATAAGAATACAAACATCCATATCAATGCTACTGCAATGCGAAAAATCATCCACCAGCCAAATATCTACTCTGTGATCCGGGTAATTACAAAACAAAGGGAAAGTTTGCTAACAAAGTTTAGATGCAAACGGACTAGTCACTAATTGTAAAAATACAAAGTCATTTTACATGGTTAGTGAAACTGATAAAATGGATAAGGGGTATAGAGACAAGACATTTTGCTTAATAAAGTGGCCCATAAAAGTGTCTGTGTATATACATACATCCTACTGTATGACTGACTAGCAGTTTGTGGTACAGTTTAAACACAAGTACACACACACAGACAGGCAGGCAGTCACTATTTTCCTGTGAGTCAAGTGTCCCATTTCCACATGATGCAACTACTTCAAAAATGAATCCTTGAAGCTAGCCTGAACAAATCTATCATCAAGTGTGTCCCTGAAAAAAGGAGTCATCAAGATGTACTAGTCACTACACAGGAGTTTGTGTGTTCTCATCCAGCCTGATTTCTATTATCCTATTTGTTATACAGACTACATCAACAACATGATGTTTGCTGTAAAGCATCAAAAAAGCATCATGCTTGAGAGATGATTAACTGTCAAGTATCAGCCAGTGCCTTGTACTGCACAAACACATTTAATACTCGAGTCATCAACTACAATTTGGCTACAAAAACTCAGGCAAGTAAAGACTTCCTTTAGACTCAACTGTGTCAGAGGAAGTAAAGAAGAGAAGACAACCATATTTATGTTGTTAAGACTTACCACACAAAACCATAACATTAAAGGCTGATTTGTGACAGTCACCAATTCCATACAAAACTGCAAACACCAAAAATTATTTATAATCTTTAGAAACATGGCAACATATCACTTATGTTTAGTTTCCTTGATTGTGTGTTGTAACTTAAGGTCACAGTCCTCAAAGGATCTCTGTATCTCAGATAATTGATTGTAAAAGGTTTGTATTATGTCTAGGTCTTTAAAACAAAAGTGCAACTTGAAGATCTGTGGCATCACATGAGCTTCCATTGATAAATGCACATCAATCTGAAAAGTTAAAGCCATACACTTTGTTCCGGACCGCTAAATTAGAAGACTGCATTGTCAATGATGATTGGTTGTCAAAGGAGGCAATCGTAAGCTTGTGGTTCCTGGTTCGATTCCCAGACCCACCAAGTACTATGACGAAAGTGCCCTTGGGCAAGGCACCTAATCACAATTGCTCCCTGTGTGTCGTGTACAGGGCTGCCCACCACTCCGGGCAGTGTGTATGTGTGTGTTTCTCTGCACAGAGGGGTTAAATGTTGAGAATAAATTCCTCTGTAGGCAAAACAGATCACCTCATTACATTATTGTTTGGTTTGGTCCAGAGATGTGGGCATTTTATTATATTTGACAAATTGGACTTGGAACATCCTGTTAAAGCCTGGTGTACTTCTGCTTCTGACAGTGATTTGCAGCATGACCTTGGTCCACGATCTCAGTAGCACCATATCGACGATAGCATTTAAAATCGTAAGCATCACGGTATATCGTCAGTGCTGTATGGAAATACAACAAAACGCTCTAAAAGAGGGATCGTCGTCCGGCTGTAGAGCATAATGGTGCATTGAGCTCTGTGTGAATCACGGGTGCTGCCGTAAATTTTGTACGATCACGTAAGTATCCATTAGTGTGATTTTTTTCCCTTCAGTTCTCAGTCCACCAACCAGAGATCTGTTGCCAACCGAAGTCGAGCCTCGTCGTTTGCGCGGTGCAGCAGAGCAGCTGGCGAAGCAGTTACGCAAAGGGCACGGCGCACATCAGGGTACATGCGTTTCCAACTTCGATCTCGATCATAAAAGAACAGCGTCGTGGTCGCCGCGTCTGCTTACCTTCATGTCGTTCATGATAGTTTGGAAGAGTCCTCCCAAAGCGCTGCACTCCTTCTCCATTCCCGCATCCATTTTACTCCGCCGCGCACAAGCCTCCAAAACGCAGTCCTCTTCGAGCAGCGGGATTTTCTTTTTCCAACTCCGACCGAATGCCGCGGCGACAGACCGAACGAGAGCGAGCTGCCCCGGGGGAGGAGGGCAAAACGCACCGATCAAACCCTAATGAGCCGAAAACCGCGCCGTTGTGTCGGGATGGCACCGCTAGCGCTGCCCGGCTAGCCCGCTAACTAAACCTCCAGCCGCCAGCGGGGAAAACCATGAACCGCCGTAAACTCATCTCGATCGCCTATCAATTAAAAGTCACACCGAAAACGACCAACAAGCCTCTTAAAGTCGCCCACCATGCGCAGAAAAAAAGAAAATGGAGGCGTTGTATCGGCAGGTAACCTTGCGGAATCTCCAGGCAAACAGAAAACTATGAAAACTAGCTGGTTAGTTCGTAACTAACATCATTCCGTATGGGTTTCAGGAGCGATCACACTAAACTTCGGCTGCCGTTTCCAGCGTGATCCCATCGAAGCCGTTGATCCGAGCGGCGGTGTTTTTTTTCCTGGTGTTTAAGGTGAAATAAAACACGTTCCAACGAGAACGTGCTTTCAACACCTGCCTAAAGTTTCAATAAAGCGATTCCGTTGAATGTAACCGACACGAATGTGTCGACTCCGCTCCACGCAGTCGGTTCTCCCTTTCCTGCGAGCCGTATCCCAAAGTGCATGCCGTCGCCTATAGACGTGTGCTCGTTCAAATGCAACGAAGCCGTTTGTAGCACCCTAGGAAGGGCAGCTCATATTTAACGGGATGTCGTTTTAGGATTCGGCCCTCGCTTTTTAGGACCCGAGTGTTGGGCGGAGCCAGAGGCTTTCGGATTTTTCCGTAGAGGGAATGTTGTTTTTATCTGTTGGTGTTTATGTGCTGTTATTGTCACGCGACGCCAACTACTGAATTTTGTCTGCAGTGGGAGGATGCAGGAATTAAAAGACAATAGTGTTATCACAGCAGCCTTGCCCCTCGCCCCATTAAATCATGAAAGTCCCACTGCAGAGTTAGGCCTGCATCTTTCAACCTTTAGTGACGTAACAGGGGGTCTGCCATGAAAAGGTGATGTAAAAAAAAAAAAAAAAAACCTTCCTCCCAAAAGAAAATTCTTTGGAATGCATAAATAGAATAGATTAGATAAAGCGGTGACGTGGAAAGCCTGTTTAATGCAGGACGGAACTACTGTTTTGTATTAGGATGGAGATTGTGAGCAGACATTACACGCCCACGTTGCTGAGATTGTCACGCTCACCTCCCACAACAAGGATTCTTATTCAAGTTGGAAATTTTAATCTCTCTTGCTTACACACATATACACACTTTATGAAGAACACCTCCTGGGTACTGCACCCCTTTTTCATTTTCACATCTGCTCACCAAGATGCACATTGTAGTTCTATAAATACAGATCAATCATGTAGTACATTTGCTTCTCTGCATATTTTCTAAGTCTAATTTACACTTGCGGCACGGTGGCTTAGTGGTTAGCACGTTCGCCTCTCAGCACTATGGATTCCCAGTTCGAATCCCCATCTGGGTGGAGTTTCCATGTTTTTTCCATGTCCGTGTGGGTTTCCTCCGGGTTTTCCGGTTTCCTCCCACAGTCCAAAAACATGGATCAAGTCAATTGAGTTCTCAAAATTGCCCCCTATAGAGTGTGTTTGTGTGAGTGTGTGCCCAGCGATAGATTGGCATCCTGTCCTGGGTGTATCTGCCCAGCGCCTGAGACGTTCTCCTCTGGATGGGCATGGGGAACCCCACCGGGACCCTTATAGAGGATAAAGCGGAAGATAATGAATGAATTAATTTACACTTTCCTTCAACGCCCAGGATCCACACAGACAGCAGGTATTCTTTAGGTGACAGATCATTCTTAGCACTGCAGTAACATTGAACTGGTGGTGATGTGTTGGTGTGTTGCACAAGTCATTTAGTTAAAGCAGTGCTGCTGAAGTCTTGGAACACATTGTCCATACATAATGCACATATATGATCATCTTCTGATAATACATCAGTGCTTAAAGGTCGCTGCTTGCAGAATCCTGGTAGCAGGACATGGTTTTTGTATTATACTCTTGCAAAAGAACTATGATGCTTAAAACTCCAGCAGCACTGCTGTGTCTGATCCAATCATACCAGCACAAAACACACCAGTCTCCCTGCAATTTACATATCCGCTGTCTGAATAATACCTGCACAGTGCTGGTTCTAAACGTTGGGGAACAGATTAAAGAGGACTAACAAAGTATGCGACGAAACAAACATATCACAGTTTGTAATTCTGAATCTACCAAGTGCCACATCTATATATTTTCTCAGCTCTGCTGGATTTACTAAGTGTATGTGATTTCAAGCCTTGTGTGAGTGCCTTGTATCTCATGTGGGAGTAAGCTTTTTACTGCATTTCAGTAATGCTCAGTCTGAACCTTAGACGGTAATTTTAATTATATCTTCATGTATAATTCATTAAATTACTGCCATGTGATTCATTTCATTGCTGATTAATGTAAATGACAGATGTACATAAAGTGCCTGATGTGTATAAATGAATCTCTCTCCATATATACACATATATATATATATATATATATATATATATATATACACACACACACATTTTAAATGATGGGGTTTTGCTTCAATAATTATGTTTCCAAATGCCATAGTTTTAGTTATTAAGAGAATAGAAATTATCAGTTTTTGCCGTTGATGTTCATATAAAGACGTTTACATTCAAACGTTTTTGCTGCCATGCTGTGGTGTAACGCTGCAACTGCAATAGAGTATCCATTCAACATTCAGGTGAAAAACATGATTTATTTACGTGTAACAAAGATAGACCTTTGTAGGAACATTTCAATCACTAAAACAAATTATTGGCTACATGCTCTTTACAAAAAAATGTACAAGTTTATCCAGTAGAAACCTGCCATCAACAGCATTTTGGCAACAACATGTATGGTATTAAAATAATGTTTCAGTAATTTTATGAATCATGTCCTTTAAATAATTAAATCTATTGAAACTTTAATAACACATGCTTTAAACAAATGATTAAAAATAACTGTACAGAATCGAATGGGTAAAAAAAAAAAAAGATATTTAGTATTAGGTTGAAGTTTACTAGTGTAAAGTTATCCTGATCTACTAACTGCGTTTATATCTGAAAGATTGTCTAAACACAATATATATTGTGTAAAGAGTGAATAAAAGGTTGATCAGGCACGGTTTATGTAGGCTTCTGAGGTGATGTCAATGTGCACACAAAGCAGTTACACATCAGTGTGCTGCAACGGACATTCTGTGACATCATCTGTTTATGGCTTCTGCATACCATTTTTCAATACAACCCAAACAAGTGATCCCCTCTCCCCATACAAGTGTCCTTCGAAATAATGTCTAAATAGGAATTATGTACACACTAGCAAATAACAGATATACACAAATAATATAAAAAATATAACAAATACCTACATTTATTCCTAAATGAATCCTACACACAAACACTGTCAAGAATATCACAATTAAAACCAGGTTTAAACTGTTAAAAAAAATTAAAACAGGAGCTTGTTTTTGATATGTGACCAACTCCTTTTGTTAAAACAATTAGTTTCCAGATTAAACCACAAAAAAACATGTGAACAAGAAAAAACAAACAAAAAAACAATGTGAAATTCGCTATAGTGCTTCTGGATTATTGTTCAAGTGACTATACCTTTAAGATTCCACTAGAGGGGGTGATAACACAAAATTTCATTGATTCCGTTTTCTGTGTTGTTTATTTTGATCATGGGGATTGTTGATTATTCTAATGCTTATATGATAAAAAGTGGAGTAAAACCCCAGGACAATCACCAGTCCCATTTTCAAAGAAAAGCAGCACAAAGTTTTAAATAAAGGACAATAAGGATATAAATAATTTTCTTAACATTCTTTAACACATAACACTGACAAAAAGTTTTTTTTCTGAAAAGTGTAATGTCCAGAGCACCACCATCTTGCCCTCATTGGTCAGTTTTAAACAATGAATGACTGCCAGCCAGGAGAGTATTTATGATAAACTAACATGAGGTCGGGGGGGGGGGGGGGGGGGGGGGGGGGGGGGGGGGGGGGGGGGGGGGGGGGGGGGGGGGGGGGGGGGGGGGGGGGGGGGGGGGGGGGGGGGGGGGGGGGGAAGTAACATTCCACAATGTTTAACAATCACAAGGTCTCATGGGCAAATTCATACCTGGCCAAAAAAAAAAAAAAAAAAAAAAAAAAAAAAAAAAAAATCACCAATTTTTTTTTTTTTGGACCACCTTAAGCTTTGATTACGACATGCATTCGCTGTGGCATTGTTTTGATACGTCTCTGCAATGTCACAAGATTTATTTCCACCCAGTATTGCATACATTTTTCACCAAAACCTTGCATTGATGATGGTAGAATCTGACTGCTGTGCAAAGCCCTCTCCAGCACACCACAAAGATTCTAAATGGGGTCAAGGTGTGGACTCTGTTGTGGCCAATCCATGTGTGAGAATGATGTCTCATGCACCCTGAACCATTCTCTCACAATTTGAGCCCAAAAATCCTGGTATTGTTAGGGAAGAAGTCCCTGAAATAACCTGGTCAGTATCTTTAGGTAGTCAGCTGACTTCATTCTTTGAGCACATACTGTTGCTGAAATACTTGTACCTGACCCATTGAACATTTTTTTTTTTTGGCCAGGTAGTGCATGTTCATATCTACAAAACTAGCACAGACGATCAAACAGACTGATGATGTCATTACTGCCATCCATTCTTTTATCAAGCCATAAATAAGGTTCCAGCTCTCTCAATTTCAGAACAGTTAGACAACATAAATATGTGAACACATCTAAATAAAATATTAAGTTAGTTGCTGACTTTTTAAAGGCACCCTTGACAAGGACATAACAGGTGGTTAAAATAAGATGTCCAGCTACCCTTATCAATAAATTAAAAATATAACATTCTACAAAACCCAGATTTCAGACTTTTAATCAGAACATAAATAGATTTATATTTACACAATAGTATAAACTCTACCTTAACCATTATGTCTGACTGGTTTATGCTGCAATATAAAAAACATTATTATTTTTGAATGGGTGAATTGTCACAAAGATTTAAACATAATTACCATACAACAAGTTACTCAAACAATACCAGCCAATTAGACCTGTTTGATATTCTATAAATGAAGGCAGAAGAAACTTAAACTGTCTTAAATTTGACATAATTTTCAGTGTTTAAAGACAACCTTAATACAAAAGACTTTATCCACATTTTGTAAATCAGTGTTTAGTTATAATACATAACATTAACTCATTAATTTTGTATGAATTACTATAAGAATGAAAAAAATACAACATGGTGCAGTTACTGTATATCAGTTATAAATTTAGTTGTATAACCTTTATAGTAGAGTTGAGTACAAAGGGTGTTTAAACAAAAAGCTGTTTATGACATTGAATCGGTCTAATATTAAACATGAGTGACTTGAGCAATTGAGAGAACATGGTATCCCACCATAGCCTTTAAATAGCAGAGCACTGTACTGCATATTTTGATTAGCTGTCATGTGTAATGCATCACAAAGATTCATTAAATAAAAACATTAATGTAAATACACGACTGATGCAAAAATACATTTGCTTGGCAAGTTACTTTAGATTTTCTTCAACTAAAGAGATCTTATCCAACATTACTGCTTAGTGATGGAGTGTTTAAAAAAAACAAAGATAAGAATAGAAGAACTTTTGATTGTTCCCATGTATGTATATATATCCTAAATGTAATACTTAATCTAAATATCCTTTACTAATGACGGTATTAAAAGCCTATTATAATCTATAGCTACAACAACTAATTACTTATTAACTATTAAATGAATTGCCAGAAATTTTAACATCCAGTTTAACTGGTAATTGATGTTTTACAGGTTTTCACCTTTTTTTTTTACTTTAGCTGCAGCCCAATGGATCATTTCTGTTCTTAAGCGTTTTTTTAAATGACCTGTTTAAATTTGGAATGATGTGCATTTCATACTGAACACCACTTTTCCTTTCTGAATGAAAGGTACAAAGATGGAGTACAAATACAGGGGTCTTTGTTATTAAACTCAACACCAATCTCACTTCTGTGGAAACAGGAGTTCATAAACAACTCTTTGACACTTGAGAAGCAGATGACATTCATTGAATGTCTGATACCATGACAGCATCGCACTGTGTAAAACAGAAACAGGCTACTCTTTTATGTTTATTGTTTAAAAGGGGCTTTTTAATTGCCACTCTTCTTGCATAGTGCTGTGATGAAGTTGTATTGTGCCATGGTGTGCTCTGCAGCACTTTTTTTCTTCTTTACATTCCCAGAGCCATGTCATGCAAAGTCAGTAAGGAATAGGGTTTTAGATGCACTTTATAAAAGGCAGCCAGTGTAAATAAAAAGGAAAAGCAGGCAGTGCGCATTAAGCTGAATGAAAATGTGCCATAAAGAACTAATTACCAAGCAGCATCCTTTTCTTACATGGTCCCTCCTTTCCAAGTCATTTACTTTCCTCTCCTGTCTCTGTGATGGCCTCTTAAAACAGGGTTTGAAAACAAACCTCAATACTCTCTTCTCCTTATCACTTAAACAGTTCATCTGTTGCTAAACATCAAGATTACAGTCAGACAGTTGTTGGCTTAAAGAGTTGCCATCGTTTAGTCTTCTTTGTAGGAGATGACATGCAATTCCCAGTGCACCACCTTTAAGAAAGCGCACAAAGTTCTCACCTACAAGAGGTCCCATGGCATATAACCCAGCTTCGTGCACACTCTCATAAGTGTATGGGTCCACTTTGATTGGGTTGCGTCGACAGCTGATTGCCTCTCCAGTTTTTGACCCTAGATGACGCCCTGCATCAGGCAAGAATGACAGATCGGGCTGGGAGCCAATTAAAACCAGTGCTAAGGAGACCTGCAACACAACACTTTGTCCATCATCGGTCTCCAACACACACTTGCCATTTGGTTTGAAAGCAACCACACGGTGTTTTGGGAAGCTCAGGTACCCAGGATAGGAACAGGGTGAAGGGCTGTGATTTTTGCTTGATGTGTCTAGGTGCTGCGAGCGAACATCAGGAATCAACTGGCCTGGTTGGTGCTGCTGTTGGCTCATCATCTGGTGGACTTTGTGGTACTCGGGATAAAGAAGTCGGGGCAGTTGGTTAAAAATGAGGGCTGGGTCTGAGACACTACGTCGGAATGCATGATATACTGGTACACTGAGGTGGTGGGTGCACAGCACAGCGTCAGCCGCAGTTAATCCTGCGCCAACCACCAACATAGGCTCTGATGACTGACTGAGTTCCCCACACGCGATGGCAGTCTCAAGTTCGGCGAAGCTGTGGCACACAAAGGGCAGCGACTCACCCTCAGCACCAAGACGAGCAGGGGCATCATGGGTGCCTGTGGCCAGGACAACATTCTCTGCCTGAACCAAAAAAGGGACCTCATCTCCATTTTTGTCCCATTGTGTGCCCTGAATTTGCCAGACTGAGTGGCCAGGGGAGAGACTGACACGTTCCACTGAGGTGACTGTGGTCGCATTGGCGAAGTTGTCACTCAGGTTCATAGTGCTGACATAATGCTCGTAGTAAGAGGCTATCTCAGCTGGTGTTGCACGGTCATTGCGAACGCTCCTGAAAAATACACAAAGCACCTTAAATACCACACAGTATACTAATTTATACTTTAAGCCATATTAAATATTCATGACATACTGTGTAAAATGACTTGTATAAAATTTTTTAGAAAGAACTCAATATAAATCATTCATGTCATATGAACTGCTTATTTTGCCGCCAGCAAAATCATGATGTTATTATAACTGTTTGACTGAGCGAAAACAAATCTTAGACAATACGGACATAGATTGTGAAAACAGCCCCTCATTTAGAATTGATTAACAACATCTGAATAAGCAGTCCTGTCTCAGGACAGGAGAAGATGTAAGGTAATTAATTTAGTTACCAGGGTAAACATGACCATATCGGTCACTGTAAAGATGCTTTTAATGTTGTAGGACATATTCATAAGCTTAAATTAAAAGTTTTCTTGAACATAAATTAATGGCCTTACAGAAAAATATTTTATAATCAGGTTTCATTGCGCGCTAGGGATTCCCGGTTCGAATCCCCATCTGGGTGGAGTTTCCATGTTCTCCCCGTATCTGCGTGAGTTTTCTCCGGGTTCTCCGGTTTCCTCCCACAGTCCAAAAATATGGATCAAGTTAATTGAATTCTCAAAATTGCCCCATATAGAGTGTGTCTGTGTGAGTGAGTGTGTGCCCAGCGATGGATTGGCGCCCTGTCCTGGGTCTATCTGCCCAGCGCCCGAGACGTTCTTCCCTGGATGGGCATGGGGAACCCCACCGCGACCCTAGTAGAGGATAAGTGGGAGATAATGTTTATCAGGCTTTACCAAAAGAGTTCCTGCACATCTTTTATTGAATCATACAAATTTATTCATTTTTTACTGTAGATGTCCACGGTTGTAACTATACACAACCAAATATGTTGGTTAATTTGCAAACGCTAACCACAGTGTTGAATGAAAAGAAGATAAAACTAATCCTTCCTGCAGGTATGTTGCTTTGCATTTTCCTAAGGTGTTTCGTAAGTCTGGGGAGTGCACAATATTCTTTTTTTGGTCATACAGTTTATTGAATCACATGCAGAACACCATATAAAGTTTGTCTTCTGGAAATGACCAAAGTCTTGAGATGTAATAATAATACCTGCGTTTATCTCTTATCCAGTCCTTTAGTTTGAGTCCAGGAAGCTCCATCCAGTTAGCCAGGCTGAGTGTTAACATGGATCCCTCCATGGTCTAGAAGGGGAAAAAGCATAAAAACACCAGGAATCAGATGACTTTCCATATGCAAAGCACAGAACTGGAAGTACACCATGCAGATTCCCACAACACCAAAAATAATAGTACATGTATTTGCATATTTGTTTGAAAACACTTAAAATTCTTTGATAGAAAATATAATTGTGTTATTAAAGATCCAAACCGGAAAGTTGGGGCTGACCCCTTGGGGCACTAATTAGCCCGACAAAAGGGTATACCTTATCATCTGGAAATAACTGGTTCAGATACTAATGAAACCAGACTGGTTTAGAATCCAGAATAAAGCCTACAGATAGTATTCACTATTCACTGTGAAGTTAAATAGAGGATTTCCTACATGCCACGCCCCTCCAGGTGGTCCTTTTCCAAGCACAAGGTGTGGCAGGGCCTTCTCTGGTTCGTAGCGCCACAGCAGTGTTGAAGCATAGTCCGATCCAAGGTCACTGTCAGGAAGGAGCAAGGTATCAAAAAGAACAGCCAAAGGGTTTGATGATCGTCCCTCCAAACCTTCACATAGGTACTCTAGCTCCTGCACACAAATGTGGATACATCCAAAAAATATAAATGCAAATAATATCAATATAATATAAATGGTTTGTAAAGCAAATCACCTTTAAATAAATAACAGTTATCAGACTATCAGACTATCATCTTTTATAACAGCATAAAGCCTCTATTAATAATTACTTACATATAACAAACTAATATTAATCAATGTAGAACTACATAAAGATAATCAAAATATGAGTCCAATAATTGACTCCTGGCGGAAGTCATTTGTTTTATTACTTTACATGCTGTTTACACTGTGTTTACATTTACAGCAAGAGCAGTAGTTATCCTTCATCTTTTATATCCTGCAGCATGTTAACATGTACACATGTGTACTTATTGATGAGTAATTTACCTGTTCAAACAAAGACAGATGAGAGCTCTCAGCTAGTTTGCTGTGGAGGAAGGGATTAGGGTGAAAGGACTCAGGGGAGAAGTAGGGTGTATATCCTGACAGCAAGTAAGAGAGACAGATTCCTGAAGGACCATTACCTGGTTCAAAAAAGAAAGAGTGTATTATGTTCTAATTCTTTAGAGATTTTTTGAAGTGAATGAAGGTTGACAATGACTCAGACTGTGTTTACTATAAGCAGGTCTTCACAGAAAAGGCCTAAAGATGACTTTCAAACATTTGCCACACCTTAGACAGGACACAAGTACACACACATTTTAAATATGTTTAAACTTACCGATAATGACCACAGGGAGGACGTCAGAGTCTCTGCTATGCAAATCCATGACTGAAGAACTCCAGCTGTGTTCACACAAAGGTCAACTATAGTTATTAGAAAACAGAGAAACAGACTATTACATATCAGATGGCACATCAATGTGCAATACTTCTAATTTGGTGAAATTAAACACAAATATTTTCAATTCCCTTAGCAATCAGATTTGAAAATACATTTCACCAAGGAATTATTTACCCAGCCAGGGCTTCACGGAACCTAATGTGGCCTCATTGTGCTGTGCCCAAAAATATGATGCACATAAACATTTTACAACTGAGAGACTTTTACAACTGACAGATTTAACCCAGAAACCAGCAGTGGGAATGATTGCATCATATTTATGCATTTTTAGCCTACAGACTGAGCTGCCAGGGAACCACCTGTGCTCAAAATAAAGTATTAGTTAAAATGTCTCTTCTTTAACTTTTGTAGAAAAGCAATAAAACACTGCTTCGCTAAACATTATCCAACCTCCACAGTACTAAAATATTTTAAAAGATAAGCATCTTTGACTTAACAAAGGGACCACATTAATGCTGCTTAATAACCAACAGGTAATTTCTTTCAAAGTAAACTCATTTTAACTAAAAATTAATAACTTAAATAACGAATAACAAACCATTTACAGACTTACAGTTTTTTATGTGTTATTAAATGTCGTGATCTTTCACTGCTGTTTCAACACACATTGTCTTTGCTTGACAAATGACAAGTGGGGAAAATCTATGTTCTTAAAATTGTAAAGTAATCACTCTAGTGAACCACTTTTTGGTTATTTGTGTTAATATTAAGCTGTTTGATTAGGAATCAGTTTTTGCTTATGCATATTTAGCCAAAGCTTGTTCAGGTTTTACTTTTTTTGGACGGCTCATCACTTTGAATAGTCTGGCTCCAAATATGTGCAAAATTCCATAAACACACCAAAATCTTGCACATAAGCAAAAAATACTTTCACACTACAGTTACCATAATTTATCGGCTCCTGTTAAGTCGCTGGCAGCCAAATTCTTCTAAATAAGAACTCCACCTATTCTGAGCATGCACCATCCCACTTTTTTCTACCAGCATGGTTACATAACTAAACACTGTAAGAGTGACTCTGCAAAAACCTCCTTCTGTCATACACCACGAGTCCCCACAGAACAGACATAAGTATAGTGCAGACATGGAAAGTGCTACAAAGTGTCCTAATCATTTTGTAAGCTTTGGGACAATTAACCAAACAAAACCAACGATCCATTTTCTAATAAAACTTACATAGTGGGCTGGTTAATGATGTAACAATTTACAAAGTATGCAAGTATTACCATAGCCATCAAGCTTTTGACTGTGACTTAACGAACTTGTGTTATTATATTTAAGGTGAATGCATTGTATTAAACTTATATGTTAATTACTGATGATTAATAATATGTATATCGTATTTTCTTTCGCTACATTATAACGAGGTAATAATTACGTGGTCGTTAAATTGAACTATAAGTATGCATAAAAGTATTTATTTATAAGAACTGTATTTCGGCAGATATCGCTTCTTTTATCTTTTAGACTGATAAGGACTTGGTGATAAAGAGACCAGTTACGCCCCTCACTTCACAAAAAAATGAAAACGACATCTAGCGGCCAAGTACCAATTCGTAATAAACTAAACGTTAGGCGCGCTATATCCTTCCACAAACCCCATTTATTCCATACGTTAGCTAGTGCACCAAAATAGGGCGTAAGTGAAAGTTTTGGATGAACGTTAGTTCCGAAAGATTGCGGCGCGCTTAAAGAGCCAGTAGCTTCCCTTTCTGACGTCCTGTATACCGGGCTCATTTGTCACGTAGAACATGTGCACTACACAGCTAACGTTTCTTATATTAATCAATCGATAAACGAGCAGTAGCTTTGAAATATTAAACATTTCGGCAAAACGATGTTAGAAAAGACACCGGCGGCTTAAAAAATGCGTTTACTTGCAGATCAGCCACAGAATTGATCCGTTAACCGGCGAGCTCTTGAAGTCAGCCGTTATGTGGTGTGTGAGTGAAGGCGATGCGGCGGGGTGGAACTGAAAGGTTCTCGTTTCTTTGCTTTAAGGTTCTCACAAGAACCTCGAACCTTACAGTGTATACGATGTGCGCGTGCGAAACGGATTTTATAACTCATGCAGGCACTGGGATGCCCTGACCAATCAGCACCGAGCAATGACGCAATACGTCGTGATTGGCGTGTTTCTAGAACCTACGTCGCTCTCTCTCACTGGGTCGAATTACATGCCTTCTATTACTGACCAATCGGAATGGACGCTGTGAAGTGCGCGGTATAAATGCGCCGTGCAACGTCCCTCGATCATTTGTTAGAGTTCTATGATGTTAGTGATTAAGTAACGAAAATCCGAATCATCATTCATTATCTTCCGCTTTATCCAATATTAGGGTCGCGGTGGGGTTCCCCATGCCCATCCAGTGGAGAACGTTTCGGGCGCTGGGCAGAAACACCCAGGAGAGGTTACCAATCCATCGCTGGGCACACACTCACTTACACAGACACACTCTATATGGGGCAATTTGGAGAATTCAGTTGACTTGATCCATGTTGTTGGACTGTGGGAGGAAACCGGAGAACCCGGAGGAAACCCACGCGGACACGGGGAGAACATGTAAACTCCACCCAGATGGGGATTCGAACCGGGAATCCCTAGTGCTGAGAGGCGAACGTGCTAAACACTAAGCCACCATGCCGCCAATCATCATTCAACTCTCCTTAAATAAGTCGCTTACCAACAAACAGAAACATTAATATTTATTTATTCATCCTGCTACGGCACTAATTAAAATACATAGCTCCACATTGCATGGGGTTAAACACAAATTGTAACAAATAAAAAAATATATATCTAACTATACACACGTTTTTTGGTACACATCCTTGGTTCTACACTTTTTTTGTTATTATTATTATTATTATCATTATTACTTAATTTATTATCTTGGCGGGTGGCTTAGTGGTTAGCACGTTCGCCTCTCAGCGCTAGGGATTCCCGGTTCGAATCCCAATCTGGGTGGAGTTTTCTTGTTCTCCCCGTGTCCGCGTGGGTTTCCTCCGGGTTCTCCAGTTTCCTGCCACAGTTCAAAAACATGGATCAAGTCAATTGGGTTCTCCAAATTGTCCCATATAGAAGAGTGTTTGTTTATGTGTGCGTGTATGTGTGAGTAAGTGTGTGCCCAGCGATAGATTGGCGCCCTGTCCTGGGTGTATCTGCCCAGCACCCAAAACGTTCTCCCCTGGATGGGCATGGGACCCCCCCCCCCGCGACCCTAATATAGGATAAAGCGGAAGATAATGAATGAAATTCATTATCTTCTGCTTAATCCTCTACTAGGGTCACAGCAGGTGGGATGCCCATCCATGAGAGAATGTTTCGGGCGCTGGGCAGATACACCCAGGACAGGGCGTCGATCTATCGCTGGGCACACACTTACTCACACAGATGCACAATATGGGACAATTTAGAGCATTCAGTTTAAAATATTGTGGGAGCAAACCAGAGAGCCCAGCGGAAACCCACTTTCACTTATATAGATGCATTTTGTAGTTCTTGAATTACAAACTGTAGTATGATTCTCTGGACATATGTGCTGTAAATCCTCCACCGCCAAATTCCTCTGTGTTGGTCATAGGTGGGGCATTAGCGAAAAGATTAAAGAAACTTCACAAAATCTATAATAAATGGCTCTGTTAAAATAATAAATAGAAGGGACAAGAATGAGTACCTAATAAATTTAATAATAAATTTGTTGATATCCACTTAAAATCAATATCCAGTTGTGTAATTCTATTTTTGCATTTTGCACTTTCCACCATGGCTAACCTTAAATTACTCAAAAGCAAAAGACAGGATTGTGTGGTTCAATATTTCATCAATCCTTTCAGAAATTCCAGGTTTTACCCTTTACTACTCTTATTAGGTGTTCATTCAAGCACCTTACCATTTCTGATGTCCGGTAACAATACTAAATAATATGGCTTGGCTCCCAGGAGGTTTTCCAATTAGGCCCAACTGTGCAAAAGTCCATGGCACTGCTCAAACTCCTGCATGAGGAAACATTAACATGATGGTGATGGGATTAAAATCATAGAATCAAAGAGCTGTATTAACAAATGAAATATCATTATAAAGAAAAATACAAAACTGCATGTAATGTTTATATGTCATGGAAATGTTTATATGTTCGTTATCTTTATAGTTAGTCAGATAATAATTATTGAACCCATATAATAAAATTGGAAGGTGGCATTAATTTTTTCTGTGAAAACATAAGAGATACATAAATGTTCACTGTTGTGAGTAACAAACACGTGAGAAGCCTTGAGGTTTAATTTAGAATGCACAAAGAGTACTGTTCAGATCTAATGCACAACAAATACACAAGGTTAGCAGTCGTCTGACTGGCAGACAAGGTCTTTTTGTTTGGACTTTGCATGTTCTGCATTATTTTTTCCCACCAGTCTAAATAACATGTTAGAGGGTAAATACTAAATGTCCTCTAGGTGTGAATCTGTGCACAGATGTGTTTTTGTATCAATTAACACATATTTTATAAAGATTGAGTTAAAAGGCACATACTACATTGAATTTGTAGTCACAATAAAGTAAGAATATTCAGTAGGGTTTATTATATAATTTTTTGTTTTGCTACAAATCTGTTCAAGACAAGACCTGTTTTTCTTTCAGTTTGTGAGGCATGTGCAAAGGAATGCAGCCCAGCAAAAATCTTAAATACTTCTGTGTTAGGTAATAGGGTCATGATCTGGGACTAATTTGCAGTATTTTGGCAAAAAGCATGACATTGTTTTGGAAACAATAAATTCTGCAGTACAAATGGATTTTAATATATATACCAAAAATATATACAATGTCATTTGTCTGTGAACGTAATCTCAATAAAAAGTGCTTCATGTAGCAGGATAACGACAAGCAGTCAGACTTTATTTAACCAAAGTATGGTTAAAGAATAAAGATAATGCTTTGGAGCTCAATGTTCAGACCAAAACTAAAACTCATGACCATCCAAGAATCGAGGCTGTTCTGTCCTGAGGTACTGAACAGCCTGATATACCTGCAAGCAAATGTGAAAGCTGATTAAGAGACCAAAAAAAACCAGATAGTTGTTAAGTTGCAATGTTTCTTGCACAGGGTGGGGTTGGGTTAACTAAATTACTGGATTATTCTCAATAAATGAATGATCATCTGTAATATTTTGGCTGACAGCTGAGACTTGTTTAAACATTTTTCAATAGAATTTTGAAGTCTGGACAGCATTAATAGTTATTTCTCATTACAAATGGTTATACAGTCATAAAGGGTAAAGCAATTTTACTACAATTAACCCATCAACATGTCCTAAGCATGTGGGAGGAAACTGGAGACCCCTTAAATAAACACAGGTCGTAGACACACATATTTAGTCATGACTTTTCAGTGCCAGCTCTCACTATCGAGCTCCACTGGCACGTTTCCTCTCGCCACAAGATTCTATATCCTAAATAGGCCATTGGTTCGTCATCGGAACAAACCACAGATGATTTAATTACCTACCTCCCCTCCCCTCAAAGTTTCATCAACAACATTGCTGTCAGACACATCAACCTTAGTGTTTCACCTTGCAGATCAGATTGTCCAATCAGGCACAATAACTGTGTGCAGTTAGTTCATTCTCAAATCCTTTATTAGTGCTCAAAGTCTTTAGGATACTGGTGGCTTGATATTTATGATGCGGAAGTGGATTATACTTTATTTAAAAGTGTTAACTATATATAGGAAGAAATTTTACTTTATTTCATTCTAGCAGCTGAATGCTTGTTCTCATTCACCATAAGTGGAAACGAATCAATGTTCAAATTTCAATATCTTATTAACATACTGAGTGTAATAAGCCATTTAGTTTGATTCGGACATTATCTAACAACTGGTCATTCTTATCAACAATTTTTTCCCCCTCCTTTAAACACAAAATTATGCATATTCGGCACCAATTCAGTACCTTAAGTCACCCAATAACATTATAACATTATATAAATATTATAATATTAAAAATTCTCAATACACTGTAGAACATATCAATATTCTCAACCTTGGCTTATATCTTATATACCTATTGATTAGGCGTGTAACGGTACAATTATTTTACAGTTTCGGGGGGGTTGCTTCTTATCATTATTATTATTATTCTCGAGAAATATTATACCTTAAGTCACCCAGTAATCTTAATAGTAAATTGTGTTAATACTGC
Source organism: Corydoras maculifer (assembly GCA_019802435.1). Lineage (NCBI taxonomy): Eukaryota > Metazoa > Chordata > Actinopteri > Siluriformes > Callichthyidae > Corydoras > Corydoras maculifer. The sequence continues at coordinate 505,312 of JAFMOD010001189.1, forward strand.
CTACATTAAAATAAACCACACACAAAATAAGTAAATTCCCTTTATTAACTAAATAGTTTACCCGGTGAGTCTGTTGCCAAGCTCCTTTTGAAAAAATAAAAACCAGAAATAGATGTACTCAATTAACAACAAATTGGTGTATTTACATATACGTAGAAAGCAGGTATTTGCCAGTTTGTGGAAAATAAAAAAACGTACACTAACCTTATTTAGACTGGGATGACTGCACTAGATTTGGCTCCTTAATCAGAATGATGCACTGTGGAAACAAATAAAAAATCAATTAACTACAACACAAACGTCTTGGGGGCTCATATAAATTAGCCAATTACAAATCCCCTTTAAGAAGCTCATAGATCTTAAATATAAAAGTCCCTTGAAAGAGGTTCATTCACCTACTTAAGTCCTCTATCATGGGCTCATATGTATTATTCTAATAAGTCCACTTATCAGGGGCTTATATATGTTATAAATTGATTTGTCCACCCAAAGAAATGTTTATCGAAAAAAACATCCTAATACAACATTTTTATTTATACTTTATACATACTTATTAAATTCTATATTCATGGTCTCAATCTTGGCTTATGCACCTATTGATTAGGGGTGTACAAATTCGGTATAGTGGTTTGTGTGTGTGTGGGGGTAATCCTTTATTTTTTTTCTTATCTTTCTTCCTGGGGGCTCATATAAATTAGCCAAATAGAAATCCCCTGTAAGAAGCTCATAAATTTTAACTAAAAAGTCCCTTGAAAGAGGTTCATTCACCTATTTAATTATTCCTCCATCACGGGCTCATACGTTTTATTCTAAGCAACGTCCACTTATCAGGGGCTTATATATGTTATAAATTGATTTGTCCCCCAATGAAAGGTTTATTAAAAACAACCGTCTTTATAAAACGCTTTTATATGTAGTTGATGGGTTATTCTCGAAATTTTTTTCCTTTTCTTTCTTCTTGGGGGCTCATATAAATTAGCCAAATAGAAATCCCCAGTAAGAAGCTCATAAATTTTAACTAAAAAGTCCCTTGAAAGAGGTTCATTCACCTATTTAAGTCCTCCATCACGGGCTCATACGTTTTATTCTAAGCAACGTCCACTTATCAGGGGCTTATATATGTTATAAATTGATTTGTCCCCCAATGAAAGGTTTATTAAAAACAACCGTCTTTATAAAACGCTTTTATATGTAGTTGATGGGTTATTCTCGAAATTGTTTTCCTTTTCTTTCTTCTTGGGGGCTCATATAAATTAGCCAAATAGAAATCCCCTGTAAGAAGCTCATAGATTTTAACTAAAAAGTCCCTTGAAAGAGGTTCATTCACCTATTTAAGTCCTCCATCACGGGCTCATACGTTTTATTCTAAGCAACGTCCTCTTATCAGGGGCTTATATATGTTATAAATTGATTTGTCCCACAAAGAAAGGTTTATTGAAAACAAACGTCCTCATAAAACACTTTTATATATAGTTGATGGGTTATCCTCTATATTTATTCTTTTCTTTCTACTTTGGAGCTCATATAAATTAGCCAAATAGAAATCCCCTGTAAGAAGCTCATAGATTTTAACTAAAAAGTCCCTTGAAAGAGGTTCATTTACCTATTTAAGTCCTCTGTCATGGGCTCATACGTTTTATTCTAAGCAACGTCCTCTTATCAGGGGCTTATATGTGTTATAAATTGATTTGTCCCCCAAAGAAAGGTTGATTGAAAAAGAACGTCCCCATAAAGAGGTTCATTTTAAATTTTACAATGATATTCACAACCTCAGCTTCTGGACCTTACGGTTCAGTGCGAAGATTTTTGTTTTTATTCTGGCAAACTTTTATCAAACGCTTTTTTCACCGCCGCTGCATGTGAAGCAGAATCCTATATTATACTATATTAATCCCCGCGGGTAAATACATCTGCGCTCTATATGTTGCAAAGTGTCCATGGGTTTAGGAGTATGTGGGAAAGTTGTATAAAGAAACTTAAACAAATAATAAAAGAAGTTTAATGCCGATAGCGATATTACGGGGTGTTTGGAACGTAACTTAAAATGTGAGAGACTACTGCGCATGCTCATTGCTTCAGTAGGATTTTACTCCTGTCTATTTTACAATCTCATAAAAAATAGAAGGTTTAGTCAATTTAGTGTTTAAAAGTAACGGAGATTAAGTTTAAGGTGGTTACATGTTTGTAAACAGCTCTGGTTATCGGTACATGAACAAACAAACTTACCTTACAACTGCAGCATCA
>JAFMOD010001189.1:510154-529627 GCA_019802435.1 Corydoras maculifer
GGGCACACACTCACTCACACAGACACACTCTATATGGGGCAATTTTGAGAATTCAATTGACTTGATCCATGTTTTTGGACTGTGGGAGGAAACCGGAGAACCCGGAGGAAACCCACGCAGACACGGGGAGAACATGGAAACTCCACCCAGATGGGGATTCGAACCGGGAATCCCTAGCGCTGAGAGGCGAATGTGCTAACCACTAAGCCACCGTGCCGCCGCTACATTTAATGCTTATATTATTTTAAATGGAGGTTGGAGTAAATTTAAACAAGTATTACTTAGAATGCAAACACTGCAGATTAAGTTGGCAGGTAAGTATTTACAGCTATCAGTTGCACAGTAAGTAGCTGGATAGGAACAATTCCTTTATTGCTAACAAACCTGTAATCTGGGGTTAAAAGCAAAAGGAGATTTAGAATGCTAAAGTTGAAAATGATTTGCTCTTATTGAAACCACACCCAGAAAGTAAAAAGCTAAAGAAGGAATGGAAGTCTGGTTGTCATTCACTTGCCAGGATTTGTTGCATAACAGATCCAGAGTAATTTATTGGCAAATTATATAAGTTTAGCTTGTTTGTTGTTAGTCGCTATGTTTATAATGTCTAGCAATCTGCTTTTAGTGCTGCATTATATTTTTCAGTTTAACCAGGAGTAGAGTGTCCTCTAAAGAACATTTAGTGACAAATTCAGTAAAAACCCTGGAGGATGTGGTTGAGGTTAAAAACAAAAAACTTTCACATTTGTAACATGCACCATTTTATGTTTCATTTTTCAACAGCAATTAGTAAGCAGCAAAAGACCAACATTCCTAAAGTTTCTAAATCAGCAAATGGATGTGTAAATTGGGTCAAACATGCCTTAGAAATACACAGTTATCTGATCACTTAACCTGTATTAGGTAAAGAGACTTGTATGGCCAGATCGGCATTGCAGCATGAAACATTACAGTATATTAATACCCCTTATCAAAGAAAAAGAAACATACAATGAGGAAACTGGTTCAGGGTTAAATGACCAAAAACACCTCAACATATAATATTTACTTCTATTGTATGTTGTGCAGTGACACATTTGTTATTACAATGTAACTGGTAGAAACCAGGGGTGGTTCTAGGAACTGGTTTTAAACCCTCAGTATGCAACCAGGACAAAAGAACAGTAAATATATAAGCTGTATTAATTAGCTTTTTGTCATAAGTCCTTTAATATTTTTTTTCTTCCCATAATAGAAAAATATTTTGATAAGAAATCTTTAAAAAAATTAATACTGGGTTTTATTTCATAATGGTTGGGAGATTCAGTACTATGCAAAAACCTTAAACACCGATTTTAAGCATTATGCTTAAGCATTCTTTAAAAACATATACTTACCAGGTCATAACCTGAAGGTGCTTTTTACATATGCAGGTCTTTTCTAATGTACAGCATTTTAGCAGACAGCCTTATCCAGGGTGACTTAAATATGTCACAACATGATATTTTCATAGCAGTTAAAGCAGGGTTAAGGACTTTGTCCAAGGTCTCTAACATATTTAGATTTAGATTGTCTGAGAGTGTTTGGTATTTAGTGTGCATCATGTTAAATTTTAATTTGAACAATGACCACCATTTGTAATGTTTCCATGAAACCTAAAGATTGATCATGATCCAGCTGCACATTTATGCTGCATAATGAACATTATACTGTATAAAGCACAATAAAAAGTTGCCCACCTGCCCGACGTTGAATAGCAGAGTGATGGCATAGTAAAAATTTGAATTGGCACTGCCTGCGTAGATCCAGAGATGCCAGAGAACAGGGAACAGAGCAGAGCATGCCAGCAAAATGCAGGAGACTAGAAAGATATTCCTTAAAACTGAAAAAAAAGATATAGACGAAAAAGTGACACACCTGAGCACTTGTAGCTTAACAATGCATACATTTTGCGATACAAAGACATAAACACCATGTTGGGTAACGGTTAATTATTTTAGGTAGCTTTATTAAACTTAAAACACTTAAAAAAAGGTGTAAAGTAATGTTGATATTTTCACTACATAACATGTTTGGATAAATCCTAGACTTTAATATGATGTATTTTTTTCTTTTTCCATGATACTCACATCTGTAGAGATGATTCCAAACAGGCAAAAAGGCCATATATAGTGCTATGTCTCCAACAGTGGGGTACGACTTAAAGATAGATATAATAGCAATCTGAGTAAAGATAAGAAACACTGGATGTTCCCTGTGACAAAAGAAAAAAAAAACAAAGAAAATATTAATTTTGCAGATTAACTCTCATCTGTTGTCAAATATTACAAAATTGTTACATCTGGTTCTTTAACAGCATTTCTTTGATGTGCCTGCTACAGTATGATATTCTAAATATGAACAGTGATCAAACAAACATTAGACAAAGCAAAGAAAGACTTACTTCAGTTTAATGGACAGAGGGATGGAATATAAAAAGACGTTGATTTGGAAGACACAGATGAAAAAGAAGCGAAAGTGTTCAAACATCTCAGCAAAGAAGTACCAGAAAAGTCCTATATTCGGAGTGAGATCCGGAACAGAGAGACTGTAAAACACGCAAAATACAAAACAAATTAAATGTACACAATGTATGACTTCAGTGAAGAAAAACAAAAATCAAGTATATAAATTAAAGCTTTTTCCCCCAACTGTCTATATTTTAATTAGATTAAGGATACAGTTCAAACATATTTGTAAATTAAAGCTGAATTTAATATCACCTACTGGACAGTAGGTACTATAGTGGATTCATTAAGCATTGCTCAACCAGAAAAGCAGTAAGATCTTTATTTAACCACATATGTTTTATCCTCTTAACCTCAGATGCATTTGCCAAATTACCAACATCATACATATGATCCACACCACCAATATAAAGGTTTTATTATTCATTAAAATCTTTACATTACTTGGGTTAGAACATTTTTCTCCATTTGTATTATTGTAACTTACCTCCACCTGTAAAGACCGGAGTCCTGTGATAAAGCACATTAGATAACAAGCCTTAATAAAAAGTGGAAGCTGTGACAGTATTTTGGTGGTCACCTACATAAATCCGTAGACGGATGGAATGAAGTCCCATGAGCCGAGCAAAAAGAACGAAAGGCAGATGATGACAGACAGACTGCCCACAAACATGAAGGCATACTGCAAGGTGAAGAGCCAGAAACTACTCTTGCATGGGTTCACAGGAATATACAACCGCTATAAAGGACAGAAAAAGAAAAAAGTCTAAGTGTTGCACGATTTAATGTGTTCTGGAATTAATTCTGTCATTTTAATGGTATAGTTAAACCACACTTTACACTCAATTCCTCATATTGATCAAATCGGGAAGCACGGTGGCTTTGTGGTTAGCATGTTTGCCTCTCATTCCAGGTTCAAATACTAAGCTTTGAATAGTTCACTTAGGTGCTTAGAAACTAGCAGCAAATGCCCTCTAGTGTTGTTTAGGTTGTATGACAGGTCATGTTCAACCAAGGACAGTTATGATTTTTGTCAAGAATGTACCAGTACTTACCAAATATTTAAAAAGCTAATTAAACAAATGTAATATCATTTTAAATTCTACCTCTATTTCCACCTTAACACAACATTAATTAATATTTTGACATGACAACCCACACAGAGTAACACAAGGACATTCATTTCAAAATGTGAAGCATGTAAGTCATATTTTACCTGTAGCAGAAAAAGGAGGGCAGGTGCAAAAAGTGTGACTGGATAAATACTCTGGTAGGTTGCCAAGGCCAAGAATATTGCACTTAACAAGGCACTTCCTAAAGATCATGAATATAAAAAAATCAAAACATGAACAATAAACAGTACATCATATTAAAAGTGTGAAAAAAACTGAATCATAAAAAATAATAAAGTAGTTTATCTGAAAGTGCATTATATGGGAAGTCAGTTTGCTGTTGTGTTGATGTTTTAAAAATTATTATAGTATAAAAAATAGTATTAGATTTGCTTTGAAATATTATTAATAAATTTAGACTTACATAAAAACTGTACATAAAGCAAACATATTTAAACATAGCATTTTATTCCTTTTGCCCCACAGTGTTCTGCCATTGTCCATGTTTAAATAACAGACGTGTTATTTTATATAAAAAAGTGCAGTGTATTCACCTTTGATTGTACAGAGGATAAAGAGTGCAATAACAGCATTGTTTAGACCACATGTAGACTTTGCAACACAGGACAAAATCGTAAATGGATTCAGCAGGTAACTTGAAGACCATAGAAATAAGAACAGAAAAGTGTTGCTGTAAAACTTTTTGAACAAAACACATTTTTACCAAAGATGAAAGTTTTTCACAAATTACCAAGTAGTACTGACATGCTGGAACCAAACAGATGAGAAAAGTTAAGACTCACAACATTGCCACCTTGAGAGGTATATAGAACATCTCTTTGGGTGAACGCATGAGCTCCAGACAGTCGTGTGGATACCTGTCTGCCTCCAATGCATACTTCTGTTTTCTGAACTAAAGTATTAGAGAAAATGTTAAAGAATAAGGTTATTTTAAAAAAGTAGAATTTTACAGATGCATTTTGACAAAGAGATTTAAAAGTATTCCAAAATAGTGGTTGGGGTCAGTACTAAACCACGGAGTTGCTATGTTACATTTACATAACATTTGGTCATTCAGCAGACACTTTTATCCTAAGTGACCTACAAAGTGAGCACAGGGTTAATCACAACATCCCTGGAGCAGGGATGAGGGATAAGGGCCTTGCTCAAGGACCCACACTGGTAACTTCAGTGGACCTGGGATTTGAACCCCCAACCTTCAGCTTGATAACCCAACACCCTAAACACTGAGCTACCGCTCCCTGTATGTCCAAAATAACTACTACTCACTAAGTTACTATTGTTAATAATGCTAAATCATATATAAAGTAGGACTCAGGGCTTTTACTGAGTGAGATGGAACTAATTTTAATTTCAAGACTTTATTTGTTTCAATGTATATTAGTAATGCAAAACAATATTTAATTAATATTAAGATTTAATGAATAGAATGACAAATTCTTTATAAACTTACCACATTTTTGTTGTAGGTCTCGACTGCTTTATATAATGCTACCGCTGTGATTCCATCAGTAATCTGGAGACAGTAAAATATTTATTAAACAAAACCAAAAGAATAGAAGTATCCAAAATTCATGGTCAAATGTTTAATTTTACAAAACCAAACACATCTAAATCTAATTATTGTAGGATGTGTCTTAACAGTTTCATCCATATATAGTATTTACAATTTAAAAGTCATATCTATTTCAATAATTGTATGAAAATTATTCAATAATTTATACATCAAAAGCTTGAAGCAGAACAAATACTAAAATACATCACATAAATGTTCCATAAAGCTGACATAATGTCAAGTTAGATTCTGTGTTGTAACATGCAACCCTAATCCAAGTCAGTCAAAATTTTTCAGGCTGAGAAAATACTGTACATTTGCTCACATCTTCTAAATACAAGCATCTTTTACAAAAATCACTTTAAATAATCAGTCCATTTCTTTACACCGTCAAACTTAAAAGTTGTTTAGAATATATACTTACCATAAATACAATCTCTGCATAGTCGACCAAAAAATGAAAGAGGTATATGATCAGGGGTGTCTGAAAAAATTAAAACAAATGTTTTTAGGTGTGTAAATGTATCATGTAGACATCATTAGCATGTTCTCTTCTGCACTAAATTAACAGCATTAATAGACAAAGCTAGATAAAATAAATTAATCAGAAATAGTTTTCCCTTTGATGCTTTTACAGTCCTCACTACATCAACTCTATGTTTTTGCCATAATGTAACTCAAATCTTATTGTTAAATGTCTGTGTGGACATAAGATTTAAGTTTTTATATGTGGCTCTTTTATATATATCGGATATATGTGTTATTTGTTGCCTATGCACATGCTCTTTGTACTCAGCCCATTTTTATAAACCTGCATGATCAGAGCAAAGTCTAATGAACATCACTAAAGTATACTTCCAATATTCCAAATTATAAACCACTGTAAGTTACTCACTTCATGAAATACATCTCCTGAATATGGTGAAACCCCAAGATCCAGTAGTGCAAGGGCTTCCACAACTGTAAAAAGACAGTGTTATGTCAGTTATGAAATTATGTCTGACATTAAGGATACACAGTGAATATTAGCCTTATAATCTTTTCTACATTAAATAATGTCTTACGTGCATAACATGAAAGTACCAACTTCCAATTCCTAAAGTTTACATTTAATTTTCTAGTCTCTGATCCAGTTAATAAAAAAAAAGCACTATGGATACATTAAGAAACATGTGCTGTAAACTGATGCATCGATGAGGTACTTCTAATAATACACTATAATACATAATACATTATTATTGCTGCAAAACATTTTCTTTACTAAGAATCATTTAAATCTGTATTTTAGTTCTTGAAATAATAAAATGATTAGAGGAAAACTACCATGAACTAATTTCAGCAAATTCTGAATTTACCTCTATCTGGTTAAATAATTAAATGGGTGTGTTTAATAGAATGCACATTAATTGTACAAACACTGAAAACATCAGTTCCTGATGATGATAAACCCGAATAAAAATAACTGACCAAATATTTTCAGAACCATGCATGTAATTGTTGAACTACAATGCACATTTATGGCTATATGGCAAGTAAAAATGAAATAGTTGTCTATGAGTATCCATGGGCGGCACGGTGGCATTGTGATCAGCACGTTTGCCTCTCAGCACTAGGGATTCCGGGTTCGAATTCCCATCTGGGTGGAGTTTCCATGTTCTCCCCATGTCCGCAAGGGTTTCCTCCGGGTTCTCCGGTTTCCTCCCACAGTCCAAACACATGGATCAAGTCAATTGAGTTCTCCAAATTGCCCCATGTAGAGTGTGTTTGTGTGAGTGAGTGTGTGTCCAGCGATGGATTGGCGCCCTGTCCTGGGTGTATCTGCCCAGCGCCCGAGATGTTCTGCCCTGGATGGGCATGGGGAACCAAACCGCGACCCTAATAGAGGATAAAGCGGGAGATGATGAATGAATGAATGTTTACAAAAGTAATTTTTTTTGTATAGTTACTCATTATACAAATAGTTTTCAGACACTTTCCTCTGACTACAATTCTAAGTCTAACATTTGGACGATTTCACTAACTTGATGAACTATTTAAATGATGTGTATGTATTTAATATTGGAGAGTCTCCACCCTGCTCCTCCTGCAGTGACTGGATTTGACTTCAGAGACTCGTTGAGCTCCACACCTCAACTCTGTAGTCTCCAGAAAGCCAAGCTCACCGACATGACGTCACCTCCTACCTCTTTTCCAGGCGTTGAGGGGAGACACGACCTCCACTCTGTCGGAGATCAACGCGGCCAAACTGGAGCGGAACAATGCTGCCCGAATCGTTACAGCTAAAATCAAGACAAGCGTTAGGGGAGCCGCCATTTTTGGCTGTCAGGAAGAACTCCACGCTGCTCTTCTCAATGCATTATGGGAAATGTAGTCTTCAAAGCTCATAGCCACCGAGCGCGTGCAGTCTAAAGGCTCTTTAAAGGGACTACGAGGGTCGAATAAATAAAGTAAAGCTTCACTTCCTGTGTCTTCCTTCTAGATAAAAACGAAATTAGGAGCTCGAAAATGACAATTTCGTTACATTTCTTCCCGACACCACAATTGAATTGTTGAACTATTTATTTATTTAGGTGAGTATCTAGTTTTTGTGTTTGTAGCTGTCAAGATGCGGAATAAAAGCCTCTTTTACCTGATGTTAGCCTTGTTAGTATTGATTTTAGCGGGTTAGGAGTTTCTTCTTAATGGCTTTTAAACTGCTTTGATCTCGGGAGGCGCGAGCGCATCCGCACAGAAGTGCGCACTGGTGCGGGATTAGAGCGCGCGAGCCGACGCACAGTGCACGCGGCTAACTGCAAAAACACTTTGAAACTACAGAGCAACTATTTATTCTCATCCATCCAGGTGATGCTGACGAGGTGTTTAACCCAGGCCTCTGTCTGGAGTTTTACTATCAATAAATATTAGACCGTAAGTTTAAAATGAACCATCAAGTGATCAATCCGTTGAGATTCTTACCTTTTAATATTAAACCAAAAGAGCCGCCGTCTTTAATGTTTTTTTAAATGCTTTTGTTAAGAATTATATATATATATATATATATATATATATATATATATATATATATATATATATATAATTTTTTTTTAACATCAAGTTAAATAAAAAAAAAAAACATAAATAATACAGCATAACAATATAAAAATAACAAAATGTATAATACTGCATGACAATAATAATACTTGTAACAATATAATATTTATCATAAATAAATGCAGATAGTTTGGAAAGCAACAAATATTTAATTAAGATAACGATTTAAAGGTAATTTTTTTCTGTTTAATTTTTTTTTTCTACTAGTTCATAATACTACTGCCCTAGCAGTTATTCTAAAATCCTTTAAACATATTCTATTTTTTAAAAAAAAGATTTTTTAGTTTAATTTTAACAATTTAGTTTTTTTACTTTATAAAAAAAACATTCTGTCTGTAAATCTCATTTGTACATTAAACAGTGATTTCTCAGTGGTTGATGGTTGGGGGTTCAGCCCAGTGGCCTTTGAGATACCCTTATTGTTTCATTGGTGCTGCATCATAGCTAAGTCTGTGCTTAAACCCTAATCCCAGCCAACAAGTTTGGGATCCTTAGCATGAAATTTATTGGGAAGCATATCATATATAATGTTTTAAACATCTTTGAACATTCATGGGAGGTCCTTACCAGTATAAACACATTTGGACTAATGTTTCCTTTTTAAATAGCATTTAGGGCAGAAATTAGGGGAATACCACTCAGACATAGGGAGAATATGGAAAATCCATAACAACAGTGCTTAAAGAATCATCATTCATTTCTTTCTTATTTTCTACATCAATAGTGTAACCCCAAGCATCTGAGGTCACAATCTCAGCTTGACGTTTTAACTCGGAGACAAAGACATGACTCTCATCAAAGTCATATCAGTTTAATGTTGGTTCTCTATCTTTAGTTACTATAGGGAACGCTGATGAGGCCGAGAAAGCCCAACTGGTCTGTAGAGCAAAAACTGCTGCTGGTACAGCTAGTAAAAGCCAGGAGAGAAGGTCTGCTAACAGGCAGACATTCTTGCCGTGAGACTGCCACCACCCGGAGGTGGGCATGGGACGAGATTGCAGAAGAGATCTCCAACTCCCACCCTGATGTTCCACGTACAGGAAAAGAGTGTGAACGACACTGGTTCATAGAGCAAGCAAAAGCCAGAGAGGCTTTGGTAACTAACAGAATAACAGCAGGTGGGGGAGTAACTTGTGCCTATGTGCATGCTCTCAGCAATTGCATGGCTGACGATAATTTTGGAATGGCAGGTATTATACTCACAGCATAGAGATTTTAAAATAAACTTTTATCTGCTTAGCAATACTTGCAAATCAAAGTCTGCTATTGTTGGGTTAAACAAAAAGTGTAAGTTGACACAAAAGGGGTATTTTTTATGTATTATTAAAAACTTATAACTGAATACTTGTGCAATTATTACTATATTATAATGGCCATTTGCAATATGCTTTGACTTGTATAGATATTTCTGATATTGTGTGTTGTGATACAACCTAAAAACGAAATAATGTTATCTCAATTCATTTGTGTTCAATATCCCATTTTAAAAAGCACTTTTAGGAATTTTTTTTGGAGAATGTAGAATTATTCATCTCAACTACTTGTACGTCACCATCCCTTAAACTGATCTCCTGACAGCCATATCTGGTCCAGTGGATAAAAGCTTATGGCCAAATTAGTGGCACTATCTAGTGGCCCGGTTCTGATATCCTGACTTTGTCTCCTATTCACAAATACCGTTCAATCATGACCTCACACCATGATAATGTCAAGATATAATATTTACATACCTTTCCAAACTGGGGCTTGTTTTTGTCATTCATAGAGTGCACACCATACCACTCATAACTGAACTTATATAAATAAGTTTAAACATTAATTTAATATTTTCTTCTTGATGTGATTTTGAACAACATCTAGTGTCAAATCCAGTGACGAAGCTTGTACTTGAAATTTTGAGACTGCAAAAAAAGGACATTGAAAATGACAGGTAAAACTTTGCACCTTTTTCCCTCTGCACAGTTAAAGCATATGAAGAACATGCTCTGTGTGTAATGCAGTATGCTTATTTATGATTTGAATTATGCAAAGTTCTAATTAAAATACATTTTAATGCTCGGACTGTAAAAGCAAACACTTTGTTTTGGTACACACAAATGATTTCCATTATACTATTAAGTTAATTTTAAACGCAAGTTGGCAGTGCAAAAAACTGTGGATTACTTTTAGCTAAAAATGTCTAGGACCTTGACCAGAGTTTAGCACAGAAATCTAAATCACACTAATAAACATCACAATGTTTTTGTTTAGGATCGAAGAAGATAGTTCAAGTTTCCAGGATGAAGAGGAAGAAGAAATGGAAGTCAAATATGTACCAAATGTGGTCACACCTTTAATAAACATTGATTTACCTGTTAATCACACAAATAATGACAGTGAAGGTATTCCTCCAGAAAGCCCCACATGCCCAGTGTCACCCTCTACAGAAAAAAGAAACCTGGAAATGTCGGTGCTTAGACACCAAGAAAGGGTTTTGAAGCTACAAGAAGAATACTATTCCCTTAAAATCAAACATTTAAAAGCCCGGATGCTGATGGACCTTTGATGTGACAATGAGGCTACAGGAAAGAGACTTAACGTTAAACAAAAGAAAACTAGAATACATTTATCTTGTAGTTTTAAGGAATTTTTAAAACCAAGTATTGACTATGAACATCCCACTTATCCAGAACCTTGTAAACTCTCAAGATCTAAATGAATACAATGAATTGTTTACTTGCTCAACACTGCATCAACATATTTTGCATATGAAGTAGTTTAAACAAATTTATAAGCAAGACATTTTTTATTTGATCTAGTTAAAAGTTTTTTTTGTCATACTGGAGATAAATCAATAATGTAGGAGGACATTGTGGGGATTTCTGACTTTTGCTACTTTGATGTTTATCCCATCTGGGTAGAGTTAAGTTTATCACTAAATAATTGAAACTAGTATTTATTGTTAATAAGGAGCAATATACCAAGTTAAAGAGAACATGTTTTAAAAGGTTTATGTTAAACCTCTGAATTTTAGTTAAGGGTAAGAATAATGGTATAACACTTTGGTATAACACTTGGGAATAGGTCAAAATTCTATTTTCTTTGGGTTCTTACTCACTTTTGAGACTCATGCTCATATGCTTCATATTTTCATACAGTTGACTTTTCATAAATGCTCTGGGATGGTGAAATTTTTTAGGAATCTGCTTCCAGCTCATTGTGTGTCATGAGCTTGCAAATGCTCTGGGTTGCTTAGTCATTCTGTTGAAAGGCAGTTGTTTGAGTCTGTAATTGGTTGGAAAATTCAAACGATTGAAACCATTGAGCCCCAAATTAATGGGAGATAAACTTGTAATGTTGGAAAAGGACTAATTAATAAATTAGTTAATAGTAGAAGTTGCAACAAAATATTTTCAGGTTTCACCCATAATTATATTCCAGTCATGCCTGCCCTTTTACAAAAAGCAAGGTCTATAGGGACATATGACAAGTTTTGTGTGGACATTCACTGACCTCCAGAGCCTTAGCCTCAACCCCCATCGTAACTCCCTTAGTGATTAATCAGTACATGGGCTGTGAGTCAGACCATCTCCTTTTCCAGCATCTAATGACCTCCGAAACTTGTCTTTGGACAAAGTGCACATTTTTACACCAACCATAAAGACAATGGGGATAGAAAAGTGGGGAACATTCACAATATTCATAAGGGTGTCTTGTGTCAAGACAAATTTTAAATATTTGAATAAATCCTATCAGTAACCAGATCAAGATATGGTATAAGGGTTATGTTTACCAGTAGAGACTGTGATGCTATTTTGGCTAAAGCTTGGTGCTCTATTAGTTTACTATTTTAATGAGATGGCAAACGCACAGCAATCAATGATTTACAAAAGACTTTCTGTAAATGCATGTTCTTAGATTTTAGGAACATTATGTTGATGATCTTGCAGAATATTTAAATTGCCGTTTGTAGTTTTACATAGATGCTGATTCCACATATGTATTAAAGACAAAAATTTCGAAAATGATTTTTGTCCCATTCCTTCTCTGTGGTAAAAATTTTGTTGCAGTTGACAACCTGTTTTGGGCTGTTCACATTAGGGGTCGCCACAGCACATTTTTCTCCATCTCTCCATATCCTGAGCATTGTACTCAGTCAACCCAACCATTTGCAAGTCCCCCCCTCAATACTCTACACTTAAAACATTTAACTGCATAAGCTGGTGTTTTAAATGAGAATAAATATTTACCTTATTTCCTAACCAGTGTGCATTACACAGTTGATTAATACTGATATGCAGTGTAATTTGATGGGTAAAAACTACAGGTCTTAATTATTTAAAATTCAAATCACATTTAAATGCATATTACAAAACAGCTTCTTGGAAGTTCAAATTAATAATTTAAAGTACTTTATACATTGTTTACACACAAAATATTATTGTTAAATAGAGATCAAAATATCTCCTTTTTAAAGATCAAACAAAATGTACTGGTTTCAGTCGTGAAGGGGATGGAGTACCCTCAGCTTGGACCAGACCTCACAGCACCCGCCGATCATTCGTTTATTCTGCTCTTAGTAAGTGTACAAGGTTCTGGGTTTGGTCCTGTTGCATGCCTGGGAGGGTGAGACATTTCAACAGTGAGGACTCATCATGTGGTTTCATCGCCAATTGCAGATTACACTGAGTGGAAACAGAACAGACTACAGTTTTGAAGCATACAATACACACAAACATAAACATAGTTTTCTATGTTTATTCCATGTTTCACTTTTTGCCAAAAAAAAGAAAAAAAAATTGACCACCCCGACAACCTGCAGCTTTGTCCCTTACCTGACTCCACCTCCCTCCCAAAAAAAACCCCCTTAAAATTACGATATTTTTAAACTAATATTAAATAATAGACCTGTAATTACTCAAAAATCTGCTTGACAAAGTAAGAAGTACATTATTAATATCTGAACAGTAATATCAGTACACAACCTTGTCACCTAAAACAATTGACAATCATTAAAGGTACCACCAGGTGTCGCTCTCTCATTTCAGTTAACCCACAATCATCACAAATATAAAACAGCAGATACTGAACCTGACCTAGAAGATTTCAAAAGTAAACTTAAAAATCCAAATCCAAAATTTTAAATCCAAGGCTTCATTAATAAGAAATAATTCAACTTTTAAACCCTTAATTATTTATATTTTTGTTCAGGCATGCACAAAAATATTGAAATATTTCAGTAGAAAAAAAACCAAAGGCACTCATATTAAAATAAAAGTTTACTTACCGTAAACTCCACAAAGACTGTTGTGCTTGAACAAACCTCTACGTCCTCACTCGCACAGTTACATTCAACAAAATAAGTTTTTCTTATTTGCCGTTACCCTTATTGAAGTCATAGAGTTGAAGCCATCAGAGCACTCAGAAGGCAACACAGAAGGCAACATAAACAATCAAACAAACAAACAAAAGAAACAACATGGACAGATCACCAGCCCATTGCAGGACAGACACACAAACACCTTTGTTCACACATTCAACACCTGAAGCATTGTCATATAACTCTCACCTAATATTCTGTTTTCGACTGTTAGAGGAGTAATATACTCAGTGTGACAATGAAAGGAAAAAAAGGAAAGAATAAAAATGTTACCAAGCTGGAACAATCTAAACATACATACATGCAGATTTGGAGGATCTCATCGAGATCATTTCTACACCGTTCCCAGATTTTGCCACCATCAACAGTAAGGGCTTTAAAACACACCTACTCTATAGATAGTCTTTACCCAGCCACCTTACATATGCACCTGTGCAGCACCAGACTACCCCACTGAGAGTAGTAAGCCTTTCCTGTAGGCCAAAGACCAAAGTCTGCGCTTAAACAGGGAATGAATTCCACTCTCCACTCATCCTTTGGGTGTTGTTTCTCTTTCATTACTGAAATTGGCAGGATCAGACTTTAAAAAGTGCCAATTAAATTGAAATGAGAAAGATGTGAGTTAGTGATTTTAGTGCTAACAAACAAGGACTGAAGGAAGCTGGGAAAATCAACAATTTGCTGCTTTCATTGAGTTACAAGCTTGATATAGATATTGTAAGCCAGAAATATGCAACCAAATATTTAATGTTATTTACTTTAATTTACTCTGCCTGACAAAACTAAGCTAACACTTAGTAGTAGTAAACACCAGGAAATAGAAACTAAAATTTTAAAAATGTCTACTGTGTATACACACACACATATACGGCGTCAACAAGTATGAGAGGTTCCTGGGTGTGCCATGTCGGAATGAAGTGACATTAAGAATTTACTTATTTAAGATGCTTGCTCCTAATTTATACCCTTTCATGCACATGATGTTTCAAAAAGCATAATCAGGTTTTTGTGATCAGGTAATGATTTCCATTACTCAGTGATCCATGCACCTTTAGCCCACTGAAACGTTTCCTTACTGTTTCCATTAGACATGAATGGCGCTTAAACTGGCTTTCTGCTGTTATAGCCCATCTGTGCTAATGGTATGTGGACAGATGTGCCCCAAAACATTTTTGGTTTAAATGGTGACGCTTTGAGTTTGTAAAATAGAAAACATTGCATTTTAGCATACCAGTTACTCCCCATCTGTAAAACATGATGTTGGTTCTATTTGGTTTGAGCTCAGCATTGATAACTGACTTTATTCTTACTTGCTACCACACAAGTAAATACTAGCGATACCTTTCTTTTTTCTTTATGATATAGTGGACGCGCCACTTTCCATAAACAACAACAAACAGTCTGTCTGAGCACCAACATTTAAATACAGTATTTTACAATTTTTTTGTTGCTGAACATTTTTGTGTATAACAAGTTTAACATATTGAAAATTACATAACTGTGTCCTGCTCAAAATGAAAAACAAAAACAAAGAGTTCATTCTAGCAGAAAAATTGTTACACAATTTTTCTGCTAGAATGAACTCTTTGTTTGTTTTGAACTCTTTGTCTCCCCCTGGATGGGGAGAACGTCTCGGGCGCTGGGCAGATAGACCCAGGACAGGGCGCCAATCCATCGCTGGGCACACACTCACTAACACAGACACACTCTAAACAGGGCAATTTTGAGAATTCAATTAACTTGATCCATGTTTTTGGACTGTGGGAGGAAACCGGAGAACCCGGAGAAAACCCACGCAGACACGGGGAGAACATGGAAACTCCACCCAGATGGGGATTCGAACCGGGAATCCCTAGCGCTGAGAGGCGAACGTGTTAACCATTAAGCCACCGTGCCTTTAAGCTAACATCCCTTTTAAAAATAACTTTAGAAAATAATTGATCAAATGCATGTAACACAATACAAATTACTTTCTGAGCTTCAGAAACACTTTTCAGAATCTATTGCCTCACAATAAAAGACACGCATTTGCAAAATAGAAACCATCAAACCGCGAGTGATGCAACAGGAGTAAATTAGTTCCAGAAAATGTGAGTGTCTTAATTGTGGAGCACCTTGTTTTCTGCTTAATGTTCCATTCTATGCCACTCATCCACTCCCATTCGTCACCCCACTGATGTCCTACTACTAGCTCCGCAATGCCCTAAATGTATAACTTTTCCAATTTCATCCTCACACAGAGAAAGCAATAACAGATGCTGCAGGAGAGGCTGCTGATTCTATTCTCTTTAATATGTTCCCATTACCTGTAGCACTGGGAAGCCTGCGTGAGGAGTGTGATGCTCTGCATGCTCTCTGACCTGGTTTGATGGAGTCACATAGGAGAGGAGGATGCAGCAACCTCAGCTACCAGCGGGAGGAAATCAGGGATGGCAGGTGCATGTTAATGACATTACTATAGCAAGGCACCCAATCTGGATTGATGGGGCAGAAAACTGGCTCATTTTCAAGGCTAGTGATGCAAAAGGATGATAAGAGCTGTGAGAACAGAAAAAAGAAATAAAGCCTCCTTTTTTCAGTAGCCTCATTTTTACACTCCAAGCTCGTTCAAAAGCCCTACACTGTATACATCCTACCCCATCAGAAAGCAGTCATCTGCATCAAAGTCTGTGAGTATAGACTGTGATTCACAAGTGTGCAGTCACATCCTGTGCATTTGTCTGTGTTCAGGCAGGGGCCCATTCAAGTATGCAACTTTGTAGGAATAATGTAAAAAAAAAAACATGAAGCATATTTTAAAAATGTGCCTAAAATATGTGCTACAGCAAACAAAAACATTTTTGGACAATACTTTACATCCAGATATGTCATTTTCTGGTCAAACACATCTGCGCCCCTGTGTTGAAAAACAGTCTACTGAAACATTTGGGCCCAGTGCAACATCTCTGTCCTAAAGTTTTTAGTGCACCAGTCTACTTACTTCAGTAGCCAAAACTGCAAGTGTGAGAATGTGCTTGACAAACAAAATAATTTATTGAATACCTAAAAGTTTTTTTTTAATATTTTTTACTATTTTGTTACATCCCACTAACTGAATAACAGTTAGTGGGGTGTAAAAAAATGGATAGTAAAATAATAAAATAAAATAAAAGATAAAATTTGATTAGGTGTTACTTTCAAGGTTTAAATAAGGCAAATTTTATTTTTATTTTAATTAAATTTTTATTAATAGTTCTATGACACATTATACTATGGGCACTTACGGATTAATGTTTATAAATTGGAGATAAGGGAATGGCTTAATTATTTTCAGATTAACAACAGGAGTCATTTCATAACTAAAAAAACATTCACAATTGAAGTGTAACAAGTGAAACAGCATGGCAAAGGAGATACTGGAAAATGTGCAGGTGCCTTCTTTTTACTTTTCAATGTATCATGTATTCATTCATTCATTCATTATCTCCCCCTTTATCCTCTAGTAGGGTCGCGGTGGGGTTCCCCATGCCCATCCAGGGGAGAACATTTCGGGCGCTGGGCAGATAGACCCAGGACAGGGCGCCAATCCATCGCTGGGAACACACTTACTCACACACATACACACACTATATGGGGCAATTTGGAGAATTCAATTGACTTGATTCATGTTTTTGGACTGTGGGAGGAAACCGGAGAACACGGAGGAAACCCCCGTGGACACAGGGAGAACATGGAAACTCCTGTATTATGTATTGTTCTTTCTATTTTTATGGAAAATAAGATTTGAAATAAGAAAGTGTCTATAAAAATGCTTGCTTATTGTATGTTGTAAGCAATAATGGTAATTTTTTTTGCATTTCTTATCTTATCAAATGTGTTAGATCTTTTTTTTTAATTCAACTAGACCTTGCCACCACTACTGACATTTTAACAATGGTTCCCTATAGAATCTTTTTTTTAATCTGCTTTGTAAATCTTAAAGTAAGCTAAGATCCATTTTCCCAGGTTTGTGATGTCGGATGGGTAAAGCACATGGGACACAGTACATCAGAAAAACATATTGAGCTGGGTATTCCATGGTATAAAACATGCATGACCCCTAAAATCTCTATTTTAAAAAAAAGATGCAAACTCTAAAAGGCCTTTAGCAGCTTAAACTTCAAGATGACGAAGAAACAATGGGAGCACAATCTTATTTTATGAAATGCTTTCTCAGTCAGTGGCTTGTGATTATACTTTAGCTGCTGAGTTCCTCCATGGCCTTCCAGAATCAAAGGCGGACATTTGATTTCGAAAGCCCCATCATACAAAGAGATAAGAAGAACAGTACAAGAACAGAATGACTGCAATTCTTTTTGGACTGGATGACCTTTTAGCAGAATTCTACCAAAGTTTCAGAAATCTAATTGGCCGTGGTCTGCATGATGTCTCGTCTGAGTGTATCGATTCAGGAACTTTTCTATTGTTATATTGAAGGGCAGGGTTCACATTAATACCAACAAGAATGTAACTCTGGAAACCCAGTATCGCTGTTTGGCCCTCAGATTATTACAAGACTCTCATCCACTAAGTAACCAATTTATGTAAATTTTATTATTGGGGACCTAAAATATTATTACCCTTCTTGTTGGTTTGTTTCAGCCATGTACTTTTTTCTAGACCAGCTCATTCAGCTTCCGGTGCCTTTTGAATTCTTATGAAACTAAATGATATATTTTATGAAATAATTGACTATTACTTATTTTTAATATTCTGTAACATGGCCAATGTATTGACAAATTACATTAATATAATTTGATTCGTTTTACCTACATATTTAAAAGCCAGCCTTCAACATCTAATTTCCTTCAGATTCGAACCTGGATCCCAAGTGCTGAGTGCCATCACATCCTGCAACATAAAGGTTCTAAACATTAAGTTGCTAGAATATTAGAATGCTGTTCAAAAGATTCACAAAAATAAACCAGTTGTATTTGAATATGGGACAATGGTTGCATGTACATTCTGTTTTTGTAGTGTTTTCCTGAAGTAGCAGAGGGCAAAAGCATTTGAACAGACCGATCGATTCACTTCAGGGCTCATTTGCAGCATTGATGTTGCATATTCACTGTAAGGACTAAGCCACATCATTTTTTAATCAAAATTATTTTGTGTTTCTCTGTACAATATAATTTATCTTATTGAAGCTTAAAAGATGCAGCACAATGGCATAGTGGTTAGCACGTTTGCCTCTCAGTGCTAGGGATTCCCGGTTCGAATCCCAACTGGGTGGAGATTCCATGTTCCCCCTGTGTCCGCATGAGTTTCCTCCCACAGTCCAAAAACAATGGTCAATTTAATTCTCCAAAATTCCCCATGTAGAGTGTGATTGTGTGTGTGTGTGTGTGTGAGTGTGTACCCAGATTGGCGCCCTGTCCTGTGTGTATCTGCCCAGTGCCCAAGATGTTTTCCCCTGGATAGGCATGGGGACCTGTGACACTAGTAGAGAATAAAGTGGAAGATAATGAATGGATGGAAGCTTAAAAGGCATCTGTGAAGGTTGCAGGAAAAACGCTGTATACAGGTCATTTTAGTTTGGAATTTTCTGTTCTGTCAAAAAAAGTTGTTTTCTTGGTGTAAGATTTTTATGTAAATCAGGCAATTCTAATATTCCAACTCCATGGAGGGTGTGAGAGAAATGGGATTGGGCATGTTGCTGCAATCATGACTTGCTTTCCAGATCAGAATAATTTCTCTTTTATGCGGTTTATAAAAATGAAACCAGTATTGTTAGATAAGTAGACATGTGCTAAAAACTAACTTTCAACTTATTTGTAAATTGAAATAGTTGTTTAGCATTTCAAATTAATAGAGGGTAACCAAATATTCTCTTTT
>JAFMOD010000119.1:0-13007 GCA_019802435.1 Corydoras maculifer
CGGTATTGGTCAGCGCCGTGGCGCCAGGGCCGGCGGGCGAGCCACCCGCGGCCGATAAGTGCCGGCTGAGCGGGACGCAAATGTCCTTTCTCTCGTGGCGAAAGTCGAAAAATGCACACAGGTGAAAAAGTTTGGCCAAACTGCCGATGTCAACACGGCACGCTCGGGTTCCCAGGGAAGCACCGGAGAACCGGGTGTGTAGCTGCGCGCCGTAACGGTAGCTGACAGCAGTTTGAACATTAAAGGTGTTTTAAAGAGACCCTCATGGAGCTGCATCGTGATCATTATGACATCACAAACTCAGCGTATATAGTAAGTAGTGGGGTCACCTCCCCAATTGAGACGAGGTCATCACTGCATGAGTTTTGCATGTTCTCCTTTTCTCCTTTTCCTTCTCTCCTCCTAATCGCTGGGCAATTTGGAGAATTCAATTGACCTTGAACCCATGTTTTTTGAGG
The DNA here is from genome assembly GCA_019802435.1 of Corydoras maculifer. Taxonomy (NCBI): domain Eukaryota; kingdom Metazoa; phylum Chordata; class Actinopteri; order Siluriformes; family Callichthyidae; genus Corydoras; species Corydoras maculifer. The sequence continues at coordinate 459 of JAFMOD010000119.1, forward strand.
AAACCCACACAGATTGGGACAACACCCAGATTGTGATTCGAAACGGAACATGGATTCGAGGTCAATTAAATGCTCTCAATTGCCCCATATAGAGTGTTTGTGTAAGTCAGTGATTGGCGCCCTGTCCTGGGTGTATCTGCCCAGCGCCCAAAACCTTCTCCCCTGGATGGGCATGGGGAACCACCACCCCACCACCCCCCCACAGTCTAAAAACACAGATCAAGCTCAGTGGAATTCTCCAAATTGCCCCATACACAGTGTGTTTGTCTGTGTGAGTGAGTGTGTGCCCAGTGATATATTGCCTCCCTGTCCTGGGTGTATCTGCCCAGTGCCCCAAACGTTCTCCCCTGGATGGGCATGGGGAACCGCCACCCCCCCCTCCCCCCACAGTCCAAAAACATGGATCAAGCTCAATGGAATTCTCCAAATTGCCCCATATAGAGTGTGTTTTTCTGTGAGTGAGTGTATGCCCAGTAATATATATCACAGTATATGTGCCCCCCTGTCCTGGGTGTATCTGCCCAGCGCCCCAAACGTTCTCCCCTGGATGGGCATGGGGACCCCCCCCTCCCCATACTGGTTTTAATAAATCATATCAGGTTATTTAATGACTCCTTAAAATAAAATGTCTATCCAATCAGTGTACGGTCTCCCTACATCGTCGTGCACTTTCTCTGCCCCCCCCATACCCCCCAAGCCCCTCCCTGAGTGCACGCTCGAGCGCGAGCCAGGTTGTGCCTCTGTACAGATCAGTGGGAGCGTGGACAGGGAACAAAGAACAGTCTGGGATAAATTATCACCTTCCGAGGTCGTCAGTAAACAAGTAAATTGCGGTGGAACAGGTGTTGCTGAGGGAGCGGGCCCTTGACAATAATCACCTTTTAGGAAGGCATCTGCCTCTCTTTTAGCCCCTAAAGTAGCGCCTCGCAAAAATAAAAGATTAAAGTCATGAAATAAAACAGGAGACGGAGATATTTCTCGGGGCGGAACGGCACGGCGCGGGCCCGGCGGGTGAGCCCTTAAGAGACGGAGACGAGCTAACGGTCGAATAAAAGAAAGATATGACGCCATTAAGGGCGGGCGACGATGGAGCTCATATGCAGATGATGGCGACGGCAAGACGCTACGAGCCGTCCACGAGCTCCTTACGAATTTTTTATATTTACAGCTGAGATTAATGACTTCGCGGCTGTCAGTTTGCGCGAAATCGGTCGCACGGCGCGGGTTGAAATCGCATCCCGCCAAAGTCGGACAGCACCAGGCTCTTTGAGCATAAAACACACCCCTGAATCACGTCGGCATGATGGTACAGACACACTAACGCGGCCTAAATTGAGCTGCGGGGGGCGCCGTTGAATGCCCACCTGAAGATCGCTCCTATAAAAGTCTCTTGAGCGCTTCTAAATTGCCCCATGTAGAGAGTTTGTGTGACTGTAAGCCCAACAATATATTGACTTTCTGTCTTGGGTGTATCTGCCCAGGGGACACCCCCCCCCCCAAATTGAGTTGTGGGGGGGCACAATTGACTGCTCACTAAAGATCGCGCTAATAAAAGTCTCTTGAGCGCTTCTTGGTGTTTAAAAAGCTTAAAAAAGAATATATAAACCTCCTTAGGGTCCTAAAGTATGAGAAATGTATAATCAAAGCAATTTGTGTAGGACACACACACACACACATTTTCCAACGGTATATACACACACACACACACACACACACACATATATATATATATATATATATATATATATATATATATATATATATATATATATATATATATATATATATATATATATATATATATATATATATATATATATATGGTGGCTTAGTGGTTAAGCATGTTCTCTTCTCAGCATTAGGGATTCCCGGTTCGAATCCCAATATGGGTGGAGTTTCCATGTTCTTCCCATGTCCGCGTGGGTGTCCTCCGGGTTCTCCGGTTTCCTCCCACAGTCCAAAATCATGGATCAAGGTCAATTGAAGTCTCCAAATTGCCTCATATAGAGTGTGTGTGTGTGAGTGAGTGAGTAAGTGAGTGTGTGCCCAGCGATAGATTGGCGCCCTGTCCTGGGTGTAGATGAGACGTTCTCCCCTGGATGGGCATGGGGAACAAACCCCCCCCCGCGACCCTAGTAGAGGATAATGTGGAAGATAATGGATGGATGGATATATACTGTATATAAATTCCTTTATTGATTCCACTCTATAAAAAACCTTTGATAAATCAATCGGCACGTCATTCTCACTCAGAGGAGGACAGCAGCCCATCGCTACATGCTGGTACTTCTTTACCGTATTCCTTTATTGTCTTTTTTACGTGGCGACGTCGCGCCGATTTTAGAAATACAGCTGGTTTGACATCCTCACCGTTCAGACGAGGCCCTTTAAAGGTACCGAGTTGTAACTTCGTGAGTTTTAAACGGTCAGAACAGTTAGAGAACGGTTCGGCGTCCAACGCAAACACGCCAACCGACTTCACGCCAAACCATCGATTGAACCGGTTCCACTTTACGAAGTGCGCACACTTACGAACAGCGCATGTATATGAGTGCTGCTGTACGCTGCCCCTGCTGGGATGGAAGGATGTGTGGGGGGGGGGCTCCACCCACCCACCCAACCCCTCGCATCAACACCCCCCTCCCCATCTGATGTACAGATACCCAGGATGCCCCAGGTGTTCTGTTTCCCTCTTGGCCGCATGGCAGTTCTGAGTCAATAAATGCCCAGGTGCTCTCTCTCTCTCTCTCTCTCTCTCTCTCTCTCTCTCTCTCTCTCTCTCTCTCTCCCTCGCTCGCTCTCTCATTTCCATTTCCATGTCTGCACATTTGTGGTTTAGTGTGTGTCCAGGTGCAGGGGTGTGTGTGTGTGTGTGTGTGTGTGTGTGTCCTTTGGCTCATCCATATGGTCATCTGGGGCAACCGTCCTGCCCAGGTGTGCCTCATTTTCAGCCTCACAGCGGGGGAGGAGAACATGAGAAGTGCTTTCCGAGTTTGTCTGTGTGTTTATAAAAGAGTTCCATACACTCACTCACACACGGGCAATTTAGATAGGGGCAATTTGCCTGCCAGCCGATTCACCTTTAATCCACGTTCTCGCGGCGTGAAAGGAAATCCGAGAACCTCGTTCTCATTCTGAGGGTCTGTAAATATCCAAAGAACAGTTCCAACACACCGCCACGTCCCCCCCGCCAGTCGCCGTGGTGCGATGAGTGAGTGCTGATTTCTTAACGGTGGGGGGAATGGAGGGGGGGGGGGGCAGAACTTCCTCCGAATGGGAGCGTTTGATGGAGCCGTTAGCCTTTCCCACCTTCCCCTGCCCTCGGGGTCAGATGTCGGTGCAACTAGCTGCCTCCGATTCCGGGGTAGGAAGACCGGCGGCTGGCGCTTCTGAAAGGTCGAGGGCAGTCTTGGAAAGGTCACCGTCCCGAGCCGGCCCGCTTTTCCTGGGGAAGCCGAGCCGGGGGTCCGGCGTGTGAATGTTGACAGCAGGGTGGAGACAGGAAGGGGACAGGCCTGAGGGTGAGAACAGATCTACCTCCGAAATGGGACGGAAATATATTTATATACATCCATATGCCTTTAAATGCTAAACGGGCCCTTCCCCAAACTGTTGCGGCACAGAATCAGGAATGCGACTGGCTGAGAGGGGCGTCCCAAAAATTTGAGTGTATATACTGTAGCAGAGAGAAAGTCCGAATGACGACATGGTGACAGGATGATGGATGGAGGGTCGCACAGCGCTGGTGAAATCGCAACCCGCCAAAGTCAGACTGCACCAGGCTTTTTATTATGCTACTAACACCACCTAAATTGAGCTCTGGGGGGCGCCGTTGACTGCTCACTAAAGATCACTCTAATAAAAGACTCTTGAGTGCTTCTTGGTGTTTATAAAGTTAAAAAAGAGTATATAAACCTCCTTGGGTTCCTAACGAGAAAGTATGAAAAATGTTGTGTAATAGAAGCAATGGTGTGGTGATTTGTGTAGGACACACACACACACACACACACACACACACACACACACACACACTTTCGACTCTATATGTACTATATATATATATATGCATCCAACCATTATGTTCCGCTTTATCCTCTACTGGGGGGGTTCCCCATGCCCACCCAGATGGGAACGTTTCGGGCGCTGGGCAGATACACCCAGGACAAGGAGGCAATTTATCGCTGGGCACACACTCATCTACACAAACACACTCTATATGGGGCAATTTGGAGTATTCAATTGAACTTGATCCATGTTTTTGGACTGTGGGAGGAAACCGGAGAACCCGGAGGAAACCCACGCGGACACGGGGAGGACATGGAAACTCCACCCAGATTGGGATTTGAACCGGGAATCCCTAGCGCTGAGAGGAGAACATGCCAACCACTAATATATATATAAGTGGTTGGCATGTGTATATATATATATGGGCCCTTCCCCAAACTGTTGGTCCATGAAGTGTATGTACTGTAGAAGAGAGGGAATGCTTATGGCGACATGGCGAGTGGACGATGGACGGGAGGATGAGAAAGTCAAATGCTTTTGTATTTTCTTTTAAATAATATTTAAGGAGTCGACGCCGACGCCCCCCCTCCCCCCCCCCCCCCCCCGTTTAGTGAGTTGTAGATGAAAGAGAGGAGGAGGAGGGGGGGGTGAAATAAAATAAAAAGTGTAGACACGGGAAATGAGGGAAGCAGGAAGAGCGAGGGCATGGTTGATACCGAAGACGTGTCAGATGTTGCATTCCATGCTGTTTCTTCAGATTTAAAGCCAGGTTCTCCCCCGGGTCGCCCTCGGGATGAGAACTCCACTTCATCTCCACTCGTCAATTTAGCTTGTTCTCCTTCGCAAGATGGCCGGGCAAAAAAAAAATTAATAAAAATATATGGATGGATGTTCCAGGATGACGGGTGCGCCTGACGCAGCGAAAAAGCAAAGAGAGGGAAACGGGGAGACCGATTTCCATCTCCATCGGTCCCCCCCGAACGTCCTCCGACGTGGAAGGCTGTCTTCGCTTTGGAATTGACGAGCGGCTAAATGGAAACATTTGGCGGCCTGGAGAAGGCGTGAAAGACGCTTGGCTGGAAGCGGCGTTCCGGGGAAGTTCTGTCACCCGAGCTCGGTGCGGGCAGCCAGCCGTAATGAGCAGGAAATACCGCGCGACCTTCGGCGGAGGCCGAGGCGAGAAAAGGAAGCGGGGCAGGGGCCGCGGCCCGGACCGCTCTGTCAGCTTCGTTCAGGATCAGCGGCCTGATGGCTTCATGATGTGGCTCGAAAGAGGGGTCCGGCTCGCGGCCTCCGCCGGGCCTCCCGGAGGACGCCGTCTGGAACCCGGCGGCCCGAATGAGGGGGCCGGACTTCCTCCAGGGTTCCATATCAAACACGATAAAGGGGGAAGCGGCACCTTAAAAGGCCGGCGCAGACATACTTTCGGGACGGGAATGCCGACTCTGCGATTTTCTTGCCGCCACCTCGGGGGGCCTTCCCGTTCCCGTTGGACCGAACCAGGCTTTCTGCGGATCGTCGGCAAGTTCCGTCGGGATGAATAAAACATGATCTGAGTTTTTCGACAGGAAGGAACACGTGGATCGGCATCCCGCTTCAAGTTCAACCACCCAAAAAAAAAAACCTATGTCAAATCAAGAAAACATGTAGATGAACCATTCATTATCTTCTGCTTTATCCTCTATTAGGGTCGCGGGGGGGGTTCCCCATGCCCATCCAGGGAGAACGTTTCGGGAGCTGGGCAGATACACCCAGGACAGGGGGGCAATCTATCACTAGACACACACTCACTCACACAGACACACTCTATATAGGGCAATTTGGAGACTTCAATTGACCTTGATCCATGTTTTTAGACTGTGAGAGCAAACCGGAGAACCCGGAGGAAACCCACGCGGACACAGGGAGTACATGAATCCACGGTTCGGGGATCCCTAGCACTGAGAGGAGAACATGCAAAACCACTAAGCCACCGTGACATCTCTTGGTGTATTTAATTATTATTATATATCCATTCACTATCCTCCACTTTATCCTCTATTAGGGTCACAGGGGGGGGGGGGGTTCCTCATGCCCATCCAGGGGAGAACGTTTCGGGCGCTGGGCAGATACACCCAGGACAGGACGCCAATCTATCACTGGGCACACACAGACACTTTATATGGGGCAATTTGGAGAACTTAATGGACCTTGATCCATGTTCTTTGGACCTTGGGAGCAAACCGGAGAACCTGGAGGAAACCCATATAAACTCCACCCCGATTGGGATTCGAACCAGGGATCCCAAGTGCCAAGAGGAGAACATGCCAACCACTAAGCCACCGTGCCGTTTACGACTATGTGGTGGTCACGTGACCCGTATTTACCAATTGGAAAACTCTAGAAGTCCACTGAGGGCGTCCCACAGGACGGCCAGGTTCCATCCGGTTCGCGTGGTGGACCCGGTGCTCCGGCAGAACCGTGGATGAGGAGACGTGTGTTTATTAGTATATACACAATGACTACAGCTGCACCGTGTGTGTGTGTGTGTGTGTGTGTGTGTGTTTGTGCTCATACGTTGGCAGGGCTTCATTCCTCGTACTCCAAACACCTTTAGATTTGTCTTTCTTCATTTTTCCGGCATGAGGAGGGACACGCGCAGCAGCCGTAGTGCGTAGGTGGGACGCGATGCGCATTTACGACCCTTCCATCTCTCACAGGCGCCGTCTCTCTTTTCTCCGTTCCTCGCTCCCTCTCGCTCTTCCTTTGTGCTATAAATGTCCGCGTGGACATCAGACGGCCTCTTCATGTGCTCGCGGTCGGCTGTTACCCCGCCGGCTGAAGCAGCGCCGCTCTTCCAGCCACCACCGTTGCGTTGTGGAGTTTTGGTGGTGTTTTTTTTTTTTTTTTTTTTTTTTTTTTCTTTCTTTCTCTCTCTCCCCGCCGCATGTCCTCCAGCCCTCTTTTCAGCACGCCTATCACAGGCTCCGTAAAGAGGCTCACGCTCGGCGTTTCATCTGCGCTGATGGATAGCAGATGCAGGAGGATGAGAGACAGAACCTCGGGCCACCTCCGTGCTAACGGAGAGCTAAAGGGGCCCAGTCACTAGACTATTCTGTCTCAGATGAAGAAGAACAGAGAGACGGCGTAACGAGCCGGACAACTGAATATCGACCTTATTAAACAAAAAGGCTTTCTGATCCAAGAACGGGTCAGAAAGAAAGGGCTGGCTGGAGTTTACAGCAGACAGAAACATCAGAGCTTTTGATGATGAAGATGAAGATGATGATGATGATGATGATGATGATGATGGAGGTTAAATGAACGATATTCATACTTTTGCTTCCAGATGATACAGAGTCATGCAGTCTCAGACTTCGGGCCTTTATTTCTTCATGCACTGTTTAATAGGGTTACCACACACACACACACACACACACACACCACACACACACACACACACACACACACAGTGTGTCAGTCCTGAATCCTTGCTTTCCAATAATCATTATAGTCTGGTATCGTTTTTAATTATTATTATTATTATTTCTAGTTTTTGGTGGCACGGCGGTGTAGTGGTTGGCATGTTCTCCTCTCAGTACCGGGGAGTCCAGGTTCCAATCCCGATCTGGGTGGAGTTTCCATGTTCTCCACCGTGTCCGCATTGGTGTTCTCCGGGTTCTCTGGTTTGCTCCCACAGTCCAAAGACATGGATGGAAGGTAAATTACCTGCTCTAAATTGCCCCATATAGAATGTGTGTGTGTGTGTGTGTGTGTGTGTGTGTGTGTCGAGTGATGGATTTACACCCTGTCCTGCGTGTCCCGAAACGTTGGGCATGGGGACCCCCTCATGTAGTTGTAGTAGCAATATATATATATGACGGGGACCTTGACCTCTACTGCTTCAGGGATGCTCTCTCTCTCTCTCTCTCTCTCTCTCTCTCTCTCTCTCTCTCTCTCTCTCTCTCCATATATATATATATATATATATATTAATTGGATTATTTTATAAATACATTTTCATATTTAATATGTATTAATATTAATATTATGAATAGTATAGTCTGGTTTTGGTTCCTCATTTTTAATACTTAAAAAAAGAAACTTACTTTGTATTCACTGTAAACGAACCGAACTTGAACTAATAATCTCCTTACACCTTTATGTTTATTGATGTGCTGCACCATCTTGTTTTAAGCACCCACCCCAGCTCTTGGGTATCAGGGGGTATTTAGGATGTGGTGGCCCATTGCTTAGGGTTTTAGGCTGTTCCTGTAAAAGTCGGGGATTCATAGTCTACTAAAGATGTCAGTGTAGACCCCGTGAACAAGGCCCCTGACCTCCACTGCTTTAGGGATGATATATATATATATATATATATTCATTCATTCATTATCTCCCGCTTTATCCTCTATTAGGGTCGCGGTGGGGTTCCCCATGCCCATCCATGGGAGAACGTCTCGGGCGCTGGGCAGATAGACCCAGGACAGGGCGCCAATCCATCGCTGGACACACACTCACTCACACAGGCACACTCTATATGGGGCAATTTTGAGAATTCAATTAACTTGATCCATGTTTTTGGACTGTGGGAGGAAACCGGAGAACCCGGAGGAAACCCACGCAGACACGGGGAGAACATGGAAACTCCACCCAGATGGGGATTCGAACCGGGAATCCCTAGCGCTGAGAGGCGAACGTGCTAACCACTAAGCCACTGTGCTATTTGTACATTTAATATGCATTAATATTAATATTATGAATATTATCGTCATTGTTTTGGTTCCTCATTTTTAATAATTAAAAACCGTTTAAATTGTATTCACTGTAAACGAAGCGAACTTGAACGGCCTCCATAATCTAATAATCTCCTTACAGCAGTCTGTTTAGAAACAGCAAAGGTCAAGCAGATTATTCGAGTCTTTGATTGCCGCTTCAAAAACGCCGTCGCCGGGGTTCTCGGGGTTGTCGGGGGTCCCCGAAGCCCGGCGTGATTGGCAGCTCCGGGAAGAGTGGGAGCGACTCCGATTCAGGCGGAAATCTTCAATAAACCAGCGACGCTAACTCGCGCCACATTGAGCGTGTGATAAGGAGGCGCGAGTAGATCTGCGCTTCAAACAGCGCTCCCCGCACGCCGCGCTGCCAGAGGCATTTTTGGCCGTGGCGTAGCCCCGCTACATGCCAAATGCCGCCCGGACCCAAAGAAGTAAACAAGCCGTTCGCAGTAATCCCCTTTAATTCAAACTCAGTCCTGTGAAATCTGGAGGAGAACGCACGCCGCTCGGCAAAGCCCCCAAGCCTTCCACCGCGGAGGCTTCCGAAACGTCCCGCCGCCTCCCCTGCCTCCCTTGTTTTCCTGCTAACCGGACATCTTATGGCGCGCGCAATAAAAGATACTAGAAGACGGACAGCTTGCCGTGCAGAAGCTCCTCTCGCTCCTTCTCCGGGTTTTTGCGCCACTTCCCGAGCCAGCTGGCTGGCGGCGAGAGAAGGAGGCAACTAAGCTTCTTATTGCCGAGTCGTGGTATTTGCTTTCCACCGGGTTGTGGGTACTCATTATGCGATGTGCGCGAGGCTTCCAGTGCTAATTGGTCTTTCGTGGAACACAGAGAAGGCTCTCGAAAAAAAATAAATAAATAAAAAATATGACTGCAGGCCATATCACATAATTAGGATGTTTGCCACCGTAAGGGGCCCCCGAACGTGGCCCCGCCACCAGCACGGGCGGATAAACAGGGTCTGCGAGGGATGGACTTACCGCCGGAATACACCAATACGAACGCGAAATGTTATCTTCCGTCGTTAGTTAACGCTCTCAGGTCGTCGTGGGAACCGCCGGGGGGTTGGGGGGGGTTGGGGGGGGGGGGGGGCATTTCCAGCTCTAATCTGCATTATGACGCGATTACAGTCGGCAAATGTCAAGCCGAAAATCGTTTAAGAGCCGCCATCTCGTCCGTTTATTCACTTACGTCGGCTAACCTTTATGTTTATTGATGCGCTGCGCCGTCTCGTTTCAAGCACCCACCCCGACTCTGGGGTATCAGGGGGTATTTAGGATGTGGTGGCACATTGCTTAGGGTTTTAGGTTGTTATTCTAAAAGTTGGGGATTCAAAGTCTACTTCAGATGTCAGAGTGGACCCCGTGAACCCTGTGAAGAAACCTTGTGAGGACCGAGGCTTAGTGGTGGCCTCATACTCCTTGAGAGGGGGGGGGGGGCAGCAGATTGTGTGGTGATCATGTTACCCGTAATTAACAATTGGAAAACTATAGAAGTTCATTGAGGGCGTCCTGTAGGACCGCCGGTCCGATGGAAATCCAGGTTCCATCCGGTTCTCGTCGTAGTTGCCGTGCTTCGGCAGAACCGTGGATGAAGCGCTGACCACACCTCCAGGAAATGAGGCGACACCAAAAGAAGCAACCAAGAGAAGCAGTTAGAGCTAATAAAGCACCGTAATTAATTAATAACCTGAGTTTCATTGACACATCACTGACTAGAGCAGCCGAACTAAAAGGGGCAGATCCTGCAGGGTACCTAGTTTTGTGGGGGCTCTTTGGAAAAGCAAAATTTCAGTGGTTCCAAGAGATGGAAAGCCAGCACAGACTGATCCCAGATCAGCACCCCAACCAACACTCAGATCTACATCTTTAATCTACAGAATTAATTAAAGGCAAAATTATTATTATTATAATTTTTTTAATTGACTTTCAAAAATTAATAGCGATTCTGACTTGTCAACAGTAACTGGACGGCCGTTCCAAAGCTGAGAACCTTGTGGGGCAACGTTCTTCCACCAGCAGGAATTTAATTTATTAAATTTATTAAAAAGGAGCTAAAAGCAAACCTGCACCTTGAGATCTGCGGCGCCACCTACTGCTATTTATTTTATTTTATTGATTATTAACAAATCAATTTGAACAAATGTATTTTTTTCCGTGTTTAAACTGTCCATCCGTTCTAGATCTAGGATTCTAGGTTTTCCGAATTTATTGTAACGCCTGGTGCTCAGCAGCCGGCCGAATATTTTAACGTCACGGACGTCCTCGGTCGGCCGGAACGCCCGTAACGGTGTCACATCGTGTGTTCCGGCAGTCCACCACGCCCGCCGGGCAGGAGAACAAAACGGCCGTGTCTCTGCCGGTGACCGCGGAGAAAAGGAGGGGGGGGCCTCATTCATAATGCAGGTGGGCGGCATTCGGGGGGCCGAGGCAGTCAAGGGTATCACGGCGAGAGTGACATGGCGCCGGCGGTCCCCCCGTCCGCCACGCTCGGCTGCCTTTTCCAGAGGGTCCGCACCGTGTTCCGTCCTTCCTCTGGCCGCTCTGGAAGGCCGAAGCCAGGCCTGGATGACCTCCAGGGGAGGGCTGAAGTCAGCAGGTTTTGGGAGGAGGGTATATATATATGTGTATGCGTATGTGCCAGGGACACGGGGACGGGTTCTGGGCATCTGCCCGCCCCGAGCCGGGGGCTTTCCTGGCAGGCTTGGTGGGCTGCGGCACATTCTGACAGAACAAGTGTTGCATGAGATGCGCCGCTGGGTCTCAGAGATCCAGGAGCAGGTGTTGTTCATCGGCAGCCGCGCTGGAGCGGAGACCCCTGAGCGCCCCCCGAACGCCGGGCCAGGAACCGCGCCGCCGTACACACCGGCTCATGCACACATACCTGCATACTAAGACGCACTAATGATAATGGATTCAAGGCGATTAGGCAGCCAGATACTAATGGATCAGAACACACGAGCACGCTGGGACCCGCCGGGGCGCTGGCCAGGAAGCAAGAGTGAAGGTGGAAGAGGGCTTCCTGTTCGTAAACGCAGCGATGTGTGGGAGCTTTTAGGATGTTTGTTTTGTTAAAAGCCGGGCCATTTATTCTGTCAGAGTAACGACATGCCGGATCTGTGTGTGTATATATATATATTTTTTTATGTATATATATATATATATACATATATATATATATAGGGTGGCACGGTGGCTTAGTGGTTTAGCACGTTCTCCTCTCAGCATTAGGGATTCCCGGTTCAAATCCCCATCTGGGTGGAGTTTCCATGTTCTCCCCGTGTCCGCGTGGGTTTCCTCCGGGTTCTCCGGTTTCCTCCCACTGTCCAAAAAGCATGGATCAAGTCAATTGAGTTCTCCAAATTGCCCCATATAGAGTGTGTGTGTGTGTGAGTGAGTGTGTGTGTGCCCAGCGATAGTTTGCCGTCCTGTCCTGGGTGTATCTGCCCAGCACCCGAAACGTTCTCCCCTGGATGGGCATGGTGAACCTCCCTTCCCCCCCCCACGACCCTAGTAGAGGATAAAACGGAAGATAATGGACGGATGGATATATATATATATATATATTTTTTTTTTTTTTTCCATCCCCATGCCCATCCAGGGGAGAACGTTTCGGGCGCTGGGCAGATACACCCAGGACAGGGCGCCAATCCATCGCTGGGCACACACTTACTCACACAGACAGATCTATATGGGGCAATTTGGAGAACTCAATTGACTTGATCCATGTTTTTGGACTGTGGGAGGAAACCGGAGAACCCGGAGGAAACCCACGCTGACACGGGGAG
>JAFMOD010000119.1:26379-47040 GCA_019802435.1 Corydoras maculifer
CCTCGACGTCCACAGAAAACAAAGACATCACTTTCAGCCATCAGTCGAGTTGGAGGGTGCGATCGATATTCCAGAGGGTGGACGGTCGTCCCCGTTAATCCTGTCCCGGCTTAATTGATGAGAGCGGATGAGTGTGGATTGATGCTCATGGAGTTAATGGTGTGAGGGCTTTGCACGGCGGGGTCAGGCGGTCGAGCGGCGGCGGGTGCAGTCTGCCGTAAAGAGCCGGTCTGGACTGACAGTATCTATCGCCGGAGTCTAAGGTCAAGAAAAAAAAATAAAATAAAATAAAAAACTTCAGGAAGAGTGAGGGAGACGAGGGCGGAGGGTGAGGACGAGGCTGAGGGCAGACGAGTGGGCGGTTAGGCCTGCAGTCGATCACTCAGGCAGTCAGTCATGCACTTCCTCAATCAGTTCCCATTTACCAGGCCAGCACAGGGCTGCTCTTCTCCTGCCCATCACCGCGATGACACACCACCACCTCCACCACCACCACCTCCACCTCCACCACCACCTCCACCTCCACCACCACCACCGCCCCCACTGCTGCCAGTTATCCTGCTCCAGCAGACCACACACACACACTTTTAAACATCCATCCATCCATTATCTTCCGCTTCATCCTATATTAGGGTCGGGGGGGGGGTGCTGGGGGTGTTCACCATGCCCAACCAGGGGAGAACGTCTCAGGCGCTGGGCAGATACACCCAGGACAGGGCGCCAATCCATTGCTGGACACACACTCAATCACACACACACACTCTATATGGGGCAATTTGGAGAACTCAATTGACTTGATCCATGTTTTTGGACTGTGGGAGGAAACCGGAGAACCCGGAGGAAACCCACGTGGACACGGGGAGAACATGGAAACTCCACCCAGAGTTCTCCAAATTGCCCCATATAGAGTGTGTGTGTGTGAGTGAGTGTGTGTCCAGTGATAGATTGGCGTCCTGTCCTGGGTGTATCTGCCCAGCGCCCGAGATGTTCTCCCCTGGATGGGCATGGGGAACCTCCACGGGACCCTACTATAGAGTACAGCGGAAGATAATGAATGGATGGATAATAGAATTTTATTTAATATAATGTAATATAATAATTTTCATGTTGTTGTTGATCACAAACCCTTTAATTTGATGATTACTATTTAAGCATCTATGACATCATAATCCCTTTAATCACTAATCAGGTTCAGGTGGAGAAAACGCCGAATCATCCCTCATTAGTTCCTCATTAAAAACTTAACCCAGCAAACTTTAACTGCTGCTGCTGGTGCTGTTAATCCTGCTCCAGCAAACACACACACACACACACACACACACACACACACACACACACACACACTAATAAACACACGCACAAATTTACAAGCATTGCAGGGACTGTAATTGGACTCATCCTGGTAAGTCTGAATAAAACAAATGTCTTAACACCTAAAAAATATCAAAAACCTGTGACATCACCACTGCAGAAAGCAACTGTGACATCACAAAGCAACTGTGACATCACAAAGCAACTGTGACATCACAAAGCAACTGTGTTTTTTGCAATTGAGGCTTGAAATCGGGCAGCAAGGTGGCTTAGTGGTTTAGCATGTTCTCCTCCCAGCGCTGTGGATTCCCGGTTCGAATCCCCATCTGTGTGGAGTTTGCATGTTCTCTCCGTGTCCGTGTGGGTTTCCTCCGGGTTCTCCAGTTTTCTCCCACAGTCCAAAAAACATGGATCAAGGTCAATTGAATTCTCCAAATTGCCCCATATAGAGTGTGTTTGTGTGAGTAAGTGTGCCCAGTGATAGATTGGCGTCCTGTCCTGGGTGTATCTGCCCAGCGCCCCAAACGTTCTCTCCTGGATGGGCATGGGGAACCCCCTCATGACCCTAATAGAGGATAGAGTGGAAGACAATGGATTCATAAAGACATTTTGTTTCTTGTTGATCACAAACCATTGAATTGAATTATTACTACTTAAAGCAACTGTGACATCATAATCCCTTTAATCAGTAATCGGGTCCAGGTGGAGAAAACACCCGAATCATCCCAACTCGCCAAAACTGAAGCAAACGGGTCAGCTGCTGGTCCCGCTGCGTTCCATAAAGCTTCGGCACCAGAGAGCAGGGATAGGGCTGAGAGCAGGGATAGGGCTGAGAGCAGGGATAGGGCTGAGAGCAGGGATAGGGCTGACGGCATGCTTCAGGCGGCCGTCATGTCGTGTGTCAACGTCGCGAGACGCCGCAGTGTGCAGGACGGGCCACGTGCCGTGCCATCGCGCCGCAGAGCAGGTTGCCGGCGGCCTACAGGCAGACAGATGTGAATCTGAGATGTCCTCATCTGCCGTCGACCTTCATCTCACGTTGGCACCGACGAGACGCCCAGGACGCGGACACAGTGACCCGTCCGAACGCACGGGAGGGACGCCGGTGGACGTTCAGGAGGTTGTTTAGGTTGCTGCTGATGCCTGGAGCGTCGCAAACTTCACCTTTAAAGGAAATTTGAAGTGTTTGTTCTTACCAAATTAATTACAGGTCAAATGTACAACAAAGGCAAAAATATGGACTCGCCGCATAAATTCCATCCATCCATTTTCTTCCACTTTATCCTATAATAAGGGTCGCGGGGGGGGTTCCCCATCCAGGGGAGAACGTTTCGGGTGGGTTCCCCATCCTGGGGAGAACGTTTCGGGCGCTGGGCAGATACACCCAGGACAGGACGCCAATCTATCACTGGGTACACACTTACACACACAGGCGCACTCTATTTGGGGCAATTTGGAGAACTCAATTGACCTTGATCCATGTTTTTTGGACAATCCATGGACACTCCACCTCACCGAACCGAGTTAAAGAACTTGCTGCTAACATCTTGGTGCCAGGAACCACAGCACCCCTTCAGGGTCTAGTGGAGACCAGTTTACTATCCAATAAAATTCATATATTCAGTTTATTCATTCGTTCATTTATTGTCTTTCACTTAATTAATTCTGTACTCAGGTCGTAGGGGGGGGGGTTCCCATGCCCATCCAGGGGGGGGGGGGTTCCCATGCCCATCCAGGGGAGAACGTCCCGGGCGCTGGGCAGATACACCCAGGACAGGGCGGCAATCCATCACTGGGCACACACAACACACGCTATACCTATATGGGGCAATTGAGAGCATTCAATTCACATTTAATCCATGGGAGGAAACCCATGTGGACATGGGGAGAAGAATGAAACTCTACCCAGATTGGGATTCAAGCCTGGATCCCTAGTGCTGAGAGGAGAACATGCCAAACACTACGCCACCGTGCCACCCAACATTGAATGTAGTCATAGTTAATGGAGATACAAACTAACACCTAACAACCACATGCTTTCGCAGGAACAGTTTGGGGAAGGCCCAGCATGACCGTGCTGAGTACGCTGTGACCTCAATCCCATCAAACCTGCTTCTCTCACCCGACACCGGTGCCCGACCTCGCAAACGCTCCCCCTGGAGGACGAGGTAAAACTTTCGCCCGGACGCTTTTATATAATCCCAAGCCAATCCGCCGGAATAACATGTTTATTTAAAACGCGGTGGTCGACACGCGGCATCCCGCATTAATCTGTACATAAACCCGCGCAAACCGCAACCCCCCGCCAGAGAGGCAAGCCTTTGAAGTGGTGGTGTCGTTCGGCCGTCTCTCCTGTCAATAAAGTTCCTCCCCACTTTAAGAAACTATCTTCAAAGCCGAGCTGACAAAGAGGCTCTAAACACGCCGACACCTGAGCGCCAGGCGAGACAAAGAATTCGGAGATTTCTTTAACGGGAAAGGTACAAAAAAAAAAAAAAAGAAGGAAAAAAGCAACACTTGCATCAAATATTCATTGCGAGGGCATAAGACGTGGTAAATTATACATATCTCGCCTGTGTATTTAAAAATGTGGCATAATATCATTAGCATAGGTATTGGGGTGCGATGCCGAGCGGCCCTCCTGCACGCGGCGGTGACGGCGCCGGCGTCTGAAGGAGAGAGACTTTTTCTCTTTTTGTTCCCCCTCAAGCGCTCTGTCATCAGCACATCTCATTAAAGTTTAAACGCCAGCCTCTTTTTTTTTTAATTGTCACTCTTCTGACAGGTTGATAGGGACGAGGTGGAAATTAAGCTTCCTGCGCCATGCATAATGCAATCTGGGAGGCCATTGTTAGTGCGCCGGGAAGACTGGGGCGACGCCGGGTGTCATCCTGCGAGTTATTATTGCCTTTATTTTTAGGCAAGTCCCAAAAGTTGCCATGTTGGGCCCTTGAAAGACAGGTAGACGGCGCGCGTCAACACACTTTTAGTAGGTCACTCCCAAGTTCCGATTCGTACGCGCCAACTTTCGAGTGGCGTTCGTTTGCCGTGTCTCCTCTCACGCTTGAAAAGGCGCCGCGGTTTTGGGGGTTCATTCAAAATAAAGTGAATAAAGGTAGGAATTAAGAATTAAGAGACTTCGTAAGTTATCGTACAAAACATTTCATTTAACTGTTATACATTTATAAAATAAATTTAATATAAATGTAAATAGATAATATAAATATAAATATATATATATATATATATATATATATATATATATATATATATATATTTAAGCATTAGGGATTCCCGGTTCGAATCCCCATCTGGGTGGAGTTTCCATGTTCTCCCCTTCTCTCTGCGTGGGTTTCGTCCGGGTTCTCCGGTTTCCTCCCACAGTCCAAAAACATGGATCAAGTCAATTGAGTTCTCCAAATTGCCCCATATAGAGTGTGTATGAGTGAGTGAGTGTGTGCCCAGCGATGGATTGGGCCCTGTCCTGGGTGTATCTGCCCAGCGCCCATATATATATATATATATATATATATATATATATATATATATATATATATATAGGGGCAATTTAGAAAAAGGGGGCAATTTTGAGCATCCAATTTACCTTGAATCCATGTTTTTGGACTGTGCGAAGACACAAAAGAGCCGGTGTGTATGTGTGTGTGTGTGTCTCTCTTAATAAGTCAGTGTTTATTCATTCATTCATTATCTTCAGCTTTATCCTCTATTAGGGTCGCGGGGGGGTTCCCCATGCCCATCCAGGGGAGAACGTTTCAGGCGCTGGGCAGATAGACCCAGGACAGGACGCCAATCCATCGCTGGGCACACACTCACTCACACAGACACACTCTATATGGGGCAATTTGGAAAATTTAATTGACCTTGATCCATGTTTTTGGACTGTGGGAGGAAACCGGAGAACCCGGAGGAAACCCACGCAGACACAGGGAGAACATGAAAACTCCACCCAGATGGGGATTCGAACCGGCAATCCCTAGCACTGAGAGGAGAACATGCTGACCACTAACCCAATAAGTCAGTGTGTTCCCTGCAATAGATTTGTGCCGTGAATAGAAATCTAGCACATGGTTTGTGCTGGGGTTCCAGGTTCGAATCCCGAACTGGGGGGATCCTATATTATGGTCGCGGGGGGGGGGGTTTCCCCATGCCCATCCAGGGAAGAACGTTTCGGGCGCTGGGCAGATAGACCCAGGACAGGGCGCCAATCTATCACTGGGCACACACTCACTCACACAGACACACTCTATATGGGGCAATTTGGAGAATTCAATTGACTTGATCCATGTTTTTGGACTGTGGGAGGAAACCGGAGAACCCGGAGGAAACCCACGCTGACACGGGGAGAACATGGAAACTCCACTCAGATTGAGATTTGAACTGGGAAGTGCCGAGAGGAGAACATGCCAATCACTAAGCCACAATGCCTCCCCATATATATATTCATTCATTCATTATCTCCCGCTTATCCTCTATTAGGGTCACGGTGGGGTTCCCCATGCCCATCCAGGGGAGAACGTCTCGGGTGCTGGGCAGATAGACCCAGGACAGGGCGCCAATCCATCACTGGGCACACACTCACTCACACAGACACATTCTATAGGGGGCAATTTTGAGATTTCAATTGACTTGATCCATGTTTTTGGACTGTGGGAGGAAACTGGAGAACCCGGAGGAAACCCACGCAGTCACGGGAAGAACATGGTAACTCCACCCAGATGGGGATTCGAACCGGGAATCCCTAGCGCTGAGAGGCGAACGTGCTAAAACACTAAGCCACCGTGCCGCCCCTATATATATATATATATATAATTGCATACTATATACTGTAGTTCCCCCCTGAAGTCATGCTTAAATGGTGTTGACCTCGAAAACCAGGCTCAGCGACAGTGTCGGGGTTCCGGTGGTGGTCCACGTCGGCGCTCAACCTCCTAAAGCGTCTCAGTGATGCAGGGTGTGCGGCGCGGTGTGCGGCGCGGTGTGCGGCGCGGCCGGCCGACTCCTCTGTTTAAAACTCCCGGCTCCTCGCAGTCCCTCCAGCTCTCCGGCTGTCTCCGGCGTTCTCCCTCTCTGATGGCGTGCCCTTCGTCGTGTTCACTTTGGCTTCAAAGATCTACCCCACATGCACGCCTGAGGCTGGCTCCGTCTCGCCCGCCCCGCTCTGATGCCTTCTGACTCCGCCGCATTCTCCTGTTTATGAATCTTTAATAGACGACAGATCTGTTTTATAAGCACACCGACGGCCGGGCTCCCTCCGTGTCACTTTTGACATCGATGCCACGGGGGGGCAGAAGGCGCTTTCGGGCCACCGCCAACTCTCCTCGCTCTATTGCTGGGCTTTTGTTTGGGATCCCATTCGGACTCGTACATATACTTTGGGTTAAGTGGTCAACGCCTCGCGCTGGCCGCCTGTTTGGGTGGCCCGCGCTGCAGTGAGGGCGCCATGTACAAGTATTTTACACACATGGACCAAAATGTCCTTCATACAGATAATGCAAACCTTATCGGACGTCAAAGCAGGTTCGGCACCTGCCCCCTGATCTCACCCCCCACCCCCCCGCAGTTCCCTTTTTGCACTCCAGGTTGAGCGGTGGTTCCTAAATGTGATTATTTGCTCGTCCTCTGTTTGCCCCTCTGGCTCCACCTGCCCCATGTCTTCTGTAAACAGCCAAGAAAGGGTGCAGTTTGGAGATAAGCAGGTTACCGATACTAAAAGCACCTTGTCCCTTGTTCAGTGTCGTTACATCGACCGTATCACGATTTAAAGGCCGGCGCGTCCCACACTGAGCGGCGGGGCTCCTGAACGGCCAGGGCGCTCACTGTGTGGAGGAGGGGCATAGACACGGGGTACCACCATTGCCCCAGTTAGGGCAAATTTAAAAATGTAAAAAAAAAAAATGTAAAAACAAACATATTGTGACAAATCTAGTAAATTATTTTCATTCATCCATTATCTTCAGCTTTATCCTCTATTAGGGTCGCGGTGGGGTTCCCCATGCCCATCCAGGGGAGAACGTTTCGGGCACTGGGCAGATAGACCCAGGACAGGACGCCAATCTATCACTGGGCACTCACTCACTCACACAGACACACTCTATATGGGGCAATTTGGAGAACTCAATTGACTTGATTCATGTTTTTGGACTGTGGGAGGAAACCGGAGAACCCAGAGGAAACCCACGCAGACACGGGGAGAACATGGAAACTCCACCCAGATGGGGATTCGAACCGGGAATCCCTAGTGCTGAGAGGAGAACATGCTAAACCACTAAGCCACCGTGCCGCCCTATATATATATAATATATATTTATTTATTTATAATTGCGTACTATATAGTATGTCATAGTGTATAAATAAATTCAAAACACAGGTGGCTTAGTGGTTGGCATGTTCTCCTCTCAGCTCTAGGAATTCCCGGTTCGAATCCCAATCTAGGTGGAGTTTCCATGTCCTCCCCGTGTCCGCGTGGGTTTCCTCAGGATTCTCCGGTTTCCTTCCACAGTCCAAAAACATAGATCAAGGTCAATTGAATTCTTCAAATTGCCCCATATAGAGTGTGTAAGTGAGTGAGTGCTTAGAAATAGATTGGCGTCCTCTCCTGCCCAGTAGAGGATAAAGTGGAAGATAATGGACGGATGGATGGATGGACACTCGTTCACTTCACTCTAGTGATGAATGTCGTCTGGTGGTTTCACTATTGATCAATGGTGGAACCATCTTCCCAACTCTGTCCGTAATGGCGGACCCACTTGACATATTTAAGGAACATCTCGAAACGCATCTCTAACGTTACGTGGACATAATGTAAAGTAGGCCGAGAAAGACCAGATGAGGACGAGAGGGCGACGAGGGGCCTGTCCTGTGGGGGCGCTACTGTATTGCCAGATGTTATGGGGGTGTTTGTCAGGCACCGATGTTGGACCGGAGATCCTGGCTCTTGCGCCACTTTCACGAAGGCAAGAAGGCCTCGGTGCCTGACATAAACACCTCCATAAAATTCGTCAATACAGTAGCGCCCCCATAGGACAGGCCCCTCGTCGTCCTCTCGTCCTCACCTGGTCTTTCCCTTCTCCCAATTGGATACCTGGTCTAACGGCGGCGCCGAGGGTCCCATGTCCCCGTCATGCCCTTAATCAGCTCAGCGTGAGATGGAGTGAACCTGACGGACCGGGCTGCCGGAACGCCGCCTCCGTAAGTCGCAGTCGTCTCCATGTCCTCGCGGGACCCGGACAGGTTACTGACAGCTAATTGCTAATTGTTGGCGGGGCCGCCGTGGCAGAGCCCCGACACGCCGGCTCCGTCTCGCTGTCCTGTAGTTACTCCGCGGTTCCCTCCATCCTGATCCTGCCCGTCTTCCCGTGCCCCACCACCACCACCACCCCACCCTCCACCTACGAACCCAACGCCGCTTATAATAAGGCCGCGTTTTCGGCCGGGGCGTGTTTGTGTCATTTGTCTCTTCAAGTGTTATTAAAACATGAGGTTGGCACTCCTGATGTATTTTTAACGCCGTTAATGCATCTCCGGCGCGTCACCCGCTGACAGCGCCCCCATACTCGGTCGTCAGCCGCCGGGGAAATTTACATGCATTTGAATTTGCACTGGCGAGGCCTGCCATCGCCCCCTGACAGTCCATTTAACGGGTGATAAGTTAATCTGAGCGCCGCCGGGACTGCTGATCGCCCACCTCGCACCGCCACCCCGCGCATCAGGCCCGAGCCTGAACGGCCGAGATCAAACCAGAACCTCCTTTTTGAGGATTAAACAGATATGCGCATTGGGGCAAAGATATGCGGACTAAGCTACATAAAGACAGGCAGGGGTGGGGTTCTCACCATGTCCATGTTCTCACCATGTCCATGTTCTTACCATGTCCATGTAGCTTTACTCCAGGATCTCGGCTTATCCCTAGTCCAAAAACATAGTTTTAAGGTAATAAGGATGCTCTAAATGGCCCCTAGGGTGGCATGGTGGCTATTCCAGGTTCGAATCCCAATCTGGGTGAAGGTTTCATGTTCTCCCAGTGTCCATGTGGGTTTCTTCCGGGTTCTCCGGTTTCCTCCCTTGAGTCCACATGATTTTTCACGTTGCCATGGTAACATAGTGTGCATTGTGTGTGTGTATATATATATATTCATTCATTCATTCATTCATTATCTTCCGCTTATCCTCTATTAGGGTCGCGGTGGGGTTCCCCATGCCCATCCAGGGGAGAACGTCTCGGGCGCTGGGCAGATAGACCCAGGACAGGGCGCCAATCCATCGCTGGGCACACACTCACTCACACAGACACACACTATAGGGGGCAATTTTGAGAATTCAATTAACTTGTTACATGTTTTTGGATTGTGGGAGGAAACCGGAGAACCCGGAGGAAACCCACGCAGACACGGGGAGAACATGGAAACTCCACCCAGATGGGGATTCGAACCGGGAATCCCTAGTGCTGAGAGGTGAACGTGCTAACCACTAAGCCACCGTGCTGCCTATATATATATATTTGGGATATAGGAATTCCAGGTTCATATCCCAATCTGGGTGGAGTGTCCATGTTCTCCCCGTGTCCACGTGGGTTTCCTCCGGGTTCACCAGTTTTCTCCCACAGTCCAAAAAAAACATGGATCAAGGTCAATTGAATTCTCCAAATTGCCCCATATAGAGTGTGTGAGTGTGAGTGAGTGTGTACCCAGTGATAGATTGGCACCCTGTCCTGGCGCGACCCTAGTAGAGGATAAAGTGGAAGATAATGGATGAATGGATAAATGGATGGATGGCCCCTATATAATTGCCCCTATATATTATGAGTGTGTTCAGCGATAAATTGGCACCCTGTCCTGGGTCTATCTGCCCAGCGCCTGAAACATTCTCCCCTGGATGGGCATGGGGAACCCCCCCCCCCTCCTGTGCCCGCGACCCTAGTACAGGATAAAGCGGAAGATAATGGATGGATGAATGGATGGATTTTTTTGTTCTCTATAGAGGGCGACCTGATGCAGGTTCGAATCCAGATCTGGGTGGACTATTCATATTCTCCTTATGTCCTTGGGTTTTCTCCAGGTTCTCCGGTTTCCTCCCACAGTCCAAAAATATGGATTCAAGGTCAATTAAATGCTCTAAATTGCCCCTATATAGTGTGTGAGTGTGCCCAGCGATTGGTTGGTGCCCTTTCCTGGGTATATATTACCCCCCCCCCCACCAGGAGAGTATTAAGTGGAAGATAATGGATGAACGAACGGATGGCTGAGTCTTTCGACTTTTCGGTGTTCTACCACACATGGATTCAAGGTGAATTGACTGCTCTAAATTGCCCCTACACACAGTAGTGTGGGTAATGGATTGGCACCCTGTCTGCCCAGCGCATGAAATGTTCTCCACTGGATGGACATGGGCAAGATAATGAGATAAGATGAGATACATGTCTCTCTTGTCTCTCTTCACCTCACTGTCGTGGAAACGAAATACAGCCGTGCCCGCGAAAGGCTGGGTTTTGTGAGGTTAACCAAACACAGACTCAACCTCGTGTTTTTTCGGGGATTGTCAGTGTGCGGCGGCGGCGGCGGCAGGACGGGCGCGGAGCTCTTATTCGATAAATATCGGTGAGATGGTGGTTGGACAGAAAGCCCGACGAGGGACGGCATTTCATCTTTCTGGAGTTAAAGTACAATTTGGTGCGCCTGCCTGCACGCGCGTGTGTGATTGGTGCGCGTGTGTGTGTGTGTGTGTGTGTGTGCGATGGTTGCGGGAGCGTTTAACACACCGATGCCCCGGTGAGAGAGACGGGAGCATGAAAAGAAATCAATTAGGAGTAACAAGAAGTTCCCGAAAAAGCCTGCCGCTCACGGGCCAGCGGAGGAGAAAAGCAGGCCGAGACGATGGACGCCTCCCCCCCACCCTCACCCCCCCCGCCCCGCCCCGCCTCCCTCGGACCGTCTGCTCACTGTATCCGGCATCACTCTTTTACTTTTTCCCGATGCGCGAGTCTTAATCACCCTCGCGTGCGATTGCCCACCGTCCGGGTCCTAAGGGGTCAATCTGCTTGTCCTGTGACGGACCGGCATCATGTCTGAGATGTGATCCTCTGTTTCTCTCTGGAGGCACTGGGATAGGCTCAAGGACCGAGTTTGTCCAGCATACCAGTTTTGCATTTGGTTCTACGCCGTACCTGAGTGCACGTATCCCTATGTCCTGGCTCTAGGGCTCCCCCCGGTGTCAGCACAGCCGACAGCACGCCGGTTTTGCATTTGGTTCTACGCCGTACGTGAGTGCGCATATCACTCTCCGCTTGCTCTAGGGCTCCCCCCGGTGTCAGCAAAGCAAACAGCGGACCGGTAGTCATACTTTTTGTCTTTTGTACCTTTAATTTACTTCCTGTCGGAGGCGCACTCTCCTACACTAAACACTCTTATGCTTACAGAGTGGTAAAAACAGCACCCCCTGCTGTAATTTGTAGGGGTAACAGCGCACAGTTTTGCGTTAATCTGTCACTGTATAACGGCGTCAGAACCCTCACCTTCGAACACGAGGGGTCAATCCGTTTGTCCTGTGACGGACCGGCATCATGTACGGAAGGTGATCCTCTGTTTCTCTCTGGAGGCACTGGGATAGGCTCCAGGACGGTGTTTGTCCAGCATACCAGTTTTGCATTTGGTTCTACGCCGTACCTGAGTGCACGTATCCCTTACCACTGGCTCTAGGGCTCCCCCCGGTGTCGGCACGGCCAACAGCAGATCGGTAGTTCCACTTTTTGTCTTTTGTTCCTTTTATTCACTTCCTGTAGGGGGCGCACTCTCCTACTCTAAACACTATCATGCCTACAGAGTGGTAAAAACAGCGCCCCCTGCTGTATGATTCTGTTTGTAAAGTATAACGGTGTCAGAAACCTCACCTTACAACACGAGGTTTCACGAGATTGCCCACCGTCCGGATCCTGAGGGGTCAATCTGTTTGTCCTGTGACGGACCTGTATCATGTCCGGGATGTGATCCTCTGTTTCTCTCTGGAGGCACTGGGATAGGCTCCAGGAGCGTGTTCGTCCAGCACACCGGTTTTACGTTTGGTTTGGAGCTGTCACCGTATAAAGGCGGCAGATGTCCCACGCGGTACGTGTTTGCACATATCACTCTCGCTGGCTCTAGGGCTCCCCCCGGTGTCAGCACAGCAAACAGCTTTAGACCCAGATTGGTAGTCCCACTTTTGGTCTTTTGTTCCTTTTATTTACTTCCTGTAGGGGGCGCACTTTCTAAACACTCTTATGCTTACAGAGTGGTGAAAACGGCACCCCCTGCTGTATTTTGTCGGGGTTACAGCGCACAGTTTTGCGTTTGTTTTGAAGTTGTCACTGTATAAAGGTAGCAGATGTCCATACATCGTATGCTCCGCACATATCACTCTCGCTGGCTCTAGGGCTCCCCCCGGTGTCAGCACAGCAAACAGCTTTAGACCCAGATCGGTAGTCCCACTTTTGTCTTTTTGTCTTTTGTTCCTTTTATTTACTTCCTGTAGGGGGCACACAATCCTACTTCAAACACTTTTACACTTTTACACTTCACGCTTGCACTGGCCCTGCTCTAGGACTCCCCCCGGTGGCAGCAAACAGCATTACAACCAGATAGAACTGGGATTCCCACTTTTTTCCTTTCGTTCCTTTTCTTAACTTCCTGTAGGGGGCGCACACTCCGACTCTAAACACTTGCAGAGTAGTCAACACAGCGACCCCTGCTGTATGTTACTGTGTGGAGGTCACATGTACATCGCTTTGAATCTTGACTCTTGTGGTGGAGTCCAGCGCGAACCTTTAATTTAGCGGCGCCCCCTATCCCGTTACAGCTGCCTTGCAATCGTACATGAGAAATAAATAAAATAGAATCTAAGCTAATCGAAATTAATCTATAACGTGAGATTAATTAATGTAAACGGGAGCAAGCAGTGAACACAGCGTCGTGTAAGTGTCTTAATGTTGTGTTATTAATTATTGATTATTTTAATTGAACTTTAGGTTATTATAAGGAATTTCTGTTTGCTGTTAGGAGTCTCTCTCTCTCTCTCTCTCTCTCTCTCTCTCTCTCTCTCGCTCATTTCTCAAGCTGTGCAGCATCTCCAGACACTTGTTGAGAAGGAGCAGAGGTTCTGAACCAGATGTTCTGGTCCGTGTCCCACTTGACACATCACAGCCAACATGGATACGAGTC
Source organism: Corydoras maculifer (assembly GCA_019802435.1). Lineage (NCBI taxonomy): Eukaryota > Metazoa > Chordata > Actinopteri > Siluriformes > Callichthyidae > Corydoras > Corydoras maculifer. Next base: position 39,897 of record JAFMOD010000119.1, read on the forward strand.
GGTCTCCTCTCCACGGAGACGGACGAGAGACATAGAAAGAGAGCAAGGGGAAGGGGAGCGAGAGAGAATATACATTTATTGGCCGGGTTAACAGACGCCACTCCACGGAAAGCTGGAACAGTGGATGGATGTGCAGGGGGGGGGGGGGGTCTGATTGGACAGGATGTCGGGATCTGTCATTATTCCGTCGTGAGGTCGTCGGAGTCATGTTAGCGTCGGCCATGTTTGATACGCTGAGGAAGAGAGAGAGAGAAAGTGGACACGAGCAAAAGGGCGAGAGAGGAATGGTGAGAGAGAAAGACGGCTCAGGAGAGAGAGAGAAGGGAGCATGAGAAAATGACAGAGAGACCTTGTGAGAAAAAGAGAGTGAGCGAGAGACAGACAAAGCCTGAGAGAGAGAGAACGAGAGAGAAAAAATGAGAGAGAGAGAGAGAGAGAGAGAATGAGTGACAAAGCCTGAGAGAGAGAAAAAGGAAAGAAAGAGAGAGAGAATGAACGAGAGACATACAGAGCTTGAGAAAGAGAGAGGGAAAAAAATGAGAGAGAGAAGGAGCGAGAGACAGACAGAGCTTGAGAAAGTGAGAGAGAGAAAAAGAAAGGAGAGAGAAGGAGCGAGAGACAGACAGAGCTTGAGAAAGAGAGAGAGAGAGAGAGTGACAGACAAAGACTGAGAGAGAGAGAAAAAGGAAAGAAAGAGAGAGAATGAGCGAGAGACATACAGAGCTTGAGAAAGTGAGAGAGAGAAAAAGAAAGGAGAGAGAAGGAGTGAGAGACAGACAGAGCTTGAGAAAGTGAGAGAGAGAAAAAGAAAGGAGAGAGAGTGAGCGAGAGACAGACAAAGCCTGAGAGAGAGAGAACGAGAGAGAAAAAATGAGAGAGAGAGAGAGAGAGAATGAGTGACAAAGCCTGAGAGAGAGAAAAAGAAAAGAAAGAGAGAGAGAATGAACAAGAGACATACAGAGCTTGAGAAAGAGAGAGGGAAAAAAAATGAGAGAGAGAATAAGCGAGAGACATACAGAGCTTGAGAAAGTGAGAGAGAGAAAAAGAAAGGAGAGAGAAGGAGCGAGAGACAGACAGAGCTTGAGAAAGAGAGAGAGAGAGAGAGAATGAGTGACAGACAAAGCCTGAGAGAGAGAGAAAAAAAGGAAAGAGAGAGAGAGAGAAAATGAGCGAGAGACATACAGAGCTTGAAAGAGAGAGAGAGAGAAAGAAAGGAGAGAGAGAATGAGAGAGAGAGAGAGAGCGAGCAGAATAAGCAGGCAGCTTGATTTGATGCGCAGGTGTCTGGAGAGCTGCAGTTGCCCCGGGGGCTGATGCTGGGCCGGTTTTGGGCTAAAGCCCCGGGGATCGTGGCTGCTCTTCTCGCTGCCATTAGCCCCTTCTCCAATGGAACTCATTACGGCTGATCAATATCTGCCGGCTTTGCCCCGACTGGAGCTCAGCCTCCTGTCCTCGTCCACGGCCTGCAGAAAAACACACTCTGCATCTCTCTCTCTCCATCCGTCCGGCTCGCTGTCCCCCCCCCCCGTCCTCCCGTCCTCCATGCTCCCGTCCTCCAACACCACAACCCTCCATCCGTCCGTCCGCTTTCACTCTTTCTCTGTGGAAACGACGGGCCGGGCCGCGGCTGAGTAACGTGGAAGCGTCTCTTTTGCAGAGTGGCGTGTTGCTTTGCAGACGCCGGCACGGTGGGCGAGGCCGGCGTTACGGACGCGTTACGAATGCAAAACGCCGATTTGCCGGTCGATAATTTCATCAATCGGCGCGGCGGCGGCGGCACGGCGAGGAGGCCGATCCGTTAGAAACGTATGACGTCTGCTCAGCGGTCAGCGAGGCAGCGGGGCGGGGAACGAAAGCCCACTTGTCCGCTTTAATAACGCGGCCAGCCGTTCGATCGGCGGGTTCTGCGCACGCGGTCGCGTTATTGCGCGCGAGTCGCCCGTACGCACCGCGTACACGCTCATTATACATACAGATCTCCCGGCGAACGGCCGACGATCGGGGGGGCCGGCCCCGGCGCTTACGTCCACTTACGCGAGGTTATAAGCGTTTATTTATTCATTCATGAATTCGCATTGACCCCCTCCCCCCCCCGCCGCCGTGTTCAACGCATAACGAACCGCCATGAGCCGCCCCCCCCCACCCCACGTGTTCGGGGCTTTTGACGCAACGCATAACATATAAACAACCGCCATCATGCGCCCCAAACACACACACACACACACACGGTAGGACATTCCAAACAGCGCGACCCGAATGAGCGAAATTAATTAAACCGCAATCACAGTCGGGGTACTCCCCCCACCTCACCCCCCCCCCTCCCACCGTAGGAGGTCCACGCATGCCGTCGGAAGTTAAATAGTAAAAGACGCTGCTCATTACGACCGAGGTGAAGCGGGAGGCTCCCGGGCGCCGGGCGCCAACCGGCGAGCATCCTCCCTTTAAAGGCAGGCCTTTTAATCTGGGGGGAGGGAGGGTGGGTGGGGAGAGTGGGGTGGGTGGGGAGGGAGAACAAAAAAAACAAAAAAAAATGTTGAAAAAAAAAATTGGTTTCCCAATTTATTTGCTTTTAAATTGGAGCTCGGGACCAAACCGCAGCCAACGTGCGCGAGACGGGGAGGATGGGATGGGATGGTGGAGAGAGAGAGAGAGAGAGAGAGAGAGGGAGAGAGAGAGAGAGGGAAGGTGAGGAAGAAGTGGGGAAAATGACCTCCTGTAGCCGTAGTTTGTAGCTGGAAGGTAAGTCCTGCTTATATTGAAGCAAAGTTCTGAAAATAAGCAAAGAACAGATTTATTGATTTTTGGTAGAGTCTGGGTGTAGAAAAGAGAAAGAATAAAGAAGTGCTCTTTGCCCGATATGTCCAAATGACATCCCGCGGGAGCTGCTTAATGGTGGGGGAGGGGAGGGGGGGCAGGTGCCGCTCTCGTCTCGTGGATAGAAGTGCCCTAAGGCTAGGGCTAATGGCATTGGCTGAGCCTGCTATAAGAAGCTCTTTTCTAATAGCCAACTTTGTGTGTGCCAGAAGACAGACAGATATTGATTGGTCCAAATGCCCTTGAGTTGGCAACATCTGAAATGAAAATCCACCAGGCAAGCACAAACTTTGGGCAAGTTATGTTTCAGAAATGCGTTGTGGAGGGGGGAGGGGGGGGAGAAAAACGAGCAAGAGGGGGGAAGAGGAAAAATTGGGGTAAAAAGAGGGTGCGCAACGGAGACGGGATAAAAAAAAATAATAATAATGAAATAAAATAAATAAATAAAAAAACGCAGAAATACAAGCCGCCCGTTTCCCTCCATTTTTCTAGCGAGCCGGCGGTGCGGGCGGTGCGGGCGGTGCGGGCGGTGCGGGCGGTCCCGGATTTCCAATTTCCTCTCGCTGTGTGTATTAATCTCATTGGCATGGCTAACACATCTGTGTAATGGCTCCTGCTTTTAATGCGCGTGCTGGTGAGGGTAGCCAGGCGCTCACTGGCTTTGACACGTTGCCATGGCACAGAAACAAGGCAGGGCGGGAAAGAAAGAAAAAAAAAAAAAAAAGAAAAATCAAAAAGACCGAACGGAAGAATGAAAGAAAGAAAAACAAGAAAAGATAAAAAAAAAAAAAGACATGAGACAGATTTACAAATAGTTCATTCGGCGGAGACCTGAGGCGGCGGGGTCGCCGTCTGTGCCCTCACCAGATATAGGGGGGAATATTTGGGGAATCGGGGGCTTTTATGATGGAAAAAGGTGACGCTGTATGTGAATCCATAAATCATTTATTTAATTTGATTATTAAAATTATTTATTTATTATTTATCAAACCATCCATTATCTCCTGCTTTATCCTCTACAGGGGGCCAATCTATCACTGGACACACACTCACACACTCACACTCTATATGGGGCAATTTGGAGAATTCAATTGATTTTGATCCATGTTTTTTGGACTACGGGAGGAAACTGGAGAACCCGGAGGAAACCCACGCAGACACGGGGAGAACATGGAAACTCCACCCAGATGGGGATTCGAACCGGGAGACCCCAGTGCTGAGAGGAGAACATGCCAACCACTAAGCCACCATGTCGCCCATTATTTATTATTATTATTATTATTATTATTATTATTATTAATCATTCGTCTATTATTTTCCACTTAATCCTGGGGGGGGCATTTCGAGCACTTTGCAGATACACCCAGGTCAGGTCACTGGGTACACGGTCACTTGCGCACACACACACACACACACACACACACACACACACACACACTGCACTGTATGGGGCAACTTGGAGCATTTAATTGACCTTGAATCCATGTTTTTGGATGGTGGGAGGAAACCCATGCGGACACAGAGCGAACATGCAAACTCCACCCAGATCGGGATTCGAACCTGGAATCCCCAGCGCTGAGGGGAGAACGTGTTAACCACTCGACCGCCCTGCCATCGACACACACACACACATTATATATATAGGGGCAATTTGAAGCAGTCGATTCACCTTGAATCCATGTTTTTGAGCGTTCCACAAACTTTTTTTGGAGTAGTTCGGACCTGCCTCATGATCTCAGTTCTAGTTGATGCCAATGGATTTGAATGGATTGTTATTATAATAATAATAATAATAATAATAATAATAATAATAATAATAATAATAATATTGGCATTATAGGTGGCATGGTCGATTAATGATTGGCATGTTCTCCTCTCAGTGCTGGATCCAGGTTTCAATCCTGATCTGGGTAATGTTTCCATGTACTTTCCGTATCCATGTGGGTTTCCTCTGGGTTTTCCGGTTTCTGGTAAATTGAATGCTCTAAATTGCCCCTTTATAGTGTGTGAGCCCAGTGATAGATTGGTGCCCTGTCCTGGCACCTGAAACATTCTGAAACGTCTTCCCCCCCATGACTCCAGTAGACAATTAGGTGGAAGATAATGACTGAGATGAGATTTAGGGTGTTGTGCTATCAAGCTGAAGGTTGTTGGTTCAAACCCCAAGTCTACCGAAAATTGCTTATGGGGCAATTGTGCAAGACCATTAACCCTCATTGCCCCAGGTGGTCCGTATCATCCCCAGCCGTCACGTTGCGATACTTATTCCTCACTGTTTCTGTAACACAAAGTTTTGTTTTTTTTTTGCTGTTGGATGAATTTAAGGTGTATTTTATTTATTTTTTTAGTTATTAGTCCTATAATCGTTAATCCTCCATCACGTTATTAAGCGACTATTTCGACGCAGCCAACCCAACATGCCACCGGAGGTAAAAATCCGCGTGCCCTGCAAAGACTGAATCGCACATTTGCCGACGAGGGCGTTTTCCCCCGGATCACAGTGCGGTCATTTAAAAGTAAACTTTTATTTTTACAGCCCCTCCAACGACCCGAGGGGGACGAAAACAGACGTCGCCGTAAAACAACGGCATAAGGAAGGCGAGCGACACACAGGCCCAGCTTAATCACGCAACACCGCCAGACCTCCCTGAGATCGGAGGGAAACAAATGAGAAGCGGTCGGAGGGCCGGATCCAAAGAGCAGAGCGCAGGAACCTGCGACGGCGCGACAAACAATAGACAACGCAGGCGCAGCCGGCAACATCCATCCACTCGGCCGTGCCAACCCCAATTCAGACCCGTTACCTGCGCAGGAATCCGTCACGCTGATTCATGTCTGCCGAAGTCGTTCCGAGGCGTTGGGAACCGGGCCGGGACGTTCTTTTCTCAGCGTCCGGTCCTCGGCTGGGCGTCACGTCAACGCAGCCTCTGAATAAGGTCGGGACCTCGCGGCGCAGACGCCGGTGAAGCCTGTTAATAAAAGCGCTTTGGATTTATATCTGCTCTGATTGTCTGAAATCAACACGAAACAAATCCATAAACTCCCCGAGAATCGAGTTCCCGCCGCGTGGAACCATTACGGTTTTTAATTGTTTGATTTGCATCTATAGATTTGTAAGCGCAGCGCTTCCCGTCCTCCAGAGAGCGCTTTAATGAAATATTGAGCTCAAAGACTCACAGACCACACTGTGTGTGTGTGTGTGTGTGTGACTGTGTGTGTGTGTGTGGGGGGGGGTGTGTATGGCTGTTGGTGTGTGTTTGTGTGTGTGGGGTGGGTGTGTGCTTGTGTGTGACTGTGTGGGGGGGTGTGGTTTGGTGTGTGTGTGTTGGTGTGGGGGGGGTGTTTTTGTGGGTGTGTGTGTTGGTGTGTGGGGTGTGTGTGTGGGGGTATATTTGTGTGGGTGTGTGTGTTGGTGTGTGTGGGGGTGTGTGTTTAACACTGTATAAACTGAAACATGTTTACACAATCACACTGTGGGGACCTCATATAAATGTGGGGGACGGTTATGACCTCATGTTTTATTGTAAGAATCCGGGTTAATGGTTAGGTTAGGTTATGGTTATATTATGGTTAGTGTTACTATAATAGTATTTATGCTCAGGGTTTACGTCTTTACAAAATCCGGAGAATTCAATTCACCTTGATCCATGTTTTTGGACTGTGGGAGCAAACCGGAGAACCCGGAGGAAACCCACGCGGACACGGGGAGAACATGGAAACTCCACCCAGATGGGGATTCGAACCGGGAATCACTAGTGCTGAGAGGAGAACATGCCAACCATTAAGCCACTATGCCGCCCATATATATATATATCACTATATATACCACTATGCCGCCCATATATATATATATATCAATTGTCAATTGAGTTCTCCAAATTGCCCCATATAGTGTGTGTGTGTGTGAGTGAGTGTGTGCCCAGTGATAGATTGGCGCCCTGTCCTGGGTCTATCTGCCCAGCGCCCAAAACGTTCTCCCCTGGATGGGCATGGGGAACCCCACCCACGACCCTAATAGAGGATAAAGCGGAAGATAATGAATGAATGAATGATATATATATATATATATATATATATATATATGTATATTACACTTGTGTGTGTGTGTGTGTGTGTGTGTGTGTGTGTGTGTGTGTGTGTGTGTGAAAGCGAGAGAGAGAGAGAGAGAGAGAGTAAAACGTCCGGAGCTTTTGTGTAATATTCATTCATTCATTCATTATCTCCCGCTTTATCCTCTATTAGGGTCGCGGTGGGGTTCCCCATGCCCATCCAGGGGAGAACGTCTCGGGCGCTGGGCAGATAGACCCAGGACAGGGCGCCAATCCATCGC